>JARYHS010013630.1:158661930-158728676 GCA_031002005.1 Vandiemenella viatica | reverse complement strand
TGGTAGAATATATGTATAAGGGGCTGCTAGTTCAGGGTATATCCACCTGCCTTGGATTTGCAAGTTGTAAGGTAAGAAACAACAGGTGTGAAACGGTTAAATAGAACAGGGAAAGTAAAACTATCAATTATCAAAGCAGGAGGCGGAAAGTTGCATGACACAAAAACAGTGATGAACCAATACTTAGTCAAGTGAGGGAAAAGTGTATCTCTTTGCAAGGGTCAATTAATGAAGATGCATTAATCCTTAACAAGTCGTAGCATGAATTTAAAATGAATATCATCATAAAAGTTTTAACACTGATACATGATTTTTTCTTTTTCTGTTCTCTCTATTACTAATACTGGTGTAAGGAAAGCTGCATGTGACCTAGAAATGGCATTTTATGTTGCTGGATAACAATAAGAAGTTCTCAGGTCATTTCTTTTCCTTTGAATATTTCACTGCACAGTAGCTTTTGGGTCCACATTGTACACACTTTATCATTATTCTTGGCTGCCATTGAAAAATTCAATCACTCTTATCATGCACAATCCTATGTCAATGTCATCCTAAGAAACAGTAACGCAATACTGGCTCGTTAGTATTGTGTTACTGTTTCCTGGTATGACATTGATGTAGGATTGTGCAAGATAAGAGTGTTAGAATTTTTCAGCGGCGGCCAAGAATAATGATACACGTGTACCAAGCATAATTTTGTGGATACATAATTTAAGAATCCACTTCTCTGCTATAGCACAATAGCTCTTCATCCTTTTCAGTAATGTTGATGGTGAGGCCCAATCTAATTCCTGTAAGGTTTATCTTGTTCAGCAATGATTTTGTGTATAAATTATTTTATTACTGACTCTCTGATCTTAATGCTCAACTCTGGAACATCAAGACCCTCCCTGAAGATTGTTAGCCTACAAATTTAATAAAATAGGGGAAAATGTACATCCCTTACTAACAGCTCTGAGAATTTTTAAAACTGATACTGTGATCTCAGCTACCTATCTCCAGTACAAATTTTGAATAGTTTGTCGGTCTATCATTCATACTCATTTAACAAAGGGTCATAATTAACTTGAGACACCTTACTTTGTCTAGTGCATCTCCACAATCAATTAACCAGGTAAAGAGACCTGTTTTCTGGACAAAATGTTTTAACAAGAGCACATTTTAAACATTAAGCCTCAACAGTGTCAAAAGTACTTCTGATACCTAATTGTTTAATTCCGAGATCCAATTTACATTTCATACTTATCTGATCATGAATTATTTGCAGAAATATTTTTTGAAAGTTGATATCATGGTGGTTACCACATTTATTTATTTTATTTCACCAATGTTGTATAAAGTAATAAATAATTGTGTATTGAGTTTAATAAGTAATGACCACTAGTTTATCTCGAAGTAGTTTTTCCAAGTACTACAATCGAGATGGTATCTGCATTACTCACTTTATATTTGTTAGACTGTCAGTGAGGTTTTCATTGCATAATACATCCACTGTGTTATCATTGAATACATCTTTGATTTATGACAATTCGTCCTTTACTGCTTGCTCTTGTATTATTGATTCCCTAAAGTTACCAGTTAGTATCGCTGAAGTGCATATTCTATACAATCCTGATAATTCTTTAACTTCTTCGTGAATACCAAACGCATCATGACACTTGTTTAGTTTTTAAATTCTTTACATTTATCCAGTATCCATCTTTTTTTTTTAATATTTTGAATCTGATCTCATTTGTCATTTATACTCCATAACATTATTTTTATCTGTCACCCAGCTCTTATTCTTTTTCATTCTTTAAGATTTCAGAAAAGTAACACGTATCTTATATGTCACAGTTTTGAATGTAGGAATCAGAGTAGGGCTTCCTACTATCGTGACATTTCAAAGAAAAACAAAAGTTCCTTTCCTTTGTGAGAGGCAATGCATCCCTTGTCACATGTCAGATGAATGGAATAGAACCATAATACATTACCAATAAATTAATGTCAATTTTGACATTTGATGATCACATGCTCAAAAATCTTCATGTTTAGTGTTTAGTATACGTTGCAAATGTAATTTCACTTCAAGAGAAATTCTCTGTTCTTAACTTCTCTTGTTTAATTATTTTCTCTTATTCTCTCTTCTTTTTTTAAAAAAAAAAAATATCAACTTACCTTCGATGATCCTTGGTATGCTGGACTAGATGACGCACCCAGTTCTGCTGCTCATCTGTACTTTTTGTGCGGATAACAATTAATTCATCCTTGCCATCACACAAGTTTGAGACTGTTATTTCTTTGGATGCTGTTTTGCTTGGTTGTATTATAGTTTCCTGAAAAACATCTTGCTTTCAATAATGTTTCATAATAAGGAAAAATGCAATTTTGTTACAAGGAAGTTAGTGCACAGCATAAGTATGGGACAGCATTCATGTTTATCCATTTAAAATTTTTGCACAACAAAGAAACAAATTTTGTCTAGCATATTTAATCATGAGAAAAACATATTCCTGCAGGTACAACACAAAATGCTTTAATGCATCCTTATGGATAGTGTTTATTGCCATTGGCGGGGAAAAAAAATATGATTCCTGAGGTAATAAATGGCTTCAGAAGGATTCAGGAACCTCAGTGGATAAATGGCTGGCTATTTTCCTAATTCTTCTTGATTTTCATTGCCGAGTAACAGTTTCATTGCTTATACTTTGAATAATTTTTCAGTCACCAACTTTTTAACTCACCCTGTCAACAGTAATGGAGCGCAGGGGCTCATGTCCTTGTTCCCAATCTACACGATGGCTCCACATGTCCAAGCGAAATGCCTGCAGTTGTCCCCACACTGGTACCCACTGGCCTTTTTCTCGCAGACTAAACTCTCCCGAGAAGCTCTCTCTAGACACACAGTCGGGCTGTGCAGCCAAGCGGCAACAGAAGTGGCCAAACAGTGGTAGCTGGTGGCTACGGTTTTCTAAATAACAGATTAAGCAAAATGATGCCAAGTTAATTAAAAAGTTTGATAAAGAATGCAAGAATGAATCATCAATTTTAGTTCCAAAATTCAATGAAATGCATTTGAAAGCATCAGTCATAACCAGTTATCTTAGGAAACAACTCCCATCATGACAAAATAAGGCAAAACACTTTAAAAAATTCATGCTAAGATTATAACTGGCCACATAATATGGAAACATTACATTTCAGTATCAGTACTACAAGAATGCACCTGATAAAAAAGGATATGGCTGTGTTAGAAATTACAAAGTCAGTAGTAACTACCCAAACTGATAAAGGAGAATAACAATCTAATTTTAGAATGGCAATTTTGACCATGCTATTGCAATTTGATGGCTTTTAACCACTATTTTCATGTTAAATCACAGTCATATTCTCTTCTGACACTATATGCAAGTAGGATTTTTCCAAATGCTTAATTGTATCGAAGGTCTGAATTCTTATAGAAATTATCTTCATGTTGAGGATGAAAGAAATTAGAATTTCATATGGTTCAGTACCCACAATTTTGTATTTTTTAATGTAACTTTTTTTTTTAAATGTAACTTAAATCTGGCAGATTAGCACCAGAAAGTTATTTGCAGTAGAGTCACAACACTGAAATTGACAGGTTCAAATAATTCTGTATGAGCAAGGTTTTATTTCATCACTAACTTTCAGATGTAGCAGGAGCTGCACAGGTTTGTAACTAGTCCAACTGCAAAACGTGTAACTTTTATGGTGACATTTGTTGATAAAATATTTTGAATAGCTACAAGTGTTAAATGAAACTTGGATTCAATCCTAAAAACAAGAATATCAGTGCAAGGAGGATTACACCTATCAAAGCATATTAAATTCCATGTGTTATGAAAGTTGTGGCTACTGAACTGAAGGAATATGATGTACTAAGCTTATAGGGTTACATGTCATAAGGGAGACCACTTCCTTTATGAAGAAAATGACTATAAAAGCTGCATATTAACTGCTGAACTGCTGCAACAGGACATCTGACTGCATTCTGCTACATAACTAAGGACATTGTGAATACACTGAAAATTAAAGTCATAGCCAGCTCATGGCAGCTATGGCTATGTAAATCAAGAAAGACATTTATGATGTGTAATTTCATGTCTCTGAAAATATCACTTCTGAATTTAGAAGATACATCCATTTAGCACCTCCATAAGCACAGCATTTTACACTGCAGCTGTACATCACATTAGATTTTACTTAATCATATTTTACATGCATAGCTGGGCAGAAAACTTAATCATTAAATAACAAAATTAGAAAAATGCAACTTTTAAATTAACATAAAAACAATAACATTCTTCTTAGCTTCCGTTAACTTTAGTCGATTACATTGATTGTTGATACCATTTCGTTTTTTTAAATTGTACGCCATGGGACGTTGGTGCGTCCGGCGAGTCAAATAGGGAACGAAGTAGGTAATGCGAGTGTAAATGTAATGCACATATAAATCTTGTGCTATGGCACGGGTGTGAGTAGGAACACTAGAGATGTGGATTGTTTGTATTTTACATCTGCAAACCGGTGCTCACTACTCATTTCAAATTCGATCGGTGATTGATTTTGATATTTTTATAATCTAACTTTTTTACTACAACAAATACAGTACAACTTTTTTTGTGTTGATTTGGAGTTTGCTAGTGAAATACATTAAATCTACATTTGTTACGTGATTACATCACGGAAAGTCTAGAATCTGTTTGTGAAAGCAGCAACGCTAGCAATGCCCATGAGAAGATTAAAAATCCTGTTGCACTGGAATCAAGATTGGAAGAATAGTTGATTTATGAATTCAAACTGTATTTGCCTAAACTTTCTACAGTCAGGGCTACCATTTCTAGCCTTAACAATCTTAAACAAACATGAAGATGATGCATACATCCAAATATTACAGTAGAAAAAGTAAAAACAGGGTCAACTCGTGGGAAAAGGAAAAACAATTCAAAGCCTTCGTCAAGTGCTCTGGATTCTATTGATGTAGACAGCAGCAGAAGTGTCCCCCCCCCCTCCCCAATCTCCATCTGCATCGTAAACTATTTAATTGCCAACATGATTCTACTACATGTTGCAGAATGCAATATGTCTGAGAAGCTGATTAAAACATTGAACCCCAGTAAGAGCTCAAATTCCAGAGGGACAATGGCTAGATGTATTGTTGATGGTTAACTTTTAATGGATAACTGTAACTAGCATTAAATTTGAAAAAAATGTATCACTTTAACAATTATCGAAGTTAACTGTTTAAGTAATGAATTAACAATAAATGAAGTATTTATATGCAAGTGCCATTTATCTCTTTATTTAATTAAATCTATCTACTTCAGTTTGCCTTAATCATAAATATGCAGATGGTCATACAACAACTAGATTTTCAGCCAGAGTTAGTTTCATTATTCTGGATATGATATATCATAAAATGCAGTTTTTGTGAAGTATTTTTCAAAAAGAGTAGAAGAAAGCTTTTCATAAAATTCAAGTGCAGCAGTATTAGAATACTACTTAGAAGATTAAGATATTTGAATCCATTGAAACTACAGATCAACTGGAAAATGGACACTGTGGACAATGTATTAGTCACAAAAATCTCCTTCTTATAGAACTTAGTCCCAGTCAATACATAGGAATGCCCTTCCTTTAAGAGGAGCAACAATGCTAGAGTGAGATAATTCAGAGAATTTCTTGAAAATTGCTTCACCATGACAAACAGTAAAGGAGAGCATAACGCAAATGATATGTTCAGTATCAGGTGAAAATCTGCGAACTTTAGATTATTAAGTAAACCATTAACCAAAATTAAAAATTTAAACATAATTTAAGGATTTAGGTAAATCTTACAATTTGATTGTGATAATGCCTGGAAATCAATATGGGGATACCTAGTTAGAGCCTCGATGATGAATAAATTTACATCATTTGAGACTATGCAGGTGTTAGAGGTGCTGGTGCAAAATTCCGTATCACCAGATTGTGTGTTAAATGCCTCTTCAGTATAAATTAAGTAAGAACATAAGACTGCTCTGTCGGATGTGGATGCTTAGCTTGGTGTCTTTTAGAAGAGAATACCTGGATACTAAGTTAGATAGTTTCCTTTCTTTGATCTCTCATCAACAAAAACAAACAATACAATACACGTCGATTACAGTCATCTATATATACAATGAAGGTTAATAGTGTAAATCATACAGGGAAGGCAAAGGGAAACCATATATATATATATATGTTGTCAGTGATTGCAATAGACGGGATGAGAGATAAAACCCTACATGGTAACCATCAAAAATGGCAGGGGCAGATCCAGTGGGGGGGAGGGGCTAGGGGGCTCAAGGCCCCCCAAAAGTATCTAGGTCCACCCCTGACATTGTAATTATGGAGACTTTTTTTTAAACTCTCCTGATCAAAGGATACTATAAAGACTACACTTGCCCAACTCGATCCCCCCCCCCAAAAAAAACAAAGTCCAATCAATCTCCCCCCCCCCCCCAACGAATTGAAAATCCCCTCAAGCCCTTCCCAAACCAAAACCCTGGATCCGCCCCTGAGCAAAGGGTATGGCATAAACCTTTACTTAAGATACATCAAGTAACAAGATAACAGAGAAGGAATGTATTAACAATTTATAAAAATGAAGGAGGAAACGATGTCATAAACGGCACAGACATCAATTGAAATTAGTAAAAGAATCTGGAACTTTTAACAGCAAGCAAAGAAATAAAGTTAATTTAGGAAATACACCAGGAAATCTTACCTAGGTTTTCAACTTTCATGTCATGAGTGTGAATACTATCATGTACTTCATCCAGTGTTAACCTGGCTGTAGCCATCAATTCAAAAGTTGGCCCACTGCAAACATAAGCAGACAATTAAGCAATTTTCTAAAGAACTAAAAATGTAGGCATAACAACACAAAATCAACAGCACATAACTCACATTTTCCCAGAATTGAGCTCATCACGAAGAGTTGCGGCAAGCTTTTTTCCTACCGTTCGACTTATCGAACTGTGTATTGTCTTTTTTATCTTTCTTGGTGTACTTGCCATGGTGAGGTCATCTTGGAGAATGTGGGAGTATACCTCCAGCTTGAACTCAAAGTCTGCTGGAATCTGGTTACTGTAACAAACACAATTAAAGTGATGTAACAACTATATTACATCAGTTAAGAGGAAGTATTTTCACCATATTATTATTTTGTATTTCTGGTTTATAATTTTGTATTTGATCTGTATCTGCAATCATGGACAATTATTAATAAACTGAGAAGATGAAAATTAAAATTGTTTGAAATAAGATTAGCCAATAAACTATGAAAGCAAATGACTGAGTATTTAACAGTCTCCTGATATTTGCAATGGTCCGACATTGGTTCTCTGAAGACAGCAATATTATATCTGTGTGAAACATATCCATTTTTCAGTTTAATTAGCCATGTGTGTAATGTCTCAGTGAGTAACTTATTTTACATATGAAAATATTCAAACAGGAAACAGAGAAGTGATGGTGGCATAGTAATTATTTGAAGAGGAAAATCACTGCTAAGTTAATTGTGAACATAAAAACAATTTCATTTCAAAATACAATTATTTTTTGAAACTATAAAGCAGATAGCTTTAGAAGTATTAAAATCATAAGAACAAATTAGGTAAAAACGGTTTAAACTGAAACAACTTTTGTCTTTATTTATTCATAATCAGAGCCCCAGTTAACTTTACTGTCTCTTACGAAATGTGTATTATGTTTTAGCTCGCCTTATTTGAAAGTAGTACCCATATTGTGTTATTATCTCCTTCTTTTTATATAAAAAAATAGCTATATATAATTTTTCTTTAAAAAGAATTCTGGAACCATTTCTATATGTATGCGTAAATCAAATCCAGGTTTCTGCTTCCCCAACAAAACAGTTTACTTGCTTTTAAATTACTATATTAGTATCTACAAGTGAACACAAGCCTCGTATGACATAATGTTTGAGTTTGGTACTAACAAGACGAGCACGTCGGGGAAGGTGATGTCTGTGAGGGAGCGGTCGACGGGGCAGAGCAGCGTGGTGTCGTAGATCTCGGTGCCTATGCGCGCCAGGCAGAAGACGGCGAAGCGGCGGTAGTCGCCCTTGTTCTTGAAGTGGTCGGTGTCCCTCCAGATGAGCGGCATCCGCACGTCCGACAGCGACACTCGGCCCAGGCACGGCCGGACGCCGAACCTGCAACCGCAAAACTGCCTCAGCCCCGCACATTTCACTTTCCCTAGTGTGATCCGCCGTCGCGCCTTCAGCACTGGTAACTGTTGCTTTCTCCAGCCTTAAAGTAATTAAGCAAGAATCTTTACCTCCTAGTCATTAAAATAACGCCTATTTCTACACCATAATCATCAGCCAATTCAGTTACCAAATGATGTGGCCTTTCAGACTCAATAGTCCAGAGAATTTCGACAGCATTCTAGATCAATTAATCAGTCGCGAAAATGCTATCTGGGTATTTGCTCCATAGCAATTAAAATTATGTATAAGGTAATTTGTTCAACTCTTAATGAAAAAAAAAATTAAGAATAAAAATGATATGGCAAACAAACTGCTCATCCCGTAAAGAGCAATGGAATAGTTGTATGAGACTTGTTTAATACATCGCTTCTAAGTTTTGAAGTTCAGTAGCAAAAAAAAAAAAAGGAGTCGCTTATTACGAACTTTAAAGAATTCGTGCTCTCCCACATTCAGCTATTAAACTAGGTAAGTATTTCACTTACACGGACTTAAAATATTCTTACTTCTCAATATATACGCAATCTGAAAGTTTAACAACCACAATTGTAACCTAAATATAGATTGGCATGCTACCTTCCTATCAAACTCAAAGGCTAGTAGCACCATAGAGTCTATGACAACAGCAAGCTGTAGCGATCACCCATTTTTTTTTTTTTTAGAAAAATGTAATAGAAGCTTAACTGTTGAAATGAAAGCGAAAAAAAAACTCTGAGGCACTAATGTTATTTTTAAAAGTTTATCGGACATCAAATGTTTCATACGGAAAATAGATTCAAAATAATTCAAATTCACGCTAGGAATACAAATTTCTGGTATGAAATAAGCATGTTCCTGGCTGGAATTATTTTCATATTTCTTTATGGGAGCAAGTCTTTATATTTAATTAAAATTATATTTGCAATGAGTTTCGCGAGACAGGTTTCTACTGAAAAAAAGTGTGGTTTTTGTTTCCGTTTTTTCACAGTAAATGTCACAGTGGATTTTTAAATTTAACTTGAGGAGAAATATACCCCTACAACTGGAAACTGCTTAGGCAATATGTACTATACATTGTACAATATAGTAATGTGGAAAATTACGGAGCTGTGTCAATATCGTATTAGTAGTAGAATTAATTATTTTTCTAATATTGTAACAGTGGCTGAAAATAACGATGTTGTTACACAGAATCAGCAAAACATCTTTGTGTATGGTAAGTAAATGCAATTTGACGTAATCCTCGAGTTTATCGGATATCATTAGATACTGTTTATTCACGATACATATCTAGGATAACCTCATGCACCAAAAACAATTAATGGAAATTGTTTTGATAGTTTTTAACTTTAACACACGTCAGCGGTAAGCCCTAATTTGTGAACACTTTTGTCTTAACTTTCTCAGAATTCAGATTTCACAATAAAATTAAACATACCTTACTTTACTTCTGCGGCCATGTTTCTATGACGAGATCTGCGGCTGAGGTGAGAAAGAGTCCGAGTGTGTCCCTCCACCTCCCGGCGAACAGGGTATATCTTGTGCTAACGTATTCCTAAACGAAAAACCTGACTAGTTCGGCCGCGTCGCATTGCAAGAGACGGCGACGCTTCAACAAACGTGTATCGGTTGTTCATCAACACTAAACTTAGATCTTAAACTCTGTGTAACGTTCCACAGTAATACGAAGTTAAAAGATTATTGCAATTGTAGGGAAAGTTTATTAAATAAATCGAAGGAGAGAACGAAGGAGACATTAATTATGAACCGTTTTCAGAATTTTGCTCCACCCATTGAAACGCGTACAAAGCTACAACGAAACAGTTAAAGCGACACCTGTGAAGGACACTTACAACTGTTTAGAATAAGGCTCAGAATTTGGGATTGGATACGTAACGAAACAAGTAGGTGCTGCATTCCAGGAGAGGGGGGGGATCCCGCATTATTTGGGTCTAGGATCCCGCACAAATTTAGGTGTATCCGCAAATCGTAAAATCGCGTGAAGACGTGTCAGTTTGCGCGTCGTCGCTTTCTTGTCCAACTCGGGATTGACTGCTTTCATTGTCCCGCTTGCCCCAACTACCCCAGTAGAAAATTTACAAATGTGTATTTTTGTCACCCCTCGTTATTCGTAAGTAAACGATTCACATTTACATATTTATATTAAAAAAAACTCTCGTTTGTTGTATGCGTTACTATAACTTGAATTGTGTTTCAAATTTAGTACGATTTTCTAGCTATTTACTAAGTTTATAGTAGAACGAGTAAAAAAACTCGTTAAATCCTAACATTATTTAACATTAAAGTGCCAAAAGTCGTGAGATAGGATTCCAGTAGCAAAGCGGAAGAAACGCATAAATGTGCCGTGCAGTGTCGTGAAGTTTCCTGACGTGATTATGGTCACAAAACATTAAACAACATAATCTGAACACGAAATAGCATTTGGCGCTAGAAGGATGGGGCATTCCATTTCGAAAATTGTTCATGAATTCAAAATTCCTTGAGCCACAATGTCAAGAGTAAGTATGTAATTTCTAGCATTATCTCTAGCCCTCAAAAATGTATACTTAATGACCGACACCAGTAACGTCTGGGTCGAGTTTTCAGTGTTGACTGACAGGCAACACTCAATGTGGTAGGTACGACAGACGTGTCCATGCTGACAGCGCAAAGAAATTTGGCGATCGTGGGTTGTGGCAGTAGCAGAGCGACGCGAGTGCCTCTGCTACATGAGCGGAAAATGGTTACGTGGTCAGCTGAGTCATGTTTCCAGCTGGTAAGAGCTGATGGTAGGGTTCGAGGCTTTCCAGGACGACAATGAGCAAAGTCACCGGGCCAAAATCATTCACGATTGATTTGAGGAACATTCTGGACAATTCCAACGAATTATTTGGCTAACTGTATCACCAGACATGAATCGAATTGAACATTTGAGACATGATCTAGAGGTCATTTCGTGAACAACATCCTACACAGGCAACACTTTAGCAATTATGGACGGCTGAGAAAGGTGAAGCATGGCTGACTATTTCTTCAGTGGCCTTCTAACGACTTGCTGAATCATTGCCACGTCGGGTTGCTGCACTTCGCCGGCCAAAACGTGGTTACGTGGTCAGCTGAGTCATGTTTCCAGCTGGTAAGAGCTGATGGTAGGGTTCGAGGCTTTCCAGGACGACAATGAGCAAAGTCACCGGGCCAAAATCATTCACGATTGATTTGAGGAACATTCTGGACAATTCCAACGAATTATTTGGCTAACTGTATCACCAGACATGAATCGAATTGAACATTTGAGACATGATCTAGAGGTCATTTCGTGAACAACATCCTACACAGGCAACACTTTAGCAATTATGGACGGCTGAGAAAGGTGAAGCATGGCTGACTATTTCTTCAGTGGCCTTCTAACGACTTGCTGAATCATTGCCACGTCGGGTTGCTGCACTTCGCCGGCCAAAAGGGGGTCACAAACGATATATAAGGGGTATCCCATGACTTTTCGTACTTCAGTGAACATAAATTCTTATATTTTTAATCAATCAATACATTAATTTCTTAAAATTATTTGGTACTAGCTGTTACCAATGACTTCGCACGCATATCAAAAAAGAGAACAAATTGTATTGATGCCGGAAACGTGACTATGGCCACAAAACATCAATCAACAAAATCTGAACACGAAATAGCATTTGGCGCTAGAAGATTAAGGCATTCCATTTCGGAAATTGTTCATGAATTCAACATTCCTCGAGCTATAATGTCAAGAGTAACAGTTGATCAATGGAATGATAAAGAACGATAGTTATTAACTTTTATCCAATATAATAAGCCTAGTCTGTACATGAAATTTATTAACAGATTATAAACAAACTGACTGCGAGGAAAAAAAAAAAAGTCTCAGCAGCCAATATAACATTACACAGGCTTTCACACGCTATTCGTACGTCTGTAGCCGTTCGGTTAGCTATCGAAATTTCGTGTCAAAATGTAATTTATCTCGAAAAAAAGTATCCGATGTCCTTCCTAATTATATGTAGTATTTCCTAGACAAATTTCATCAAGATCAGTTTAGCCGTTTAGTCGTGAAAAACTAACAAACAGAGAGTTGCTTTCACGTTTATAATGTTGTTAATAATAAAGTGTAGACTGTACAACAATGATATAAATGAAATTTTATTTACATCAAATTAAGGAAATACTTCAACTTGTGTTAATATAATATAATGCCTGTTTGTATGGTAGTTCTAAAACAATTGTATGTTCACTTATTTTTGTTATATTGCACGCTGCATGGAGCAGTGACACCCTTCTCGGCTGCTGGCTGCATTTGCTTTTCCTCAAGATGTAAATTTCGAGACGAAACAATAATATTTGTTTCTTAAGGTCTTTCTTCCAAATGCAGAAATGATTGATTTACAAAATGTTTCTTTTATAGACTTAACGTTATTTGCTATTTTTTATTTAAGCAACTTACATAAAAATACCAACTAATGTTCTTGTTTGATTACTTGGTAGATAAATTATTTTGCAATCTGCTGTATTTGGTTATTTGAACTAAAATTAGATTAAAAAAGAAAAGCATAAAGTTACTTTAATGCGTAAGAAATTAATTTATAGTTGCAAAAGAGTACTTCAGAGAGGCCAGACATTTTCAAAGTAATGGAATTTTACTAGCAAAAATATTGTGAACTGTTTATTTTTATTATTTAACATTGAAAATGATTTAATTATTAATTAAATGGGAGCTTATTATTTAATTTGATAATACTTTGAAAACCTATGCTGGATCCCGCGCGACTGAGACAAATCCGGAAAATGTCCTACGGTATTTCACTACTTAGTAACAAGTAGGCTACCCTTTAACCCAGTTAAATTCTATTTTAGGTGGTTAAACTAATGTTACAAGTTGACAAAGGTAACTTTATTAAGTTTTGTATCAATTCACCGATTACACAATTGTTCAATGGAATGTTTCAAACTTCTATTTTCCATTTTAAAGCTACATTTTGTACTTTTAAATTGTTAATACTGTACTAAACAATAAGATCACCGTTAGCGTATAGTCAATAAATAACAGGGACATCATAATCACCCAGAAGGTTCGATACTTCTTTTTCGACAAACATTCTGACTGTAGGATACCTACAAGTACGTGGAGTTTTAGTCTTTATGAATATTCAGAAGAGAACGACCTGTAGAATTTTTTTTTAGCTTTATGCTTTCGACATCGAGATTATTAGAGGCGAGAAAGGAGGGCAAAGAACGGGAAGAACGGGAAGAACGGGAAAGAGTTCAACCATGACATTTTGAAGGAACCATTTCGGCATTCGCTTGGAGTGATTCAGGGAAACTTCTGAAAACCGAGATCTGGATGAAAGGACGGGGATTTGAACCAGCGTCCTGCCGAATGCCAGGCCAGAGCTGAATGTTCACTGGCACGAGATGTTCATGTGGATCGTGTCCTTCGTAAATAATTTATTTCCAATTACCTAGAAATCTTAGATTTCGCAGTGTACTATAGATGGCATCAACTTGGGACCATATCAGCAGGCTTAAAATTGAATTTCGTCGTTCATAATTTCTTAAATTCCTTTTCATATTAGCATTTAAGTAATCACAAATCATTATTATTATTGATCTCACAGAAATTTTCAATGGATCTGTCCGCAAGCGATATGTAAATTGAGCAAAGCAATTAGTAACACGCGATAAATCTTATTAGATGGCAACCGCGTCAAGTAATCAGTTAATTAACTAACCACAACAGATAATCACTGTTCCACTAGAATATATCAGATTAATTAGAAAGAATGTGCCACACTATGTCATATATAGACGTGCTTTCATCATTGAACGGAAACACAAGTTCAATCACAGTAACCCGATGCACATAGCTATTTACCCGGATGGTCGGGGACTGAATGGACGAAATTATACTGTACATAGATATTGCTGAAGATGCAGAAATATGATATCTCTCCGTTTGTTAAGGAATGTCTTCCTTGACAGCTTATTGGTCAAGCAGTAAATCGGGTGACATTTGGAATTTCTTTTTTAAGTGCCAGTCCCCATGAAAGATCGACATTTCTTGGCACAGATCGTATACGCAAATACATAAAAATTATGAGCAAACGAGTGATACTTTACAAGATGAAAATAGATCAGCAGCAGGAATTCGTAGCTCATACAAAATGATTTGTCGTAAATCTAAGTTGTGTCATTAATTATCCGCTGCGAAAATTAGCACGGGTACATCTGATAGAACTAAAGAAATTAAAAGATGCCAAAAGAATTGTTTACGTGAGTAAAATCTGGCCAGCTTCCTTAAATGTATTTTCTTATGGCTTCAGGCCTCGTCAACGTCGACCTCATTGGAGACAAGCAAGCAATGGGAAGGAAACGAAACATACTTGCAATATGAACTGATATGCAAACGCACAGCTGGATTACACTATGTCAAAATTCGTTTTTACATTATTTTGTTCACTAAGATGTTATGGATGTCTGTGTCCACCTCGTGGCTGTGACCAACGGCAAAACTCCATTATGGAGACTAAATGCCATTTATGTTTGTTTGAAAGGTGTTTGCAATGAAAGAAAATTTGTGAAATATCAGTAGTTATTTCACACGGGATTTATATAAACATCGTTTGCTAAACGAATTTCAGAAAGGGACAAAATAACAGGAAAATCATTACATAATTTAGTGGTTTAATGTTAAATTTCACGTAAATCCATCGATACGTCTGGAGTATATACTCAAATATAACGTTACCACAAAAGAAGCAAAATGCGATCGATATGAAGTTATATAACCTTAAAAATAAAGATTCTTTAACATCATCATCTTTTTTGTTGACATTATGTAACTTTCTCAAACAGCAGATCTAGAATTAAGGAAACAGGTGTACTCCTCATATTTCCATTCGGTGACGACTTATGGCATAATTTTTTTGGGGAAACTCTTCACAAAGTAAAAAAGTTTTCATAGCACAGAAAAGAGCTATTAGGATGCTGTTTAGGGTAAAACCAAGAACTTCTTGCAGACTACTTTCTAAAAAACTAAATATTCTTACAACGACTTCTCAGTATATGTATTCTCTCATATGCTTTGTCATAGAACATTTTAACCTGTTTACATCTAATTCACAGGTACACATTTCAATACAAGAAACAGAAATAACTTGTACTAAACGCAAACATCTCTGTCATTAGTACAAATAGGAGTTAATTATTCTGGTATACATCTGCTTAATAAACTTCCCAAGAGTACAAAACAGGTTGCAGATAATAAAGATATATTTAAAGAAAAACTGAGAGAGATTATCTTATTGGCAACTCCTTCTACTCCAAGAATTTGAACAAAATATTAATTGT
This sequence comes from Vandiemenella viatica, assembly GCA_031002005.1. Classification (NCBI taxonomy): domain Eukaryota; kingdom Metazoa; phylum Arthropoda; class Insecta; order Orthoptera; family Morabidae; genus Vandiemenella; species Vandiemenella viatica. The sequence goes on along the minus strand of JARYHS010013630.1, from coordinate 158,713,066 downwards.
ATTCAATAAGACCTTTCGCAAATCTCAGTTGTAAAAATTAATGTTTATTTTTATTCTCTTTATTTGTCCTTGTAACGTATGATTGTTTTCACAATGATTATGACTGATATTGTATGTATGTGTATTAGCCATGACATGTTTTACATCCCAGAGGTCCTTCCTCAGCAGGGATCCATGAAACAAGATAAATAAATAACAAATGAAACTGTAACAGACCCTAGAACCATTGGCCACCTAAGTGGTGCTGTTAAGGAAAGGAGTATCTAATGTTAGCGAGCGGAAGATATTGCTCTAAGTGTGTGAAATACAAAATTATGTAGAGAAGATTGAGAACTATCCCATAATTTTCCTATAACGATATACGTTTGTATTTTCTTGGGGCATTAGGGGCGGGGAGCAAGAAACGTGAAAGAATTCCGCCGTGGCCGTTTGGATGTACCATCCCGGTATTCGTCTGGAGAGATTTTGAGGAACGATGGGAAACCGAAATCTGGACAGTCGGAATAAATGATATGAGAAACGACGTAAGGTGTAAACTAGTGTTGCTCCACAGAGCGTGTGAACCTTGGCAACGGCCGTAGTGACCCCGAGCCAACTGCAACCGACGATTCCCTCTCAGACTATTTCTGGCGAGCAGCGCAGATTGCGGGGGAGTTCAATGCCCAAACAATCTCGTTTCGCGACCGCCACGTAGCAGCCTGCCTGTGTTCCAAGCAGTCTCCAGGCACTGCAACGTAGAAGAGGTAACTAAGCTGTTTTTACAAACACGCCGAGCAGCGAACCCACAAGTTGAGGCGGTATGTTTTCTTGTTTATTGTTTCGTTGTTCATATGGAGCGACTTTTCTGCCATCAAACACACTCTGATCTACGTATGTACTATCATAATATTTAACTCACGATCTGACGAGGATCGGAAATCCCAGAACTAAATTATGATAAACGAAATTCAGTGCCAAAACCGACCTCACGAACTACCCTTATTAAATATAAACTGCAATTTTACTTTCCTTTCTCCTTTGCACTGCTTATAAGAGATGAAGACCTATAATAGTTTCTGATTACGTGTCTAGCTTGTTTCCGATGCCTAGGCTAAACACTCAGCATAGAATGACGGTGACTTGTTTCCCAGGGAACGGCTGCAGTGGATCAAACCTGCTTTAGTAATGTTATGGCTAACTGGCTACTCACCTAACGATAAGATGTGGGGATGAGTGACGTCACTCGCGGGCGGGCTTATCGACCGTTGGGCGGCAGTGACGTCCGGAGGAAGCACTGCCCGCCACCCCCCACCTCCTGCCCTCCGAGAGGGCGGAAACAACATTACACAGCGCACCTCCATCGCGTTTGCAGCTCATTTGCTTTGGCGTTATTCAAATTCAGTCGTAATGGCACTTTTTAATATATTCACCTGAACACGCATCTGAGATAACTAACAACAGTAACAGCAGGAAAGGAGTCGTAAGAAACTTAAGCGAAACGAAATACCAAGAGACGGACACGACGAAAAAGGGAAGAATTGCGATAAAAAAAAAGGTTGAAATAAGACACTAAGTTACCGAAAGTCACTCATTTTTCAGACTAAAAAAAAAAAAAAAAAAAAAGAAAGAAAGAAAGAAAGAAAGGTGGTTGCGGTAGCACCTGCTCTAGCTGCATTCCAGTGATGAAATTATGAAAACCAAATGGAAGCAAACTAAAAGACCCCGAAAATGAATGTGTAGCAAAGAAATTTGTACAACAACGTCAGCAGTTAACTAGTCAACTGAAGCAAGATCAATTTTTGTGAAACAGTTGTTGACAGCTACACCAACGTCCACTGTAAGATACAGGTGCGAACCAACAGCTGTTCTCATGTATTGGAAAAATACAACAGCTCCCACCAGTGGATATCACCAAATAACTTCACATTTATTTTTATACTAACCAATATGGAAAAATGAAGCAATGTTTATGGATAAATGTAACGGGAAATTTGTTTGTTAACACTATTCAAATACGACTTCTCCACTAAATCCCAATTCTCTAATTCCATTCATCATAATCTAGACTGTTTCCTGACGAGTGCTAAGCCGATGGACATACACAAACAGTCCCGCAAAGCCAGTCCCACATAGCTTTTCAGAGAAAACTAAGAAGCCAGTATGTTTGAAAGTTGATGGCTAAATGGAACTAACAATATTGTCGATGCACTACTTGCATAAAACCTAGTCTAACTATTAAACTGTTAAGAGCGCCAGATATCAAATCGGACATTTAAAGATAGCTGTCTACATGCAGTATCTGCGAAATAATTCAATTACGACATCTGAGGAATCTTCAATGTAAGCATCATAAGTAGTGCAAAGGCTGTAGTCACTCATGCCAGTTATATCGTAACAAGATTCAGGTTGTTATTCCAACCCTACACACAAGGGTAGAATTACGAGAATATCGACGAAAATTACGATGACGAGCGTTCGGGTATGTACCCAAACATAGCCCGTCCGCAACACAAAGCGGCTCGCTCAGGTCGAAGCGCCTGCTAAGCGGAGCGGAAGCAGCCCGCGTCACACCTGTGACGGTTCGGTAGCCGCTTTCACAGCTGAGCGCGGCGCAGCGCTCGCTAATAGCGCCCACGCGCCACCACTGTCTTTTCATCTTATAAATAAAACACAGCACACTGCCAGTGCTACTGACATCTGAATAACCATTGAAAAGAAGCGGCCTTTCAAACGCAATAACCGGCTTACAACTGCCACTTGTGACCAATCTGTCATCAGCTACCTACGCCTAACTCGAACAGGAACAGATTTGGTCACAAACTGTTAAGTCATAAAGGATCCGACAAAGTAGGAAACGTTAACTACGGTTTAAAAGTGGCTTTGATTTCTGTTGCATCACTTTTCACTCCATTTGACTATTTTTGGTTGCACGAAACATTTTATATGTCATCCCCCGCGCTCGTTATTGCTGCAGACTTGCATCATCCCACCAACATAACGCTTCCAGGAAGAACCGAATGCACGATCTCTAACCTCAAAAGAATATTAAGTGTAGTGCCAGCTTTACTATTACACGGGCAATCGGAGGTCAGACACTTCGCGTCTAAATTATCCGAATTGTATGTTGGAGCTTCCGGGTAACAGGCTTGATGAATCCTTTTCAGATCGACACTTTGGAGTGTGTGTGTGTGTGTGTGTGTGTGTGTGTGTGTGTGTGTGTGTGTGTGTGTGTGTGTGTGTTTTTACGTCTGCTTGGAAAATTGCAAGGATTGATGGTGCAGTTAAGTGCTGTGTGGTAGAGAGAAGTGTATCTCTGAATAGTGATTGCACAATTCCACAAACTTCTACAAACATATAAATAACACCGAACGAAAAATAGTTGTCAACGCAAGTGATTCATATAAAATACGCAGTAACTTTGCATCCTGCCGGCCTCTATAGCGCGGAGGTGGCGAGCAGGCTAGCGTTGCGAATCCGATCTAGGGGATGGGAGGTTTCAATTGAGTATTGTGTCTGTCCTGTGTTGTATATACATTTGTGAACAATATACTGTACAGTGAAGATAAAGAATAAGAAAAGCAGAGGTGGGTGAACGGTTTGTAAGGCTACAAATGCTTTTTAAAAAAGTTTGCGTCTTTTATTCATTAACGAGTGCTTTGTACATTTGCTATTAGCGTTGTAGTTTACTCGTACATATCTTGAAACAAAACCATCGAGGATAAAATTGCTAATAAGATTTGGTTTACACTGATCGATATGTTTCGTACGTGTAATAATGTCTGTTAAAGTAAAATGTACTTGTTTATCTAAAACTACCATGGTATAAACAAACGTTGGGAAACAAGAAATTTTTTTTTTTTTTTTTTTTTTTGCCACAGTGACTGAACCAGACACGCGAATGAGATTTTAAGAACATCGCTTTCAAAACAAGCCACACCTTGAAAGAAATGTCGGTTTTAGAAAAAGAGTGAATTAATGGGATTGGGCAAACAAGGAACTGCTGGTTTAGGAAGTGCGTCCTTTAAATTAGACGTAGCTTGAATACGCATCTCGCGATCATTGTCACGTGATTTGAAATAGGCAATCAGTGCGCATTATTTACGTTTGTAGAGCAGTCCAAGCAATGATAGTGGTGTGTGAACTGCTTGGGTCAAGAAAATTCGTTAGCGTAAAATATCCCTTGGGCCGTTTGTCATCACGTTATTCGCACAAGTTATCGACGTAAGCTTAGAAAGGAACAACTCCCCCCGTTATCAAAACAGAACTCTCACAACCTACCGACAGTAGTTACACTGTGTTGGAGTTTAGTGCAACAAATGTGATGTAAACAAACGCAAGAAATCAGAAGAATGTCAAATATTAAAAACCACGGGACAACCTAAAGAGACCAGAGGTTTTAATAACCTTCTTGAGACCTGTACGTCAAAATAATATTAATACATGCCAAAATGTAATTGTTTAACCCGAGAGCGAGTGAATGGTATCTTTGAGCAGATATTCGCAGTGTGCAGTGTAGGAAGGATACCGGCGCGGCGCGGCGCGGCGCCAGTGAAGGCCGCGGTCTCCCGGGTGGGGAGGCCGGCGCTCTCCCAGAATAAACAGCGCCGCGGTCGCCAACCCGGGAGGTGACTGAGAGCTCCAGCGGGAACCTCTCAACGAGTGGCCCAGTCAACGCTACTCTCAATTAGAAACCGTCCACTGAATAGAATCCAACAAATTATTACTCCCCCCCCCCCCCAACCAGCACAGACAAAAGTGATCAAACTCTAATGAAAACAAATCACCGTTAATAGGAAGCTTGTTACATAGTTGATTCATTCAAACCTTTTTTTTTTTTTTTTTTTTTTTGCTGCTTGTGAGTCTCCATCTCACCCTACCTTACAACTACGTTCTCGATAGCCTCCTTCTTATATTCTAATCCTTATCTACCTCTACAATTCTTTCCTTCGACTGTTAACTAACAAATTAACAAATCCCACTTTTCTTAAAACGTGGCCCACTGTCCTGTATCTTTCTGTAGTGATATACTTTGTGAGGTAGGCGACTTCACTGTTTATAAAAATTAATGTTAAAATCATTGTTGTATATATGCCAAATATTTGTGATTTTCCAAAATGATTATGCTATTTACGTTTTGCAGGAGCAAAGGGCGTCGAACGAAGGGACAAGGAGAATCTTTGGTTTGCTGTTTAGTACAGATAGTTAGAGAAAGGAAATAAAGAATGTTGGAAGGAGGACTGAAAATTGATTTTGGTGTTGTAGTATTTGAAAGTGCAAGAAGACAAGTAGAGGAAGGGCGTTAATGACCTCGATGTCGACGCGCCCTAAAACAACAACAACCAGAGGAAAAGAAGAAGTAATATTGTATTAATAAATTAGTGTCAAAGTTTTAACTAAGAAAAATGTATTGAGGTAAAACAAAAGATAAGTAATTCATAATAGTTGTCGAATTGTAAAACTTGACCATACCATCAGATTTGAGGTTTATAAAAGCATTGCGGTTTATTGAGAAAACAGAAGTGTAGAATATCAGATTATTATTATTATTAAATTTAATTACCCCATTTTATATTATTTTTGTAATTTTATTTTATAGTTGCAGTGTTAAATTCCTCCCCCATTCACTTTTTTGATTTACAAATATTAATTTTAAATTCCTTAAGCGTTTTTTGGACATTATTCATAACTTCACTTGGTAATTTGTTCCAATCCCTGACACCCTTACCAACAAAATAAGACTTTACACTCCGTTATGCATGAAATCGAGCGCCTTTCTTCTTCCATGAACCATTCCTAATTCTTTGACCAATATCCCCCCCCCCCAAGCCCCATAACTAACATATGCCCTGTATGTACATTCCCAGCACTCTCTTCACCTTCCTTCATTATTTCCTCCAATGACTCCCAAACCATTTACTTTATTACATCAGTAACTGACTGGGTTCTCCGATAATTTGCTCAAACAAATCTAGCAGCTCTTCTTTGCACATCCTCCAACTCCTATATTTGTTAACCAAAATGTGGATCTGACGAAAGTTTTGTAATTAAATTCCTTAACTTCTCTAGTACATTGTTTCTTTAATCGTAAACTAAAATATTAAAATTACTATCTTCAGATAATCTACAGCGTTGGTGGTGAACCTGGAAACTGACGTGACCGGAAAATATAGGTGACTGACGCCGACCTATCGAAGAAGTCCGGTACGGAGAATAGGAAAATAAATACAAGTTATTTATATTAATGAAACGATAAGGGGAAAGAAAAAATTCTTCCCAAGACCATTTTCAAAGCAGGTTCATTTCGTATTTAATTTTCAAGAACCTTGTGGCACCACATTTCAAACAACAATTTTCTTTCCTTCTGGTATCCCTGAAACATTCGTGGTTCACTACAATAGAGTATTTTTTCCATGTATACATATTTAGTAAATTATTTCAAAGTTCTAGATAAATAATTGAAATGAAAAGATTTCTCTTCTCAGGGAAAACTGCTTTCGCTATTATACTTTCAACATCATTCCTGCTTAGACCATCAGTTGTATTTTTACATCCTAACTAATAGAACTCATTTCTATTATATCTGATTCTATTTTTACATTTAATCTACAGTTATGCCTATCATTTCTGCTAGTAGTTGTAACTAAAACTACTCTTCCAGTCCAGAACATTTCAGTTCTTTAATGTCGCTTATATGGAATATGGTTTAGAGAAACTCCTCAAAGCTGCTGCGTAGACCCAGCAGTAGACGATTTAAATCAAATTATTTTTTCCTGCCGAAAGTATAGATTGCCGCAGGATAAACTGCTGATAGAATTAAAAATCCGTGGTATCCCGTTTCCTATGAACGCAACTATTTTACTATCGTCTAATGACCTATTTTTAAAGAAGGAAATGTATTTATCCTACTTTTTCTAATACATATTGTAAAATTGATACCTCCCAACAACTTGGAACCTTCTGTTTTAACACATGTGCAACCTTTCGCATTGTGTAATGTTTATTTTAACGCACGATTGTATCTTCCTTTATGTACATCCATTTTAATTCTATAGTGATTAATTCTAACGAATGACTAGTTGTAAGCTGGTCCATTAGTGTTTCACTCGTGCCATTGTAATACAGGCTGTTAAGCTATTAATTAGTTGAAATCGATTTTGTACACACCAACGGAAACATTTATTAAAAGCTGGCTGTATGGACAATAAGGCTAAACGCCATTAAAATAAATAAATACGCTGAACACTCTGGTTCACTCCAGGACCTTTTTTTCAAAATAAATGTTAATAAAAGCGGGGATATTGAGTATTTAGGCACCAAGGGAAGTGTAGGACAAAATGTTAGGGTATCCCTTTGTACTGTTGGTTGCTTCAACAAATATAGAGGTGCCGAATATTTGAGGCACGGTCGTTATATCAAGGTGCTTCTCACAGTATTGTTGCCAGCCATCAAGAGGTGGGATGTGAGAAGGCTGGAGTGGCTGATATCTCTCCCGCTTTACATATAGCGCTACTTATCTCGCCGGGGAAGGACACGTGCAGGCAAACGCACACACTTCCGCTTGCGAAAAACAAGGCTTGCAACAGAACCGTAGTGTGAGACCAGACACGGTTACACACAGGCACAGACAGAATCTACGTAAGGGGTGTACACCCAATGGCTCTTGCTCCGGGACAGCTGGAAACTATATTTTGTACGCACAATATCAGTAAATTTAACACTCCACGATCCGGCGAATGTAAAGGAGAAAATGGCAAATATCAATCATGTGTATCTCCCAGTGATGGAAGCCGTTTTGTATAGCTTCTACTGATCAATAAATAGTGATTTTGTAAAAATAAGAAACGTACAAAAAAAGATTTAGTTTATTGCCGCTTTCCAGTTCAACGACTTACAGAATCGCGACAAAATGAAATACAAATTCACGGGAGCGTGTGCTACGCTCTCGCGAGGTACGCAAGTTGTCGAGATGGCGCCAGATGTGCCGTTCCACATGTGTCGCAGCCCACAGCTGGGTGCCGTGACGTCACAATGCACGTGCGCCGCCCGCGGACCCCGTGGGGAGGGCCGGAAGTTGCCGAGTGTTTCCGGTTAGCTGACACTTCGCTCAGCTCCAGTCTTGTGAATTTCCCACTCGTCCGGCAGTCACACGCCTTGAAATACATAAATGATCATCATTCAGGACTTGGGCAACTTTATTGAAAATTTTAACTATTCTCTATTCAGCACCAAAGGAAAGATGGACGGACGCGTTTGCTTATCTTCAGATTTTGTATCACTTGCCTTCGTTATTTACCAAATGCAGAGTTTTCACCGTCCAAGTAAAGTTTGACGCTGCAGTATTTAACGATACGGATAATGAAGAAACGCCAAGTTGTTATTCTTCCTTCATCGTTACGCCCAACTGAGGACAGCGGTTGAACACATTAAACAAAACGTTTTTGTTCTTTACCCAAAATCTCTACAGCCTCTGGCTGAGGTTCTTACTACGTTCCTCCGTCCATGTGTTCATCCTTTCAGTATACGGTTGTTCGCAAAGTAATGGTTGGTGACCAGACTACTTAATCTGTATCTGTACTTGTGATATCATCTGTAATTCCAATTTCCTGCAGATTTCTTTCGATATCAAGTAGCAAATTGTTATTCACTTTCATTTCAGTCTGTTGTCCATTCTGATAACATGGTCGTAGAATATCGTCTTTTTTTAATGTGTCTCAAGTTTTCTCTGAATAGTTCATGACATTTCCTTTTCATCCAAATTCCTCCTGTACAAAATTGGACGAGTATTTTCCTTTCTTGCTTTTGAATATCTTTAACTAGTGATGTGCCGATGCGTATACTGTATTATAGAGCCTTAACTTCACATTTCTGGATACCGACTTTTTGTTGTATCTGTTCCATGTGATTATGATTTTGTAATTCATATATTCTCGTGTTGTTTGCTTCGCGGTTTGTCAAGCCGTTTGAATAATTTCTCATGGGTAGCTGAATTTGATTACTTGAGAAATATTGCCCAATCGAGTTTTCATGGGTTGTCCATCTTGGTACCGACAGTCCAGACAGCCTACGTGACGGTATCGGCTCGGACCATGGCTGGGGGATGGAGTGGGTCAGGGTATCCCCACCACACCACCCTCAACTACCTGTCGTGTGTCAGCACCATCTGAGCGAATGTAACCAACCACAATCTAGGCACCATGTACCAGGACAAAGCGGCGATATCAAGTACGTAAATCAACCACGCAATGTGTTGTGCAGGTTCTATTTTCGAGCAGTACAATCAAAGTACTAAGAAAACATCGAGTCCACTCACGCCTCGGCAATGCAAACAACACTCACTACAGTCTAACAGCACTATTTCAGTACTTAACGTTTCAGTTTGTACTTTAGTGTTGATCGAAAAAACTATTAGGATGCTTCTAGAAATTAACCAAAGAAGACAGTAAGGGGCCGTGCACAAACTACGTGGCTCGGTCCAGGGGGGGAGAGGGGTTGGCTTGAAGGCAAAGATGGGCTACGTGGGGGGAGGGGGGTTCCGAGCCAGACCACGTAGCTTTCCTTTCATAACATTTTTCACATTTAAAATGAGGAACAGAACTACCAACAGTATGTGTATATTTATTTCCCTCAGTTATTTATCTGCGTATGTAACTTGCAATAGTCTGACAAGAGAAAACGGTGCAAAATGTCTTCTGGAATCAAAAGGGAAAAAAGCTACGTGCTACTTGCTACGTGGTGGTGGTGGTGGGGGGGGGGGTTCACAGGAGGCCAAAATGGAGCTACGTGGTTTATGCACGCTCCCTAAACACTGCTTCCAAAACATTATCAGCGTCTCAGCAATTTTTATTTACTTTTTTTTTTTTTTAGGTTGGAAATTGGTGATATAGCAGCTTCAGTATGCCCTTCTACCATTCATTAAACATATTTGTGATTCAAGCAGTGGAACATTGCTTCGAAAAGCAAATTATTATTCAGCTTATAGCTGCACACATGAATAATAACAAGTAAACATCTACAAGCAAACTACAAATACGGCTATTTTCTCGCCACATTCTTTTATTTGAATTGCAGAAGATATAAGAGATCCTGAAGGTCATTGTAATGAGTGATTCCCCGTATGTTCTTTATTACATTATGACTTACATTTAAAAATACATCCCTAATACTGTGCCCTTTTGTAAGAAAAAAGATGTTTATACATTAATAATCTGGTTCCTGCAGGAACTGATCCCAAATACTCAGAATCCGATAATCTTTCCATCACTGAAATGTATATATTTAATATAGGAAAATTCTATGCTTTCTGATATACACCGTGACCAACTAGCGCTAACAGAATGTAACATGCATAGAATCAAGACTTTTCAGGGAAATTTCTGGAAAATAACTTGTAATAATCACAAACGACACACCGAATAATATTCAAGCACTTAAAAACTGCCTGCTGCTAGGGAGCACTGAATTGGAGAAGAGGCTATTGAGTTCATCTTGCAATTTATTCATGAATGCAAATGATCAACCACACAATCGCGTCATCTGAACACAAGATAGCTGTGACAGGAAACGAAGATGAGCAGAAAAGAATGCGGAGCTTGCTTCAGTCGACATTTTTTTAGTGTGCGGGGTTGACAGCTCATCGCTGACGCGACAAAATAATTAACTTAGTACGCATAATCAAATCAGAAACACGTTACATTTTCCACGTGCGCGCGCGCGTGTGTGTGTGTGTGTGTGTGTGAGAGAGAGAGAGAGAGAGAGAGAGAGAGAGAGAGAGAGAGAGAGAGAGAGAGAGAGAGAGAGAGAGGAGTGATAGGAGGAAGATCGGAAGTAATTGTTCCCGTAACTGTAGAAAGGTTAATAATAGTGTGTTCCGACTGTCAAGAATTCTCATGAATGTGTTACTTATAGAGGTTGTCTTGGTATTCATCACAATATATTTAAAGAAATCCTGTCTTAGGTTTCACAGTGTACCTGGAAATCATGTCGCGATGTCTCAATTTTTACGTATCTGTCATTAGAGTCTGTCGTACGCTTGGGACTCTTGAGCAACAGACAGAAATGAAGGTAAGGCAACGTTAAAATCAGCTCACTGACTTACCTCAGCATTTCAGAAACTTTTCTTACGGTTAATTTTTAGGATTCTTTCACGTGACCCACTAAAAATTTATTGAGAAGTTCAGTTAAAATGAAACATTGGTATGTCATTATAATTTTCACGTGCTATAAAATTAATTACAACAAAAACTTCTATGAAATAGCAAAAATAATTACAAAAATTAAACTAAAATAAGATCAAATTATTAGTGAGAAGTGTGATGCTGTTTTTTGCTGGCCACAAACTTAACGTTTGGAAAAAAAATTATGTTATATCTTTAAACGAGCAATTCTTGTTTATATGTGCAGTACCACGGTGACCGATCTTCGTTCGGCATCTTTCGATATCTGTTCGATATGCAAGATTTTGAGTGAAGTTTGATTAAAGTAAAACGTTTTTCTTGAAGGCTTCCTAGAAAATCTGAGGTGCACAGTTCCTTGCTCTAACCAAAGAGAAGCTTAACTAACATCAGTAGGTTTACTGGTGCCTGAAACTTCTACGAGATGAGGTTAGAGCCGTTTGCGAGACACGGAATACAAGAATTGCCTTCTGGTTTGTTTTTTTTTGGTAAAATCGTGTTACAAACTTGAAACGCCAAACGGTATCTACATATTATGAGATTTCATCCAAATCGCTAGAGCCATTTCCGAGATAACAAATATATATACATATTTATACAAGAATTATGAAAGATTTGGTACCTCGGAAAAAGCTCTAATGATTTCATATTTAGATAACATTTTCATTTTTAAGTTTATATAAATAGATGTCTTACCTCAAAATACGAACAATTTTTGTATTTGGTACATCGGAAACGGCTCTAACACCATCTCGTAGACGTTTCAGGTACGAGAAAGCCTACTGATAGTTTCTCTTCGGTTACAACAATATTTTTAAACGAACAGCTCTTGTTTACTAGCTGACCCATGCGAATATTTCAAATAGTATCGTGTTCAGTCACCGAATGGTAATACAATAATATGGAAATACGTAAATGCAAGTATATCCCCCCCCCCCCCCCGCCATTCCTCACACGTTACCAGAATGTGGCGCAAAATTTAGAAAACGCTGTTCGATCCTAAACAAACCTAACCTAGCGATTTGGTGTCATATATTCAGCGGGACGCCGTCATTAAAGGGATAGTTGTTGATGTGTGCTTCAAGTCCGGCCAAAGATGTGGCTGGTTTTAGTGATGCTGGGCTTGGTACTGACCCCTGCGGCCGCTCCTTCTTGCGCCGCTGCAGCTCCGCCATGTAGGCGGACATGCGTTCGTTGGACGTGAGGAGGTTCTTGGCCGCCTCCAGCGTCTGCGTCTGGTGGCGGCAAGCGGCCAGCAGCTTCGTCGTGCCCTCGCGCATCTTGATCTCCAGGTCGATCTTTTGCTCCAGGTCGAACTCCTGCAACAACAAGCAACAGTCAGCTACAAGAGTCGTTCATAGGAATTATGTATCTTGCTTTTATACGAATTAAATATATTAGGCATCAGTATGTCTTGCTAAAGCTAGCATCTGGAAACGGCGGCGTGTATCCTTAAAACAGACTGATCAGCGTGAAACCTAGCTGTCGCGAATCGAATACCATCATGTCAAATGCGGTAGATTGTATAATGCAACCATCGATTGAGTGTATCGCGATTTGTATGTCCTCTCTGGTTCCTGCACTTGTTTCCTTTTTCTTTTTTGTTTATGGATTTACGCCCCGTCGAGGTGGGAAAGGATTGGGGCAAAGAACGGGAAGGAATTCGGCCATGACCTTTTGAAGGAATCATGCCACCATTCGTCTGCAGTAATTTGGGGAAACTACGGAAAACCCAAATATGGATGGCCGCACCAGATTCGAACCAGCGTCCTCCCGAATACGAGGCCAGAGTGTTACCACTCACCCACCACGCACCTTCACTTGTTTCGATTGCCTACGATTCTGTTAGTCAGGAACTTAAAATTTGCAATAGCAGCTGTGTATCGAGCGAATCCGATACGCATCTATTTGCAGTTGTCCTTGTGCAATTTTTCTAGGGCCCAAAGACATAATTTTCTGCATATTTTTTTTTTTTTTTTTCCGTGCCTGGCTTCGTCAATCTTCGTCTTACCTTTTGCATTTTCCATTAAATTTCTTATATTTAAGTTTTAATCAGCCACATTATTCATTGCCATTCAGAGGAAAGACCTCACTTGATTCGAACACATCCCAAAACGCCTCACTCGTACACACCCAACAAATCTACAATAGTCTGGTGCGAGAAAATGCTTCCCACATAAGGCTACGCACATTGTTCTATCTTTCAACGATTAATAATAATTTATGTCGGTGTCAAATTTTCATGAAATATCGTGTCTCACAGTTTTCCGCTAGCCATGTTTTCTTTATTTCTTTCTTTCTTTTTTTGCTTCTGGCTTTTCGCAACGTCGACGTCGAGTTCATTATAGGCGGGCAAGGACTAGGGGCAAGGAACGGGAAGGATTTCGGCCTTCGTCTTTTTGAGGACTCATTCCGGCATTCGCCTGGGATGATTTGGGGAAATCGGGATGGCCAGACAGGGATTCAAGCCCACATCTTCTCGAATGTGAGACCAAGCGTTATCGCTCACCCCACACGCTCGGTTTACCGCTAGCATTACCATCTATCGTCCACTATTCAGACCACTATCGTATGCAGAGACAATGTAGCAAGTCACCGTGTCCCCAGCTACTTGTATGGAGATCATCCATAGGCTGGCCACTAGCTTTATGATTTAAAACGTTACTTCCAGCAAACGGTACGGATAACGTACCCCAACAGTGAGGAGATATAGGCGACCTCCATCCTAAGATGAGATGAGATTAACTTGACACTTTCTTCCGACTGGCGCAGCGATTATCACTCTGACAGAAAACACGATTAGCAACGTCACCTAAGGGACTTTCGCGTGAACAAGGACGAGAGAAAGTGAATGACTACTAACATGTGTGCAATATGGCCAGCATTGGTGGAGTAGCATTGATAAATTGGGTTTCCAGAGCGGCCTTCACTGAGGATAGCAGCATTTATCGTCTGTCTCGGGATAAGGTCAATGCGACACTTACGCAACTCATATAATGGACCCACCAGCCTTGCTGCAACTAATAAAAGCTTTATTAATGCCCTTGCGTTCCCACCAGCAGCAGTCAAAGAATGGGTACTCCATCACGCACACTGGCAACGAGCCTTGAGGCAGTACTTGCAGCCGCATCATCTACATATATGTATACCGGATAGCACATTCCGAGAGTTCACAGGAACCTCTTCTATCTATTATATCTATGGCATTTTTTTAAAAAAATTACATCTTCACATAGAGATCTTCTGCATAAGCTGTTATTTGATTACATTCAGGAGATACGCAAAATCAAAAAATTTTGCAATATTCACTACGCGTCCAAAGATTTACTTTTCTGTTCCACAATCGTATTCTGGCGATGGCATCCACTACCATTTATGGGACTCTTATGTACGCCTACCATGCCCTTTGCATAAGTAACATGCGCTCGGGGGTGGTAAAAACTGATCTAGTTTGTTGTCTATTATAATCAAACATGAAAGCTTCTGGAAATATTAAGTAAAATGTATTAACTCCAACAATTTGTAACGCCTGAAATGTTAACTGGTTATTCGAGGGCGGAAAGTGCAGACAAAGCTGATTATTTTGATTGGAATAACTGGATGCAGAAGAGCTTACTGATTGACAGTTACAACTATAGTACAGCAAGGCTGCATTTGTTAGAAAACGTTAAGGTCAGTGTACAAAACTGTAGCAGTTAGTAATCCAGCTGTCACTGCTATAAACACAGTTTTTCGTTTTAGGTAATACGCTGAAGGAAGAATGTAAACAAATTTTCATTCACGCTTAATTTACAATAACTAAAATTTAATGTGTTGCTCCCTAACACTGTAAACAATCTGGCTTTACGCCTTGTAGAGGTCGACGTCATCAGAGGCGGGGGGGGGGGGGGGACGGACAGGGGGGCAAGGAACGGGAAGGAATTAGGCCATGGCCCTTTGAAATAACCATGCAGCCATTCGCCTGGAGTGATTTGGGGAACAAATTTAAATGCGTTATATTCCTTTGGAAGTTGGTTAACTAAACAATACATGCATTAAAAGACGCCTAACTGCAACGTTAAAAAACAGTTTTTTGTCAAAGGCCACAGTATTCTTCTCATTACTGGTGTCAGAGTAATTAAACTCCAACCACATGTTCGAGTCACTATTTGACCACACGTAGTTTTAATTACGTAATTAATAAAGTGATCTTGTACTGTTTCTAAGCTAGCATGTGGTAAAAACATATACAAAAAATGATTGCCGGAAAGTTATTTTGAAGGGAAATATAGCAGATGTGTGAGTAGGGATATCTTGTAGGCTGTCCAGCCGGATGGTGTCTTAGAAGCACAACATTTCGACAGCTGGCTCTGCTGTCATCAGGTAACTTGCACGATAAAACCTCTGTTCTGTTCCAACGGACGAGCTCAAGCCACATCGACAGACTATGCAAACACTCGCTGGTGATATTGTAACCATAGAGATCCCTAGCGCCACAAGATGCGCCTTGCTAACAGGAGCCAGACGGTTACCAGAGGACCCGCTATCCAGGGCAGATGGAATGATGGAAGGACAGATCAGATTAATGACGTGAGGTGATTTTCCGGAATTCCGAGCCCCCCTCGCCCCTCTCTGGTGAGACTTCGTGAAATCTGGTGGGACCCACCCCCTCAAAAATAAAAAATGACGTGCGATTTTGACGGAGATTCCCCCCCCCCCTCTCCCGCAGTAATTGACCTCGTAACTTTTTGAGGCCTTTTTTTAATGCTTCCAAAGGCGGTTATACCCCCCCACCCTCCCTAAGGTCGGTTTTTAGACCGTATCCCCCCCCCCTTAAAGTCGACTTTGGCGTCATTTGTAGACTTTTTTTTAGCCCTACCATTCTTCGAGAATTTCAAAACCTCAGGTGAGATTTCCGTTGACCCCCCTCCCCCAGGTAAGGTTTCGTGAGTTTCAGCCGAACCTCCCCCACCTCCTGTTTAACCTCACGTAATTAATGGACGCCCCCTTACTATTCGGAAGGGGTAGCACACAGTGAGGGGTCAGCGCTTCTATGGAGCCTATGCTAGAGCAGTCACAGCAAGCTTGTAACACCTGGCAGCTACTTCACATCGCATGGAGACGGAAAAGTAAACAGTCGAAACATTGTGTTGTTACACCATCCGGCTGGACACATGACAAGATTACATATCGAAAATGTGAAACAGTTAACCACGCGGGAAGTGAATAGTTTCGCTGTTGTTTCAGTCTGCCTGGACGCTATGCAGCAGCCCTTGGTACAGTGGTATGCCATGCCCTCCCGCAGGCCAACGTGCAGAGATCCGGGCCAAGGAGAGTTGCGCCAGCCCGTGACACACAACTGGCCGCAGCTTCCGCAGGTGCACCTACCTCCTAGACTCTCACAGTTGGCAAAATTACCTGATCGTTACATATAATTTCACGAGCAGGAACTCCAACGAATTTAGTGAAAATTATCTATATTTCAATGTATTAACACCCTGTTATGGTGTATTTAAAAACTAGTTTCACAAGCAAAAAATCAAAAACATTCGATCAAATGCTGCACGGTGATTTCCTACAGCGCGCTCCTGGATATGCTCATTTTTGCTGCCGGTACTGTATGTGGCATCTTCGAATAAGCCACAGGTTACTTTATCCACCGAAAACACTCCAATAAATTTTGATTCGTGTTTTAGCCACGTAACGCAGAATTCTGAAACTGTTAAACATGTTTCCATTAGTTTAGTCATCTCTCTCTCACTTCAGACGAGTCAGAGAACTTGGGCTATCATTGAACTATTGTTTCGCGGATTCCCGATACATTTTTTTCCCCTTCGTTTTTACGCCTCGTCGACGGCTATGGTCATTAGAGGCGGGATGGGACTGAGGACAAGGAACGGGAAGAAATTCGGCCATGGGTTTTTTAAAGGAAGCATCCCGGAATTCGCCTGGAGTATTTGGAGAAACCATGTAAAACCCAAATCTGGATGCCTGGACGGGGATTCGAACAGGCGTCCTCCCGAATGCGAGGCCAGAACGTTAACCGTTCACCCACCACGCTCGGTTTTTTTTTTCTTTTCCTTCGTGATTAACGGCGCGTCGATGTCGACGTCATTAGAGTTGGGAGAGGCAAACAAGAAACGGGAGATATTCGGCCGTGGCCTTTTGAAAGAGCCGTCGGTGCATTTGCCTCTCATGATTTAGGGACACCGTAGAAAACAAAACAATGGCCGGACAGGGATCTGAATTCGCCAGGCCCGAGCGTTACCGCTCGGTATCTGATAACACATCTGTTCATACTGGCAACCTGAGTTTATCTTGCAACAAGAAATCGTTGCGCAGAGGAATGTCGTAGACAAGGTAGGTCGGCAGGGTTTGTTTACGGTGCCGAAAACAGTAGTCCTTTCACTTTCGCATTATCGCTGGCCATCACTAATGTCTTGCCGTGTTTACGTAATGGTTAATTTCCATAAGAAATCTCCGTGGAGCCCAAAGACATAGTTATGTCAAAATACGTTATTCTGAAGATAAATTTCTGTAAACTTTTTTTTTTTATTAGCTTTACAAAGTCGCATCAAGGAAGATGCCTAATTTACTCCTGGGCTATACTATGTTTGAAACAACACGAAAGTCCAATAATATTCACGTGAATCACAATCAGAGAAACAGAAACAAAAATATTTAAAAGACCTTTTTTTTCTTCTCTGTAGCTTACCATAAGGGTCCCAAAATCTTCAATGTAAATTCTTTTTGTCTTTACTGTTTTACTACAGGTATGTATTTCCAACTGAGAACTTTACTGTAAGTACTGTTGCCAAAACTATTCCTGCGATAAAATACACAGCTTTATGGTTGAAACTTTTGGCATCAGTTAATCAAAGCTGCTTGATTCTGCGTCCAAGATACACCGTATTTATCGCTTTAAGCACGCGTAACCTAATGGATTATAATGTTTGCACGTAATCCTCAGAATTCCTTCAAAAAAGGTACCTTGGAAATTTTGAAGATGGTCTTAAAAGCTCAGAAAAAGAACAAACGAAGTACTAATGTTGAGAAATTCTACAAACGTTATCCTCTACGATGATAACACTCTTTAAAAAACCACTTTTGAAGCGTATTTTAAGAAAGCAGTATATATACAGGCAACGCTAGTCAGCTATTTCAATAACAGCATTTCAATTACATTAAGCTGATGTTTATGTTTTCTTCCAGTGTGCTCACCGCTACATCCCGAGGAGCTGACGACAAAAAAAGTTTTTCACACCAAGCACGGGTAAAACGCACTTGTTAAACGAATGGTCATTTCCTCTACACTTTGGGATACAAAACAACACACTCTCGGGAAGAAAAAGATCATCAAGTAACTCAGTCTGGAATGGTCTCCTTTCCACCGACAAGATGATCTGCACCGCACCATACTAAAAGACACTTAACTACGAACCTAGCAGCCCGGCCAAACGAAATTAGTAACACTGAGGACCCAGCTCTATAATAAACTTCAGAGCGTCCCTGATAAAAAAACATCTGCTTCCACTCTATTAAACGACCACCTTCCCAGGGGAATAGACTCCATAAATTAGTCACTGCTATTGTTCCGTCAAAGCAGGCTAAAGGCCACATACAAACCTCATCAAAGCACCAAAAGTCTTTTTTTAAATAAATTTGGTACTGTAATAGAGAAAAGTATAATCAAATTCAAGAACTGGGTGAAATAATTTATCTAGATTTACTTTCGTTCGGAAATCAATAATTCAACTTTTACTGTCGCCGACATATAACCTCGTCCTTATCGTAACTTTAACAGCTGTAGCTAATCTGAGGGTTTTTATCGTTCGAACTCAACACTATGAAATGTCCTCCACGCCCACTGCGACTTTAGCAGAGACAAGTATCACACCACGATGCTGACACCTCCACAATCCACTGTGGACGTCAATAGGGAGCTCAAATCCGCAGTCCTGCACTATTGTCGTCAACAGCGTGTAGAAAAAATGTTTAGATTGTATGTTACAATAGTCCCGTTGTGGCGTGCATACAATGCTTTCTTCGGCTTTTTTCACTGTTAAAACAGAGCTAGAATCAGTGTCACTGAACTCTCGATTATTAAAAATTCTCGGAAAATACGTCCATCACACTCGTCAGTATATTGTTCCGAACAACACAAATCGGAAGAGCGGTGAGGTGGCTCATCACCTCCGGCACAGCTTGCTGTGTAATGTAACGTACACCACAGAGTTACGTGATTCGGATTCCACGTTAAGCTGTATGTCCCCTGTACTCTGTAGCACTACCGGGTTAGGTTAAGGTGGCAACGACATGGGCTAAATGCGCAGCTGATAGAAACCCTGTAACCAGATCATTACGACCACACCGAATTATTGTTATCATCAATCAGAAAATGTTAAAGAGTTTAATGTGATAAACTTTGCAATTTTTATTGCTGGAAAGACGCAAACTGCTTACTGACTTAGAAAATAAGCAGGTCTGTCTTACGACAGCATGTTTAGAAATGGCGATTCTAATCGCCTATTTTCTTAACGTATTTATCCTAAACGCTTCTGAAACAACACTTCATAAGCGAACAAAAATTACTCATCCGAGTGTCTGGGAATCATCTGCCCTTTTCATTTGAATACTGACAGAAAACCTATTTTGTGAACTGGAGAATCATTCTGCACAGGAATATGTCAGCAGTTTATTCACACATACTGCAGTGGTCGTTAAAGAGAGAGCGGCAACGCCGCCAACTCACTCATCGCAGGAAATTAGTTTTGTTACAGCAATGTAGTACCAAATTTCGCAGTTGGCGAATCAAACTCGTTGCCGATGCGAAAATATGTTTTGTAAGTAACAGCATTCATCAGGGCGACATTTTAGTTAGTGGCCCGCAAACCAAATTACTGCGCTTGTGTAATCTCGGCCAGTGCAACGCGTGACGGGCATTACGGCTCGTTACGGAGATTCCCGTCACCGGTAATACATCCAGACAAGCTGCATCCCAGCTGCGTCACGCCTGGAACAAGGACGGTCGAATAATTTGGAGTGGAAACAGGCTCCGACCCTCCTTAACAACGAGACCAATCTTCCAAACTGGTATATTTTATAAAAAAGAGAAGCCGAGCCATTTTAAAGATAAATTTATTAAAAACATGTAAATAATTTTAAATGGGTTTATGAGCGATCAACCGTGTTAACCAACTAAAATATAAACACCATGTTTAAGTATTTCGTACTATTTTTACTATAATGTTTACTGGCTGCTTTATAGTTTCACAACAACATTTGGTGAGTTGTGTTAATTTTGTTCCATGCCCTCATTCGGCATTACATTTATACTTATTACCAAGATTTAACATGCTGTTCCATGCTGTTCTAACCAATCTACTATACCGTATAAGAAAACTGTACCTCTCTCAAAACATAAAGAAGATTCTCGCCACACCATCAGGCAATTAGTTTTTCGCGAATGGAAATTCCGTCAACACATCTGTGCTATACTTTCTCAAGTCTTCAGAATATTCTTCTAACATCATTGCCGCCACATTAACTACACACACATGCATGCACAAAAATCGCTTAGTATGGAAAATATCACTGACATTTAGAACTTTAGATGATATCAGTGTTGCCCGATGAACTGAAAGCAAATGTAAATTGAGGAAATAATGCTAACTACTATTATCAGCTATGAAGGGTCATTAATGTGAATAGAAAACTACAATCAGCACGCAAGGATAAGACAATGAGTGTATATTCATGGTGCAAGAAGAAAGACCTAACATCTCTGCAAGCAAACATGAGCGCGATTGAGTGCCGATTTTCAATGTGCTTGTGAAGAGCAAATTCATGACATTGTTCCCATTTATACTCCTTGCACAAGAGAGTAAAATCGATCTTCCTGTATCTTTCGCCATAAATGGAAGTGTCAGCAGTCTACTGTTGTATTCAGTATTGTCTTGCGTCAAATCTTCTGTTTGCAGCATTATTTCCTTGGAATCATATTTGTTTTTGATTGATTTGGTCGCAAAACGCCTTTTATTTTTTACTAAAATAGCTTAGCTTCAGTAAGAATTCGTCAGTTTACATGAAGATCATCGAATGGTGGAATCTGACAGTTACAGCTCAAAATACACTTACACTGGCCTAATTTTGGAGGTTGGAAACAAACGTGGAATATGTATCAATTAAACTTGGAAAACCGAATCAAATAAAGTTATGCGGCGTTCGTAATATGAAGAAATTCACTGCAGCAAATATACAATAGAATTTGACATAGGTTGTCAACTGTAATTATGGTGATACGTTGGTTCTTTCTTAAAGTAATGCTACTCAAATGACTTCCGGTAATCAATTCATAAGTACTGAGTAAACATGTTTTCAGCCCAAAAGCTCATTTAGTTGAAGGCGTTTCACTTATGTGGCCTCCAACATTTAAAGAATACGCATTTACTTTTCTTCTTTTGTTATCAAGTAGTAAAGTAATCATATACTTATAAAACACTGCGGTTACTATAAAATGGGAAAAGTACAGCTTTGCTTATGGGTTTATATCTCTTACATTCAATACATAAATTACTTTGCACAGTGATTTAAATAATGTTTACCGTAGGAAGAATTTATCATATGAAAAGCTTTTACAATATCTAATTTACATTAAGCCAAATGATCTTCGGATTTACAAGAAATTACACGCACAATTACTCGCAGTACCTGAATTGACAAATTTCATACAAGTTCACTCTATAAAATAATGCAAAGGTCTGGACGAATCTTCGAATACAAGTACAAACCATAAACATCAACTTCTTGCAAACTGTACAGCCGCTACTAAAACTGAAAAATTCCTTTAAATGTGTTCACTGTTAAGTGGAGTAACATGTAAGACAAACGTGCTGAAAAAAACCAAACCGACCTCAAGAGCATCTCTGGAAGCGATATCATATTTCATTATCATTATCTTTATAATACTTCCACTTTCATATTCCAGAGGTTGTGCTTAATTTCAAAGCAAGGTTCCATCTTGCAGGGCAGCCGTAGTTTTTAATGGGTAAAGCGGATGTATTGCCATCTGTTTACGAAACTTGTAACTTTGGTGCTACGTGATAACGAAATTTCTTGTTTGTTAAATAAGCAGTTTATGAATAGACCGTCCCAGCACTCGCCTAAACCACACGGCCGGTATGCGGGGCAGGGCGCGGTATTTGAACCTGGGAGAAGGAGTGTTGTACCTCCACGTTCCACACTAGTGGGTCGACACAATACAAACTTACAACTGACAAATACGATATGTTCTGAGTAAAGCACACAGGTTAATCATTAATTATTTTGGTTGTGGCCCGAAGGAACACCATTTGCTACCCTCAAATAATAATAATAAAATGGTTTGCTACGAGAGAGCCGAATCCCTGGTAAAACCCGAATAAAAAATTCAACACTGGAACCCTTGGGACCTGATATTACATAACTGCTGTCCACAGCTCTTCCCGAGTGTTTCAATGCTTCACGCCGCGGCGATGTAAGGCGCACTGAACCACTCACCGTAATGAATCTCGACGTTCTGTCTGACTTACGCTCTCGGGTTCTCACAGGTTTCATACTTTCACTGCGATTCTTGTCGCTCACAGTCATTTAAATACTTTTATCAATTAAGATTCAATCATCTTCCCCGAGGTATGGCAGTAAACACAATTGGCCCTATTTTCACATGACGTAATGAAAGTTATCGATGCAGGTTCACAAGTTGATGCAATTTTCTTGGATTTTCAGAAAGCTTTTGATTCTGTATCACACAACAGACTTTTAGCGAAGATTCGAGCATACGGTATACCGGATCAGATTTGCGAATGGATACGTGATTTTCTAACTGGTCGATCTCAGTATGTCGTTGTTGACGAGGAAGCCTCTCCTAAGATAGATGTTACTTCGGGGGTTCCTCAAGGAAGTGTAATAGGACCACTTCTTTTCTTAATATTTATAAACGATCTCAGTAACCACGTCAGATGCTGGTTGCGATTGTTTGCCGACGATGTAGTTATCTATAGGTAAATAAGGTGCTCCGACGATTGCTTAGGAGTTCAGCGCGATTTAGATGCGATTTCCGAATGGTGCCGTAAATGGCAGCTTACACTTATTTGCAAAAAGTGCAAGGCAATGCGAATAAGTAATAAAAGGATTCAGATTGCTCACGAGTACAAAATAAACAATTCAGCTGTTGACACTGTTGATTCCCTGAAGTATCTGGGGATGATAGTACAAAGCAACATGAAATGGGACTTGCACATAACTACCGTCGTAGGCAAGGCGAATTCTAAATTGCGATTCATAGGTCGTATTTTGAGGAACTGTAATGCTCATACAAAGGAGATAGCGTATAAAACACTAGTGCGTCCGCATCTGGATTACGGTTGTGGAGTTTGGGATCCCTATCGCAAGGGCCTGGTCGACTCAGTGGAGAGGGTGCAGAGGGCCGCTCGATTCCTGACTGGTTGCTACAGCCCTTATGAAAGCGTCACAGAATTGATACATAGATTGGGCTGGGATAGTTTGGAAGACAGACGACGTATTTTGCGTCTGAATTTATTGAAGATTATGCGAAAATCTTTAAATTACGAGTGCAATGAAATATTTCTTCCGCCAACCTATTTAGGTTGCAATGACCGGAGGAATAAGATTCGAGAAATGAGATGCCGTACTGATGCTTTTATGTATTCCTTCTTTCTCGTGCTATTCGGGATTGGAATGCACGGGTTTAGGATTTGGTGCTTAGCACCCTCTGCCACCCAAAGTGTTTGTGATTTGCAGAGTATGGGTGTAGATAAATGCGATAAGTGCTCTTCGCAATTCTAGTCATACAATAATACAACATAGACGGCGTTACCAATGCAGGATCAAGTGACCCTGTAAGCCAACCTGGGAAGCGGAATCAAACTTATTCACATCCATGGAAGACAATCGTACTGATTTTGTAATGAACAGGACTTAATGAGAGACAGAGAATATGCATTCACATTTTCAGACTTTTCGTATGTTACGTTAACTTTATTTTTCTTTCCATCCAAGGCTTCTTGTGAAAGCACGCAAAAGGTAAACTTGCATAGGGTCCAATATGCACTTTAAAACTGCAGTCCACTTTGTCTAGAACTCTTATGAAGTGCCTAAGCAACTAGAACTTTGGAAATTCCCTTAGCGTTATCTTAAGTCACCGGATAACTTACAGGATACATTTTATACAGATTAAATACATAGTCATCCATGATACAGTGGCCAAATATTAGATCTGGGAATCTTTGAGTGTGCGCGTCTTTCTCTAATAGGTCCCTACTAACGAATGTATTTAAACGAAAATGCACTTGGTAATACCTTATTTCATCAGTTAACACGCATGAAACTTTTTAGTCTCGATTAATATCATATTTTATTCAGGATACACAGACTACAACCGTACATTTTGAAACTTTTTGTATATGTTTGCACAGATAAAGCAAACACCAACAATTTCAAAGAAACTATACCTATTTTAATATAAAGGCCCTATATGTTTTATGAGTTGTGATTGGCAGTGGTTCAACATTGCATCCTTAACAAGATCAACACACAACAAGAAAATTATTTTATAATGGCACCAGAAGAAGATCAGTATATAAATCACAAATAACTTCCACAGTGTCTGAGCGAGTTTTTGTGCCCAGAAAATTATTTTCTAGCAAAAAGGAAGTAAAAGCATTTTTTAAGTTCCAAGAAAGCAAATGTGAAATATGCCAATCATTTACGAGATGCGTTAACCAATATAACAAACAGGTAAATAGAAAGGAAAGAAAAACCAAGGTAGACGAAGACCAGTTTAGGTTGAGGAAAAAAAAGATGAAACCGCAGCAATTCTGGCGTTACGTTAATACTGCAAGTATCCTTCAAAATATTTTACTGCAACAGATTTCTAAAGAACACAGTTCTAAAAGCGGAATTCACAACCAAAAATAAGTAGGAAACAACTGATGTGAATAGCCACTAGAGAAAAGCAATGCTCGTCAAGAAAAACTGTAGTATACCATCAGTGGTAGGTTATTATGACATTAAAAGCATCCAGAAACGAAGATCCACGAAGAAAGGGCAAATCTGCTGGCATTTATGAACAATGTTTTCTTTTTATCTTCAAAGAAGAGGCATATAACTGAGGACGTAGAAAGTCATACAGAACGAGAAATTAAAACCAGTTTCCAATCTCGTTCGCAGTGTTATGTTAATCTGTTACGTTAGCTTGCTGCATATCGATTTATTAGCTTTCTACCTAGATCTGAAATTCAAGGTAAACGTCCCAATTTCACAATACCAAAATTAATGAGTTCAACGCGGACCAACTGAAGATTTCAAATATTTGATGCAAAAAATTTTCATCTGACTTACCAATATTATACGACTTTCTTTGAAAGTGAATACAGAACAGAAAGCTGCAATAATATAATTCGGTGTCAGATGGTGCAGATGAGTTCTATACGTTATTCCATCTACAGATCTGACATTAGATGCAATAAAAGAAGAGAAACAAGTCAAGGAATAAAGAGTATTATGAAGTAAATGTCTGTAGTATATATCGATAATAAGTATAACGACATACATTTACTAAGTAATTATTGTATTTGTATCAATATTAATATTTAAGAAATCAGTGTAGGAGTAAAGACTTTGAAATTTGTCTCTGGTTTACGACTATCTTTGCCTGATGCAGACATCTGTGAAATCGCAGATAGTAGCAAACAGAGATATAAGAAGACAATATGGAGAAAAAATAATTGACTGTGGCAGTAGTACAATACGCTAGCACTAAACGTATATTCGCTACACGAGACTTAGATATAATCTCAATAAAGTTCTAATATCAGCAGGAAAAAAATTACCGAAACAGTAACGTAAGCTAATGAAATAGCGGAATGGTAACAGATAACATAACCAAAGTAATCTGTAAAGATATATCAGTATGTTTATTTCTGTACAGCAAAATTCGTTCAGTGAATCAAATTTTGTGTGTGTATAACTGGAACTCGACGAGATATAGTTTGCTTGTAGAATGAATATTTTAATTACAGATTCAACAATTCTTTCTTTTTTGACATAACGGACAATCTGTCTTTGAACATGCTGGTGTAACCAGAACATATAAGGAACCCAACATCATCAATTCTGCAATATCTGTTAAGGTCGTTGGGTGGAAACTTTTTTTATTTTTTTTGCTTATGGCTTTATGCCTCGTCGACGTCATTAGAGGCGGGGAACAACTGTGGGCAAGGAACTGGAAGGAATTCGGCCATGGCGTTTTGAAGTAACCATCCCGGCATTTACCTTAAGTGATTTGGAGAAACCATGGAAAACCCAAATATGACCGGAAGGGGATTCGAAGCCACGTCCTCCCGAATGCGGAGCCAGAACGTTAACCATTCACTCACCACGCTCTGTGCTGGAAAAGCGAGTCTTGAACTGCCGCAATTTTGCTAACCGGTAGCTACCTGGACTTCTGATCGCGTTATTTCAATAACAGAACTATTTTGCAAAATCTTTTACTAAATTTTTTTGCTCGTTGCCAGAAATCAGAGTGGCCTATGTTTGCCCGGTCGACAGTTTATCGCGCGCAGGTTCGCCGTCCAGTTTACACGCTGGCTTTACTGCACGAGGGGAGTTTTATAGCTGATGGTAAACTCGCGAGCACGTACCACATAAACGAGACCAGTGTAAACCAGCCATAAGCATAAATCTCGAAATTAACAGACACAACACTTGAGTCGTTAAGTCATGCAAAATCGTTAGGCCTTTGACAAGCGACTACTTTTGAAAAATGTCACCAACCCATCGGGAGATAAAGTGAAGAGATCAAAATTAGACTGTGTTATGTTCAGGTGCAGCCATTAGCACTCATCAAGTTGTTGTTGTTGTTGGGGTTTTTTTTTTTTTTTTTTTAAAGAAAAAAGGGACTTTAGGAACGATGTATATACTGAAAAAGCATTGCGTGACGCTAGTTTGAAAAATTCTTGCCTCGATAATAGATGAAGGTAGCACCGAATTAAAAAAAAAAAAAAACTCCTCGAAAATTTTCTGATTGTCGGTATCAACAAACAAAAACAAGCGTCTTAAAGCAATTTGTAAATTTATATTCCAATAAAACATAAAATAACATAAACCAGCTCTCGACTTTTCGTGTGGCGTTTGTGCCTTCTTTATTCCCGACGGCAGCGTGGGGTTAGGTCTAGAGACTAGCCGTTATGAATAAAGTGTGGCGATCGAAAGAGAGGCTGCCAGCAGCTGGAAACTTTCCCATTTGATGATCTGTTCGTGTGATTATGCCCATACGGTGTGAAATCTGTAAACTTAGCTAAACCATACTAACACTAATACAGGAACAAATTAATTATTGATTCTGTCTGTGTACTGTTAGAAGACAACCGTACTGAAGACAATTGCAAAGCTTTGGATGTTTTTTTTCCGTTGTAATGAAATGCTTCACAAGAGTCACTTCGGCAAATATTGTTCTAGCCTTTGATAGTAGTAAAAGTATAGAAATGACAAATTTCAGTTAAAAAATAATGTTACTAGAGAAAATTTTTAAAGATAAAACTTATTTAAACATGATTACTAGCATTAGGAAACGTGCTTATACTGCGGAGTTTAACGATTAAAGAATACGTTAGCGGTGTATTAAGAAAGACAGGTCAGTTCGTAATAGTGGTGAGAAAATTTTTCAAATTTTTATGGCTTTTGATGCTTTTTAAATTGAAAGTTTGATAATGAATGCTCGTGAACGTTCGTTTCATTTTACAGTATTACCAGAATACACGGTATTCACTGCTTTGAAGTAATAAAAATTTCGCTAGTATACACAAATACCATCTATGCACACAATCTATCGTATGCGGCCAGATTCAGGGGTAACTGATGCTGTTGTCAAGTCAGCCTCTTCATGGGGTGGAAATATTCAGTATGTTCATTGTTCAGTGCAAGAAGTAAAAACGGCAAATTCTGTATCGATGTTATCACAAAATTATTTTCGTCTTTTAGAGTGGCCCATGCTATTTGGGAAGCGGGCCCCGTAGCACTCGCCGCCTTGTTTTTTAAGCAAGCATTGAACTTGAGCTCACAGCAGACACCCTTCCGCCAGCTCTGTTTTTGTTTGAAGTTGGCAACACTTGGCCTGCTAAACGTACACAAACAGGGGTCGTGAACATTGCCGCAGCAAGCGGTAACCACGCAATCGAGGAAAGCAGTGTTTTGCGCCACTGCACAATGGTTCCTGGATAAGTCCCCGCGCTGGACCCTCCAGAGGCAAAAAAATCCAGCCCACAAGGAGAGCGCTGTGTCTGGAGGGCATGGAGCCAACTCAGATACTAAATCTCTAAGCAGACCAGAGATACGTACAACAAAGTTGCATATCACTGCGCACATTCGAATCAGATCGTCCAAGCGCAGAGGTACAACAGTAAGATGATTCTCCTTGCTGCAAGATATTATGTAAACAGCTGGGTGTTTCTGGTATAGAACAGTTTACAAGTCACGAGTTCAGTTTCAAACAAAGTAGTATAGTATAACATAATAAATTAACCAATCACAATTATTTCCCTTAATTAGTCGTACATGCTTACAAATAATTGTACTGATGTACATAGTTTTGTTTTATGTTATTGTATCGCAGTCTGTAGCGCGTGTAATCTTTGGGGGTAGAATAAGTTAGCATCGATAAGCAGTGTTAAGGTTATGTAAGACTGGAGATTTTCTCGGCGTTGTAAATGAATAAAATTTTCTCGGGTAACTAGCCGAGTTAGTCCATTGTTTAACCACGACGTTTCGGCGGTCACAAACTCTGCCGCCATTGTCAAGTTTATTCAGTGTTAAGGTTGTTGGTTGTTAAGATGGTAAGCAGCAGCATAGTGTCGCGCGCGGATTGCCGTAACGCAGGCATGCGGGCATAAGGCTCCGTACTATGGAGAGAGTAAAAAAAATTGCAATGTGTGTCTGTAATCAAGTCAAGCAGTGATGTTACGCAGGTTAAATTATTGGTTTCGCTCAATGGAGGCAGCTCTGAATGAATCGAGTGTTTTTGGAAGCGTGATTAAAATTCCTCCGTTTCTATCATTTATGGCTGATAAAATTAGTTAACAGTGTTCTAACTTCAAAATTAAACGAGCAGCAGCTTAAACGTGTTCGGGATGAGATGGGCCTTCTCATCCGTAACACGGTGTAATTTCCAGTAGAGTGGAACTGTTAATACACAGTTGATTCTTCGTGGGCTGACCTGGTTGTGGAAATCAGCCGATTAACCTGTCTAACAAGGAAAGTAGAAAACAAAGATGGAGTTTTTGGTTTCACAGGTAATAACTGATCTATTTCTCTAAAGGTTGATTTAAATTAAAATTGAATTGCACAGATCCTGAAAAGATAAAAAGTTGATCTTTAGGAACCAAAAATTACTTTATTGGCAGAAAAAAAAGAAGAGATTTAAGGGTTAGGGTGTTGACCGCGTGATCTGATCTGGCTGAGACACGAACTATACCTTTATTTCACCTTATGGGTTCGCTCTGTAAAATTTAAAGAATTTCTATTTAGTTTCAGGACTTAAAGTAATAAAGACAGAGATTTTTCACGGACATAGACTATGTATGCACTACAAAGTAAAAAGTAAAGGTCACGAGGAAGTGACCTGATGTGGCTGAAATACGAACTTGACCTAAAGCGTTGGCTCTGCAAATGAATAGTGTTTCAAGGCAGAAAAGGCAATTACATGTATTAATCACGAATAGAGACGATCTCACTATTGTATACATAAGGACGCTAGACATTTATTTGCAGTTCATGGAATTGATGCCTAAAAACGTGAGACATATCCCAAAACTGTGACGTTTTGAATAACAGAAGGCACAGTTTGAGTAATGTTGTCAGGAGTTGCGTGGCCTGAGACTGCAGGAACGCTAACCAGCTGTGCAAACTTACAGTGGGCCAAGCGAGGCCGGCACACATTTGCCGTCACTGGATACGCGATCTGCAAAATCAGCTCATACCGACATTTCCTCGTGAAAACGAATCGTCTGTTGCAAGCGTTGAAATAACATTCCGACAAAATTCTTACAGTATAAACTCTTATTTTCCGTCATTATACCTTAGAAGGAAACCTTGCAAACTGAAATAAATATAATTAGACACTCCAACGAAAGGAAGCAGCAAGTAATTGTTTCTCTGCGCTATGTAACACCGACACGTGACCGTAAGACCCAAAAAAATTATTTTGTGATATTTCAAAGCTATTCCAGATTTTAGTGTAACAAACCTTCCACAGAAAAGAAACTTGTCAGTCAGGTAAATATTTCGTTGATAAGAATAATTTTAATGTTCGGCTGTAACGGCAGCGGCCTCGCTCACTAGGCGCATCATCTGGTGCCATATGGCGGCGGCTGAGGCAGCCATCTGTCGCAGCATCACCGAACTGCAAACTTTGTACGCTGTAATCAGAGAGCAAGCCGAGAACGTGCTACCAGCAAAACAGCCAAGGCGAGAAAGTAAATGGACGGCGACAGAAACATGTCACAAGGTGCCACCATCTGTCAGTAGCAGCAGAATTTCCTGTATTACCATCGGCAATGCTGTACGCACATCTCTGCCACTGTGCTTCAATTAAAGGATTAATTTTTCAAATACAACAGAGTACTCCCTTTCACCATTCAGGATATATTAAGCACGATACTACAACATAAAATATATTTTACGACGCTAACTAGAGGTCAGTCTCCAAATTTTTGGAAACAATTTAATGAAAAATTAAGTTTTTCAATGGAAAAAATATTTACAGTTTTTTTCTCGCATTTTAGCAGTTCCTAAATTCCAAAACGTGACTCACTAGCATCCCAGTAACTACTTTCCCCCCCCCCCTGAAATACCTCTTTAAGTGAAAATGTAAACATTAAGTCATAGAAATGTCTAGAAGGTACTTTGATAAGGTTCTGGAATAATTTTTTGTTGAAATACTAAATTCCAATATGGAAAACATACCAGTCGCTACGCTACGGTCTACATCCACCCTTCACGAGTATTATACGAAGTTATCATAAATCATTTAAAACAAAAAAGACGTGTAAGAAGATTAGTAGAAGAGTAAATACACAATTTTCTAGTACAGCTGCTGTCATCGAAGTTGAGGCTACAAAGTTACGTTTGGGCGTAGCGTCGTTTTAGAATAGTTGGATGACAGTTATTGTAGACGCGAGTATCCTGCAGGTGTATTACTCCTTAGTAAGGGAGCGTCCATAAACTACGCGATTCGGTCGAGGGGTGGACGGGTTGGAAAGAAGGCTACGATGAACTACGTGTGGGGAGGGTTCCGAGCCACGACACGTAACTTTTCATAGCTTGTAAGAGTTAAAATAAGGTACAAAACGCACAACTACATGTTTCCGCCATTTAATTATATCCGTATGTAATTTACGATAGTCTAGGAAGATAAAACAGCTTTTTTTCCCCTATTTTGTGCTAAGTGCCACGCAAGGGGGGAGAAGCCACGTCAGACTACGTGGGGGTGGGGGGGAGGAGAGGGATGGGGTTCACTGGGGGCTAAAATGGAGCAACGTAGTTTACGGACGCTCCCTAATGAACATTGCACTCGATACGGTGTTTCCTGGACAGACAATTCATTCACCATGACCACTAGGACAACATGCAGAACGGGACAATTTATGACGGTAACTTTGAGATAGGATCAATCTTCGGGTTAATCATGTCCAAGCAGGTCTACATAGTTCGAAGAACAATCTCGGCTGGACTATATTTATTTTCCAGATTTGTAACCTACTAATTTCTAAACACAAATCCATTCAAGTATAGTGCCCTTCTTCGAACAATGTTCATTGTTTCCTCAGCTTCAGTGTATGCTCCATGGGGGGGGTCTGTAAAATGTATACGACGGTTGTTAGTCAATAATCAAGCACAATAAATTTTGGAGGTAAAGAGAAATTAGAACAAGATTTCAGACTTTTCGATTGTAAAACTGTGAAAAGTGTAAGCTAATCTCAATCAAGTTAGCATTTTGACCTTTTTTTCTTGTGGGGTTATTCCTTGTCGACGCCGAGGTCACTAGATGCGGGAAACGATTGAGGCAAGAAACGACAAGGAATTCGACCATGGTCTTTAAAAGTAACCATTCCTGCATTCGCCTGGAGTGGTTTGGGGAAACCAAGGAAAATCCAAATCAGGATGTCCGGAACTGGATTGGAACCCGCGTCTCTCGAATGCTCACCCACCACTCTCGCTCGGTATTTCGTCTTGGTGCTGCAGGTGCTGCAAGAGAAACTAAGACTGCAAACTCATTCGGAGGGAGTAGCGTGCGATTTAATATCAGTTGAGAACTAAAACACTGGCAGTTGAGTGTTTATTGCTGCATTTAGATAAGACATGTTAGCTAAAAGATTAAACTGAACATTATTATTACTTATTTGGCAAGACTGCTGACTTAATCGGCTTAAGGTTTTAATACAGTTTCTTTGTGATGTATCTGAAATTTTTTTGGCTCAATTCATCGTATGATCACCTTGAACTAGTCCATACTGGACATCGAAGCCAACAGTCAAGTAACAGCAAGAAAAAACGCATCTCTTCACGAAATGGTTGATAACACCATTTACGATGGTGGTTTTAAAACTTAATTATCAAGCAGAGACTGTTCCGTATTAAAATGACAAATTTAAAGAATGTAGTATGGAACTTCTACTTTCGTGCAAAGAGCAAATATCACAGACTGCTTATAAAAATTTCATTTTACATATTCAATAATAGCCTTGCCGTCTACGGTCGGCACCTGAAGCTTATCATTGCAGTTTAGCGTTGAAGGTTGAGAACTAGAGTTGGGAGTTATCGCAAGACCGGGAGGAGTAAGAAGTGTGTTGCTTGCATATGTGCATACATTGACGAAGAAGCCTTCACAGGTAGATAAGAAAAATTACGAGGACTATATGGAAGGGAAGAGAAGGCCATGATCATAAATTAGCTCTGATATCAGACTTAGTCGAGTGAAAAAGTTTTCATTTGCAGGTAAGCGAGCAATTTACCAGTATTAGTAAAATACAAAGTTTAGTTAAATTGAGCACAAATTATTCATGTCGAAAGACTGAGATTATTCCAATTGTTGTCAAAACTGATATTGATTTAACAATTAAGTTGGAATAGTTTCAATAGATTGGCTTCAAAATGACCAACATTGACATTATTTAAAAATTTCATACATTATTTTTCTGAGTTTTAGTAATGTGATGTGAATAGAGCTACCCAAGAGCTGTAATTAGCAGTTATACATATTAATTTCTCATAATTTAAAATTAATACAACCGTTATTATCGGGATGATGAACTCGAAAAATAATCCGCTGAATTTCTTGGAAGTTGGGGGCGATTTGGATTTTGTTTTGTATACGTTGCGTATAGCTTTAATAAGCAGGTCTGCTGTCGGCGCGCGTGACAAAAGACGCCTGCACAGCCACTAATTAGGACCACACGCCACCTGCCGAACTCTAACGCGGCGTTTTTCAACCCGTGGACGAGTAATTGTTAACAATAATACTGCGAATCACTAACTCATATGGGTCTGATTTCGTACCTGTGTGTGCGTTATTAACATCTGAAGCATATTTTACTGTACCCTTATAAAATAATAAATCTAAAAGCATGTACTGAATTCCTACGGAAACAGTCAACAAAATGGAAGCGAATAATCAAAGTGAATTACATATTGAACAGATTCTTAATGTTTATTAACCAAGTGAGTAATAATGTTATTGTAGGCTACATGCACAACAAAGAAGAAACGAGACTTGACATCTTTTTATTTTTGTTACTTCATTACTCTTGTATTAATTACCAACCATATCAAATGCCGCGGTCCTACAAGACCCTCAGAAAACCGCCATCAATTTAATACTTAAACCAACGGCGCTCTTTTTGAAGCCAACTGAAAATGAATAGGATATGGAACGAACATCCTGCAAAAACCAGATTTTTGCTGAATCATTGAAATTATTCGTGACTTTTAAAAAGTTGAGCTTATGGTTTATACTCGTTAATAGCCTTATAAAGTACCAAAATGGAATCTACCTAAGGACTACCTGAACCAACCATAATGCAATAATTTTATACAATGTACCAGATTTTTCTAGTTTTAAATACAGAATTTTGAAAGATTTAAATTCAATAAGGCAGTAGGAACTAGAGAGCTTACAAAATAAATACTAAAATCTCTATGAGAAGAAGTAAAAAAAGACAGTGATCACACATAATAGAAAAGTTATGAAACATAAGTGTTTTGTAATAAAATGATCCTCTTCACATTTACGAAGGAAGCATAAGCTGACAAATGCGGAAGTTATCGCACAGTATCTCTGATATCACATGCTTCCAAAAATATTGATTAGGATGATGAATAGAAGAGTAGATAAAATAGTGGAAGAGCTAGTAGGTAAAACTCAGTATCGGTTTAGAAAAAGCTAATTTACCAGAAAAGCAACTCTGGGAGGAACGATCAAGGAAAGGACACTTGTGTCCTTTGATCGTTTTGGGGCGCTAAAATGTGTTGAGATTTTAAAAAGTCACGAGTATAATATCAAAATAGAAGAATAAGTTTAGCTTTACGAGAGACAAGCGTAAATTAAAAATTGGATGTGGCTAAGACGCAGTCTATTCCCGCGTTTATTAAACTTGTATATAATTGAAGCAATCAAAGTACAAGAAAAATTTTAATGCAGCATATGTGTTCAAAGAGAAATACTATGTTGCGATTAGCTGGTAACATTGTCCTAGCAGACAAGAGTAAGGATACAGAGAAATTACTGAACGGTGAGTATAGTAGGGGAAGAATTGCTACTAAATATAATCCAAACCAAGGCAAAAGTCTCTAAATGTAGTAAAATAAAACACAATAGATTAAATAAAAGCATAGAACTAAATATAATAGAAAGCAAAAGGAATTCTGTTATTTTGGAAATACTATTACAATTTATACCCAAGGCAAGATCGATCTGAAAAGCAGAATAGCAATAACGGATGGAGAAAAATTTTAGTTTCCCAAGTTGACGTAGAAACCAGAAGGGATTTTGTATAATCTTATAAACCACAGCATTCCCCTAAGTGAAGTTTGAACTACAGGAATACCAGAAATGATCAGAAGTATGCTTTTATATATGATGGAAATGGGAATTGTGTGAACGGAAAAGTACGAAATGGGCGTATGTTTAAAATAATGTACGAGGAGAGAAGTTTGTTGATTATTGGTTACGGGAACTGGTGCTGACTGTACATACTATACGGGCTAAATCGGCCTATTCAGTTTCCGCGAATAATCATCTGTAATAGAATCACGCAACACTATTGCAATAACGCATCCGCCCCTAGCGCTCAAATGCCATCAATCAACTGCGTAATGAAGACAGAAGCAGTGACACCCTGTTTCACTAGAGTATCCATGCTTGTTCCAGGAGTTTTCGACTGTCAGTTTTACTTTCTAAAATTGCGAAGTTCAGTTCCTCCTACGTCCATTTAGCTCGCATTATACATTAACGATGCAGACACTTATGAATTTGCAATAATGTGGCTAATTCCATATCAGTTTTTAACAGCTGATAATCCAGCGAATATCGGTATTTTCAGATACCAGCACAATTGAAAAGTGTTATGCAAAATATTTAGCATAAAATTATTTCACCTTATAGCTAATTGGAAGTATTTCTTTTTCGGATACGCGAAATCAACACTGCATTATAATGCTTTAACTATCAGCAGTAACGAAGATGGTTAAATATCCGATTTTGTGTCATTACACGTGAAAATGTTATCGATTTCGATCATCCGAAGCAATGGTAGATGAAAGCTATCACTACCATGTAGGGTTATTTTAAACAGAAAATTTTAAGTATCAATAAATAAAACTACACACGAATGCCGCTGTCGACTGCACACGCAACCTGTCTGGAGAATGACGCCGGAAATCAGACGGGCGAGGGGACGCGAGCGCAATAGTAATTAGAGATGGGCAGGTCCGAGATTTTAAAGGAGTCGGGTCCGGATGTACATCCAGCGCTGCGGACCTGCATCCAGGTTCCGTGTCCGCGGACCTGTATGGGTCCGGCTCTACAATCGGGCGGGCGGAGTGTATGGCGGACCTGGATCTGTTCGGACCTACATCCAGTTACGTGTCCGGCGGAGTTGTATGGGTCCGGTTCTACAATCGAGCGCGCGGAGTGTATGGCGGAACTGGATGTGTACGGACCTACATCCAAATACGTGTCCGGCGGACCTGTATGGGTCCGAACCTACAATCGAGCATATGGTGGATACAAATTCTACCAAGGAGAACTGCAGTATGAGTTATATCGTGTTTATCCATTAATTTATGAAATGAAAGAATATTAATTGTGATAATTTTGTTTGATTTTTGTCTGAAACTCACAATTGTACGTAATATTAGAAAATCACAGCATAATCAGACTTGATAATGATAAAAGTAAAAGTAAAATTTCTGTGGGCTTCTATAAGAATAAAATGAAATCATTTCTTAATAATGTTTAAGTACTACTAAAAAAATCGAAAGTCTTTGTTAACTGTTTTTTTTTTTTTTTTTTTTTTTTTTTTACTCAAAATGAAATTATTCAAGAGTCAACATTTTTAGATAAATATTGCCTTTCCACAATATACCAGCTTAAGAAACAGTTTATTATAAATGAACAAAAAACAAAATTGCAAGTATAACTTATTTTAAATTGTGAGCGAGAAATTACGCGAGATTTGTTCTTATATTATGTATAGTGTTTTGCTCTGTATACTATGTGAAACTGTTTTGATTGAGTGAATAAAACGTTGTCGTGAATGCTAAATCGAGTGCGATACAATGCATTTTAATCAAACAGTAATATTTATGTTTTGCCAGCTATCATAAAGTGTTTTTGGTGCTTTTAAAATCTTTATTTTATTTTGTG
This sequence comes from Vandiemenella viatica, assembly GCA_031002005.1. Classification (NCBI taxonomy): domain Eukaryota; kingdom Metazoa; phylum Arthropoda; class Insecta; order Orthoptera; family Morabidae; genus Vandiemenella; species Vandiemenella viatica. The sequence continues at coordinate 158,675,959 of JARYHS010013630.1, read as the reverse complement.
CAATTTCAGAAACTTTTAATTTCTTTGTAATTTTATTTAAAATTATTTCCAATTTAGTTGAAAGTATTTTTAAGCAAGATTTAATTCTTAGTAATAATAACCGATTGTTTGAGCCATTGTTAGACGTTCTAGAAACGGCTGGATTATAAAATATTTCTGTAAAAGCGGCCAGCAGAGTAGCTCGCAATAATGTCACGTAATCATTTATATATATTACTAGCTGTTACCCGCGACTTCGTACGCGTGGATTTAGAATTTGTTTGCTAGAATTGGATATACAAAGCTGAAAATTATCTAAGATGTCCCAAAGAACACTGAGTCGGCATAATATGACGGAAACGCCATCGATATACCATTCTATCTTCGAACCTGTCTCATGACTAAAACTGTTATTCATATCGGAAAAAGTATCCTATTTCGTTCCCAAATATACAAAGTATTTCCTTGTCATCGGTATAAACATATATTCATCAAAACGTAAAAAAAAGATGGATACTCACTTTCGCATACACAATATTATTAGTTTAGATCACACAAAAACTACCTGTGGAACCAGTATACCGTGAATAAAGTTAACGCTTTCTACCGCCAAAGATTTGCCAGAACATGGTATCCTTACTATAAAATCCTAGGCTTGGCTCAAACTATGAAAAACAATTCATAAAAATATTTAGACCCAATGGGATTAGTTCCCGGAGCAACACTGAAGGATTACTAAGAAGCAAACTCGTTACCACTACGCCACCCTAACAAGTCAGGTGTGCATTACAAATATACATAAATATTATGCGTTTGTCTTTTACAGTTGAGATAGTTTTCATAATTTAATGACAATATGTTCTTATTTATACATAATATAGTATCCCATCTCGATCCTAATGTCAACAGCATCTTCCTGTCAAATTTCATCACGATCGGAGTATCCGTTTAGCCCAAGGAACGTAACAAACAGACATAAAGACAGAGTTACTTTCGCATTTATAATATTAGTATAGATATGTATAATGTTCCTTGGAAACTCTACGAACCATGTTTCTGCAATAAAGAGATGTTAAATGTATTATCTGATTTGTCCTTAAGCCATCAGAATTTAGAAAGTTAAAAATTCTAGAGACTTTGTGATCAATCAAACTGAACGTTAAAAGTTTAATAATACTACAACGCATTAAAATTACAAGTTAAATTATAAGTCCATTCTTATTTAGCACGTAAAACATTCCTCACCTTAGAAGCATGAACCCGACCAATAAAGTACTACCGGGTTTTAGCTACATTTAATAGTTATTGTAATTATCTACTAGCAGTCAGACATTAAGAAATAGTTTTTCATTTATAATCTCATCTTTAAACAGAACTGTAATCCAATCGTACAGTAAATGACATTAAACTCTTCAAAACATAGATTTCAAATCGAAACTGTAATGAAAAATTGCATTCCAGCTCCGCGTTGCAGGTCCGGCCGTGGTTCAACCTCCGACCACGCGAGAACTGTGGCGCTGTTACAGGTCCGGCTGGAAGCAGATCCGACAAGCTCTCGGATGTACATCCATCCCTCGCGCAAGTGATACGGGTCCGCGGAACTGCATCCATCCGGACCTACCCATCTCTAATAGTAATAGGCCATAACTCAGGCAGATAAGCAGAGCCAGAGGGACTTTCATTTGTGCGGAGCGGTGAGTCCAGATAATGGATCCGCTACACGCACACCATGGCGCCTAATGGTCGCGCCAAGCCAAGGCAAACGAGCAATGCAACAGTCACTTTTGAAAGCCAGCTGACGACCACGTTATTAGTGCCACAACGCCACAGTACTTCGTCGACTTCTGGTGTTCCTAGCAACACAAGATGAGTAGGACATTCCCGTGATTATTCTGCGGCAGATAGCTAGTTGCGTCGTAGAAAACACCAGGCATATAACCACGTACACCGCAACCTGCCACCAGAAGCCATGGATTATTTTGTGCGCCTTTTCAGTTAGATCTTGAGCAGGTATACCTTCCTGCAAGAGTTAAAAAACGCAGTTGAGATCGGAACTCACAAGGTTTGGAAAGACCCAATTTTTCTCCAACACTATCTGCCCATCAGTTGCTGCCTATGATCAGCAAGATGTTCGAACGCCTACTCATCAAGCGCCTCGATAATTCAGATGGACGTCATACTGCGGTTCCGCCAAGGTCGCTCCACCACCCAACAACTGATGCGTGCAGTGGAAACTCCCACGGGGACCTTTAATGAGAAGAGCTATTGCGGTCTGATGGTGCTCGACGTTGCCCGGGCACACCAGCCTCCTCCTCCGTGAAGCTGCCGCGCAGTTATCCGTCAAGGATCACCTCCTGTGCTACGGTCGACGAGGCTTTCACAACACAACGGCGAGTGTTCCACAGGGTGCCATTCTAGGACCTGTGGTTTATTCTGTGTACAGAGCCAAGCATCCAACGTCAGCCGCGTACGCAGAGCCATAGCGACGTGATGACCATGGGAAAACTCTGAAACAGACCTTAGTTTGGAGCAGACGGTAACGGAAATCCATCTACCCGCCAAAACACCCATTCTGTCCCGGCGTCGAGGGTGGCGTGGCCGCAGCTGCCCGGTCCGCTACTGCTGCTGGAAGCGAAGATAATCCTCTGCCCTCCAAAGGCTCGTTACCTCGTTGTTACCTTCACAGCAGGTTGATTCGGCGAGCGCGGGAATTATTTTTTTTTTGTGAGATTTTATTTCTCTTTGCAGGCTAATCGCTTATTCTGAGTCGTTACTCAAATGGAACGGTTCCATTGGAAAATCCGCAGATAACGAGATTTTTGAATCCAACTCTTATCAATGTATATGGGTTCTGTACCAACAATGTGCACGCTGTTTGCGAACATCAGATCTGCGTCCTTGACAGGCGAAGACTACTTTGTAGATTTAATTGCCACCACTAGCAAATTTCAAGTAATTTTCAAACTATAGGAATAAAGTAAACAATTATGTGTTAGTTAAGCTTGCTGATTTATATGCGTAAAAGAAATCTGCGACATATAGTCATCCAGAGCAAAGCAATTACTGTATAAATACGCGCCGTCACGTTTCGCGTTTGAGGTTGCCACCGAAAAACCACCAATATTTATTTGGAGGTAAAACTTTTCGTTTTTAACTGCTTTACGTCTCTTAACAGCGAGGTCTTTAGAGACGGGAAAGGATGGGGGGCAAGGATGGGGGGCAAGGAATGGGAAGGAATTCGGCCATGGCCTTTTGAAGGAAGCATCCCGGCATTTGCCTGGAGTGATTTGGGAAACCATGGAAAACCCAAATCTGGATGCCCGGACGGGGATTCGAACCGCCGTCCTCCCGAATGCGAGGCGAGAACGCTAACCGTTACATCGCCGCGCTCGGTGAGGTAAAACTATTTATTTACCAGATTTCCGCTTTATAAGACAACGAGAAATACTTTATAAGAGTTTTGATGCTCATCAGTCAGTCAGCGACAAAATCGCTGAAATTTACATATGAATAACTTTCAAACAAACGAAACGAAACAAAATTTAATGTTTATTCTAAGCTTGCTGAAATCTATACATAAAAGAAATTTGAGATATTTTCTATCTTCCAGACCGAAGATAAGAAGGTACAAAAATGGCCCGAATCACTTCCAGAAAAGGGCAGGCAATACCGCCGATGACTCGACTTGGCGGGAGCATTTCCATCGTCTTGACCGTCGAAAATTATTCGATATTTTTTTGCGCGAATCTCGTTCAACGAAAGAAAGATACGGACAGACACTTTCATATTTCTCAGATTCCCGATGCCGTACTAAGGTGAAACATATCTGTTATTCCTCAGACGCAGGGCTGCACAGGAGTGGAGTATTTTTTACGACAATCGCAGTTAACGATATGCAATTTGTTTCTCACAGTCCAAATGTTTACGGCATAGCACATACCTCACGTCCATCAGGCATCTGGATATGTACTATGTTACAAGGCAGAGAAGAATACGAAAACCTCCAACAGCCGGCCTCCTGGGCATCACGTGAGGGAATGAAACATCATAAAAGTACCGGTTACCATATGTAAGTATAGAGTACCATTCATTGTCACTTTAAACGGAACAAAACCAATAACATTGTTCCATAAAATTTCCCAGTACTGCCGCAAAACTATATACCGACCATCTTATCATTGCACCCTATGTAATCGATTATGTCGCAAAAGCTCAACTTGATTTTTCTACCATACCTCCTTCGTCTTTAGACCGAAAATTAATAACTCTTGGTTTAAACTACTCTTCACATCCACAAATTGTCACTTGGACAAACGTTTACCAACCGTTTCTTTTCTAACACTTGTGAAATTTCAACGGCGTGAAGTAATCGGAATAGTTTCATACATGTACATCTTGGAACGTGTCACTGTTAACGGAAACAGAAAATGTCCGTGACGGTCCCAAATGCGACCCAAAATTACAATATCATTAAAATGCCATCTGCATTGGAAAGAAGAAAAAAATTTTTTTTTTAAATAAACGAGGTTCTGTTTAGTTTTGAATGATCTGTTGCGCAGTTTGTGGCGTTTGAGCGCCGGACGCTCTGTATGCAGGAAGGACCCGCAGTTCCCACGGGGAACCAAGACCAGTGTCAGACAACACCCAACCATAAGGGAATTCGTCGGTCCGTACGATATTAAATGTCTAGGACGAGAAAATCGTGGATCGTCTGACAACTAGCAAAAAATACAAGTCACTTACAAAAACTTCCTCATGTTAAGTTACTTCTAAAGCTATTCTCGGGGATCATGGTAATTCACACCCACAATTCTGTAGTCACCATCAAGACTACATCTAGGTTAAATGGTTGCCACGTTGTATCTTCCACACGAAGACTCCCCTTCCACTTTGTGTTGATCCATGGAAGCAGCGTTATTTATGGTAGTTTATTTAATCCTTTTCCTTTTGTTTTGGTATTCAGCGAACTGTGGTCGTTGTAGTAGAGATCTCTGTGACAAACTGCATGGTCATTAGCATAGAACTTTCTCGCTATCAAATGCAAGAAGTACATAAAAAAAACTTTGGACATAACTGAGAAGATTCGCCAAAATCCCATCTTACGGAAAGCGTTGTCGCGAAAAAAGCTCTGTAGTTGATGGAAGTTATTTTGACGAACATGTACATTACTTGCAGTTACTTGTAATTCCTTTCTATTGTACAAGAATATTCAATAACTTGGTGGCAACTGAGCGTATTTGGTGGTTTCGCTGCGTGCCTAACTGCCGGACTACACAAAATACGGGCTGGAAACTCGTCGGCTCCGCTTTTAATTAAACCGCCACAACTTGAGGGCAAGGCCGGGTCAACAAACACACACAGTGTGCTCGCCTCACGCCACTTCATTCGGTGCTCCAGGTGCAATGAACACTGGTAGACGTTTAGGCCACGGCGTTCTAATTAAACTGGCGTTCTAAAATAAAACAGGGCTAATCAGCCCCAGTACAATTTATCAACGTTCCCAAAACTAGGAATGCAGTATGAGGACACTCGGAGAGGCAAACATGACAGCATGTTATTCCGGTACAACGATTTTACAACTGATATTGTCAATATTAAACTATGATTGGTACTAGTTAGGTGCGAATCAAAGGCGGAACTAGGGTAACATGAAATAACTATAGCAGTTTATTAACTATCATTTCAAAGCGAAGTTTTTTAGTAATTTGCCATTTGCCTCCCTTTCAAGGGGCCGTGAACGACAAACTGAAAAAAGTTATAATCTAACTTTAGTCTTGAAACAAAAATTCAACATGAAGCAAATGAATACAGCGCAGTAAAACGTTTACTCAAAAATCGCCGAATGTTGTAAAAAAATATCTGGCTCCGCGTTCAGGTAGTGTGATTTCGGAGCTACGTCAGTGACGGGGAACATCGTACAAACGAAACGGATATTTCTTGATAGTATAAGGCAATGGAAAGCTCAAGCTAAAGAGCCAATTCCAGTACTAAAAGCGTCGGGAAGAATTTATAAGAACCACAGGCCTGGTTATATTTTAACTAACAGTTTTTAATATAATTTATTGAATAATCAATTTTTTTCATTCAAACTTCTCTGTAGTTCTTCCACTGCTTTCTTTTGCATATTGTCAACGGCATATGTTGTGCCAAATGAGTCTTACTTTATTTGTGTCTTTCTACATTGTACTTCTTATTATTTGCAAGTAGTTATGCAAAACACTCAAGCCATTCATTTCTGAATTCGCAACGCTGATCTGTTACTCTTTCATATTTTTTTTCTTAGGATAAATTTAACAGTGTCTTTAAATATATATTTTTGGGAATTAAAAAAGGAAAAAACAATAAACCACCATATGAATTTAAAGATGATACATTACCTGAGAAATAAATATTTTTAGATCAGAAAAAATTTCTAAACCAGACCCAACACTATAACAGTAAGACAAATAAAACAACCGGCGTGAACATACAACAAATAGCTAAAACCAACTGTGGTATTTTGTTTAATTTGTTGTATTGTCGGTTAAAGTTGGAAAAAGAACTTGCTTATAAAGAGGTATTGCAGCCTGGAAGTGTTTAAATCAGGGGTGGCCAACCCAAACGATCTTGTGGGCCACTTTGTAAATGCATCATAACTCCGCGGGCCGCATATAAAATTATATATCCCCATATGAGAGTTAGACCCACTATACACATTTTTTGGAGTAAATATAAAATAATTATTCTGAGAAATCATAACTGTAAACTCATAAATTAAACGGGCCAAATCTGTCATATATTCGCAAAAAAATATTTTAAAAGCAAAGATAATTTTTTCTAATAATTTTGACAGTTAATTTTTGAACATATCTATGCACAAATAATGTATTTCTTTAATACAATGGTTTTCACTACTTTGGCCATTATAAAATAAATATATTTTGTAAAAGTGTAATGAATCTCGCGGGCCGCAAAAATGTTCAAGGCGGATTGGCCACCCCTGGTTTAAATCTTTCAGACGTTACTGCTGCTAGTTGCTACTACTACCACCATCGTCGTAAAGATGTAAGAAAAAATTGTTAAAGAGCCGCATTAATATCCGACCACTTGTATAAGGGAACAGGAAGGAGGTTATACGAGTATAGCAGTCACACTGAAAAAATAAACTATTGTAATAACGTTGCTGCATAGTTCTTGCTGTCGAACTAAAAGTAATCCTGTAAAATGGGCGCGTGTCACTCAAAAAGGCGACTACCATGAAAGTAGATTCTAACTTCCTGTTCATCCGATACTGTTCTGCAACCAGACGAAAGATCTCTAAGTTATTTCTCTCATTCACGATACACTCTTGAACGTACAATTCATCTTTTCGGAGTTGCAATCAACAGTTAAGTCATTTCAGTAATGTTCACTACTTATTTTATTTTTAAATGAGAGAGAAACTCCGTGTCAGCCAATTTAAATAGAACCTCGAATTTCAGATAATGGCCAGAGCAGGAATCAAAGCAGGGACGACACAAATGCAATTCAACTTTTCTTCAGCACCAGTATGTTGAAACTATGGTGGTGAATGGTTTTAAGACGTTGTGTTTCTTAATCCCTGATATCGGCGGACCCTTCCTACAAGAAGGCAACATGTCATAGTTTCTGCCAAAGTATAATGAGGATCTGTTAATTACTTTTCCCGGTTTAATGGAAATCACTAAGCATTGGTCAACAAAGATTAATTACCAAGTGTCCAGGTGTATGCAAGCTTATGTTAACTAGCTGAACGGTGTTCACATTCATTTTAAGCTCGCAAAAACACGTTCCCGGGTATACTGTATGGAAACCAGCTTGAGTGATGGCGTTTGCGAAATTCACACTATTATCGAATTGTTTGTTGACATCCTGAATTATACCATTGAAAAACTGATGGAATAAAACAGAAAATGACAACACTAAGTAACAGCAATGTTACGTTTCTGTTGACTTCGAGACATTTTAAGTAGCTGAACATATTCGAGGAAACAAACTTCGCGACGAGTTTGTCAAATGAGAATCTGCAAACTGATTTATTTGCTAACTCATTCTCACGGTAGGTTACGTGGAGCATTGTGCAATCACAGCGACATCCGGATGGATTGCAGAAAACCAAAGTAATTAAAACTGAAAAAATTGTAAAAGGTGAACTCACCCGCGCAAAGCTTTATTTATTCAGATCTACGAAAAATTGTAACCAATAAAAAATTACAAATATTAAATTGTGTCAACGGGTTCCAATTGTTACATTGTTCTCTACGATTAAGGCTATAGTTAAAAAGTTACTTTTAATGAAAAAATGCGACTACCATACGAAAAAGAATAAAGACAAAACTAAGCAAGAATAACTGTAGGTGTCGCACGGGCTACTGCAACGTTGCGTGAGAAAAGGGCTTTAGATTTTCTCTTATCTGCATTAAAGAAAAAAGAAATCTGATCGTCAGTCCTTTGAAATGAACATGAAACGACGAAGTGCTTGCGTTATTCGTTTCGATTGCTGGACGCAGAACAAAACGTACTGCGATGAAAAAATTAGGACGCACCTTAGTGCTTAATATCTTTGGTACCGAATTACTCGTAAATATCAAGTATATGGCCGGCAGTATATGGGTGCAGTGTATTCTACGCGCATACTTTTTTTTCAGAATTGCATTAATAGACAATTATTAAAAACAATGGTTGGTTTTAATGCTGTTGGGGACCCCAAATGTGAGATCTACGCAGTCCCTCATTTCTTTTTAACAAGGAAGTTTTGATTGTGTATTCCTTCAAGGAATCGCTCTGAGATTCATCTGTATCAATTTCCTTACTGTAACAGAACCAAATCCTCATTAAAACAGGGCAGCGTTCGACGGAATCTACAGCAGTGTTTCTCAACCTTTTGCAACCAAGGACCGGTAAAATGCTAAAAATAATTCTATGCACCACTAAATTAGACGGGCCTCATTTTTCTGTGTGAATATTACTAAGCAATCCCATCAATTATCAGGACGCTCCGCAGTCTACACTTACGATAAGGCCATCACAAAACGATCGTTAACTTAATCCACAAAGAAACGCAGCTCTTTTTGATGCCAGCTGGAAACATATTTTATTATAGTAACAACGCAGTCATACCGTGGAGATACCAGACCGTTGTCTGGTCGTTGAAATATTCAAGGCTTTAACAAAGTTTGATTTATAGGCTTTACATTATTCACTATACGAGTGCTGTATTAATGTCATATCAACAATTTTACTAACGTCTTTTTTATTGTGATACCTTTAATTCAATTAGAACTAAATTTCTAATATTTAGCCTCCGGACCACAGGTTAGGCATTCTAGATTATAGAGTAAACAGCGGGTTAAATATATGGAGCAGGGTTTTGGAATGTGACGTGTGCCTGATTGCAGCCAGTAGGGGAGTCTGCCGCGGCGCCACAGGATTCGCGAAATGAGCCACTTCCCTTGTGGCCCGAGTGGGGGCACCACGGACAATACTTTGACATGACGCATCGAGTCATTCAGCTGCGAGGAAAACTACGGAAGAATTACGACAGTATGTATCGCCGCTTAAATACGGACCAACATGAGATAAGTTATTATGTTGGTCTATTTACAACTTACGAACAAAACGTAATATTTCGACCTGAGGGGTGAAGATAAAGATTACTTACACAAAATTGAAGCCGAATCAAAACTTTAAATTTAGCAGCAGGAATCATTTAGTTCAATTCAAATGCAGAGATGTTAACACTTCAACATCAGTTATATCCAAGATACTGTGCGATGCTACGGAGCGAGATGGGAGATACTTCATCTATGAACGCCTTGACCGCATCCGGGCATAGGCGGTTACCCTGGAGTTCACCCCTGCATGGGAACATCTGGGAAGATGAACTGGGGGATTTCCCGTTGTCTTCCCAGTTGTGACAGTGTTCGGAAGTGTTGTTATAAGTGTGGATGACTTAGATAGTGTGCATTTTTCGTGTAGAGTGAAACCCGGTGTCAGCCCATTCAGGCCTACTCTTCCGAAAGACACCAATGGGGGCGCTAGCTTACCGTTCCCATCCGACGGACGAATCACGATCCACAGAATCGTGCGTCCTCACTCCAATCACATTGAGGAGAGATTTGGGATTCAATCCATGACTTTGGTGGCCAATGAGGTGATTACGCATTGTGCACCACCACTTCTCCTAAGGGGACATCCATAAACGTGAGGTCTTTTTCCGGATTTCCGGACCCCCCCTCCCCCTCCTCTGGTCCGTGAGAATTCGCCCTCCCCCCCAGAAATCGCCCTCGAAACTTTTGGAGACACTTTTTTTTAGGTCTCACCCTTGAAAATCCGGTTACAACCCCACTTTTAGACGAAATACCCCCCTAAAATCGACATTCGCGCAATTTGTAGACTTTTTTTTAGCTCTAAAGTCCAAATTTTTTTCCCAAAACCTCACGTGAGATTTCCGTAGATCCCCCCCCCCCCCATTGGTGAGATTTTGCCGGACTCCCTCCTATTGCACCTCACGTAATTTATGGATGCCCCCTAACCTGCCGGTAAAGTCCTGATGACGAAAATTTCTCCCATCACCAGGAATCGAACCATGGGATGTTTAGATACTAGTGTTTCTGTTAACGAAGCTTGGTGACTGTGCCCCATGTCACGTTAAATGTGCTATTTTAAAAAAAGTTTGATATTGCTGGCAGGGAGACCCTGAAAGGGTAGTTGGGCTTTTTGTTTTGGCAGAATTTCGATTTGCCGCGCATGCGCCTCTGCCGACAGTGGATGTCGGACGACAGCGAGCATAATCGCCCTTGGCTGAAAGAAACCGCCACCTCAGGCGGCGCGCTGCGGGTATGCTAATGGACCAATTAGCGGAGGCAGAGCCGCCTGGCGGAAGAATGGGCTGTCTGGACACTTGTTGCTTCCGCGGCGGTGTCACACCTATTGACCTTATTAGGGGCGGCTGGGCAGCAACGGTGTACCTACCATACTGCAACGAATCGAAGTAAGTGTTAGGGCATCTGGAACCTCGTTAAATTTAACTCGCAGCTCGTTAAAAAACATACGCTCATTAAAACCACACGCTCGCTAAATTTAGACAGTAACGTATTAAGTGAAGTGAACAGTTCCGAGAAACCCCTGTAGATAGCGCTTATGATGACGGGTAAAAAAAATATGGCTCAGACTGCAAACTTGGCATGCGGGAGTTATGAATCCTCTCCGTTCCAAATGAACTCTCTTTCGACTTTTCGAAACACTGGAGTCGCTATCCAAAGCAGACCTTCATTCGTCCTCAGTTTGTTAGATTAAACAGTCCCGATGGAAAAAAAGGACATGCATTGATGCAACTTACTAGTGAAATACCGCTATACATCTACAACAACCACTTTCAGTTTCTATAATGAAGTAAGAACGATTCAAAACCTTCATAACAACTTGAAATCAAAATCATGAGGGATTTTCATCCAACTTTTTTTTTTTTTAATTTGAATTTATTGTTATCTGGACGTAATTAGATTAAAAAATTAATCGGCAACTCTGCGCGCCGTGAAACAGAGTTTTGTCTCATGAGCTTAAATTTTAATAGCATGCTCATTAAAACCATACGCTCGCTAAATTTAAGCAGTAACGTTTTAAGAGAAGTGAATAGTTCAGTGAAATCCCCAAGCCAGCGCAGGTGGATGTAACGAGACCACAAACAAAACACAAAAGATGACCGCGCTGAAGAATCCATAGGCAGAAAGAACAGCAACAAGCGCTATTTAGAAGGAAAAAAACGTACCAACTAAAGAGCTAGAAATCATGTGCGATGTTAATTTTCTAACCTCTGTGATTGGTTGATACTGGATCTCTTGCCAGCTGAGAGAGCAACTCCATTTCAGAGGTTGGCATTTCGCAAAATCCATTATTTTACAATGAATAAAGGGCTTTTCAGCATTGTTACAGTAGCCGCAGTGCAGTGTACAAGAAATGTCTGAAACTTTTAAAACTTATATACTGGATTTTTTTATTTTTTTTTAAGTCAATTAGTTCATTTCTCTCCACCAATTCATGAAGAAATTTTTAAAAGTAACAAGGAAATTTACAGTCAACTACGCTGTATGCCACTTCAAGTTTTCATATCTTCTTTCCATTAGGAATCTCCTGCTAACTGTCTTTAATAAATCGGTACCGCTGCTCCATTTCCACTAAACACTAATAGGACACCTCCATTCAAACATTCGGTTGAATTATTGCAAAACAAGTACTGAAGAATTATTATAAAATACAAAACTTTGTTTTCTAATTTTATATCGAAATAGTTTTAATACGTGTTGAAATACTAACTGGATTTTACTTGGAAAAAATATGTACCCGCAACGTTGTAAGTTTCAGGATTGACAAAACAGCCAACTATTAATTTTTCAAAATTAATACGACTAAACTTGTGAAAGCCTGTGGACCTGCTGCAGCTACAACGTCTACAGAGCGACAAAAGCAGACTAATAAGTAGTATAGAAACGTTTTCCAGTCTACTGATACTCCCAACGTCGCGCGAATTATGAACGCCCGTACCAGTCTCCCGACGTTTAGTGATTAGACTACCATCAAATTTCACAAGTAGATGGATTTAGTTTGTGAATGACAGGGTCCTCAAATTTTCTGGAACGGGAAGCAACCTCTGTGGAAAGAATTACGAATGACTACAGAGTATTGTAACCGAATCAGCATCGACAGTTGTAGCTTTCACACGCATCTCTTGTTATACAGTGAAACACCTTATTAACTTATTATACTGTAGTTGTAACGTACTTGGTTACAAACTTTCACAAACGGCAGGGACTCTGAAACTAGCACTGAAGTGAACTATGTAAAAGCTCGGTGGAAGCCCCAAGTAAAATCATATTATCTTTGGACAACTGAGCCTAGCCAGTCAACGACTTGTATTAGAGCTTTACGCCCTGTCGACGTCAGGGGGGGGGGGAAGGATGAGGGGGCTACCAATGGGAAAGATTCCGATCATGGCCTTTTAAAGGAACCATCCAAGCATCCGCGTAGAGTGATTTCTGGAAACCAGGGAAAGCAAATTCGGATAGGCCGGACGAAGAGTAAACCCACGTCACGTGTATTGAGTCTGCAAACAGATTTAGCGCGGACTGCCTTTGCCTTCACCCACGGGCCTGCTGTCATGATCATCATGTAGGAGAGGTAAAGATTTAGTATATGCAAGTATCACGACCGTAAGTGGAAGTTATAATATTTAATTAAATTGCGATGGAGTGGCAATTTCCCTACACACCCATCTTCCCCCTTTCCTGCAGAAACATTTCGCTTTTGCTCGAACACTACTCGTCACTCCTATTTGCAAAGATTAACAAACTTAAACAACTGGGCGTCTCCATTTCGGATCGTAATTATTAATACTACAAGTTTAGGAACTCGAATGACATTTGCAAACACATGCGTCTGCATATCGTTTTCTGCACTTCCGAGCGTGGAACGACCTTTATAAGGGCACCGCCCTGCAGGTCACAGTCGCGAGAACAAAACGAGAAATATCAGCGCGCCGGCGGCGTGACCTTTGCGCCCTCATTAACTATTGACGAGCCTTTGTGGGGGCCGCCACCCTCTTGACGTCACTCCGCTACACACACACGTACAATGTGATGAGTGGCTACTAATTCGTCAGTATTAACCACTTCTGCTAAAAAAAAAGTTCAGCACATTCATAACGTCAGCTCTCTTAGCAAAGTGTCAAAAATTATGAGCGACTGCTCTTATTAGAAAGTTATCTTCAAAGTATAATGCCTTGTCGATACGGAAGCGTCCAGAAACTACGTGGCTCGGTATGGGGGGAGGGGGGGGGGTTGGCTGGAAAGCTACGTTGGGGAGGGATGTTTCCGAACCAAGCCACGTTCAGTATCTTTTCATTCATATTATTTGTTACTGTTAAAATGAGGTACTGAACACACAACAGCATGTGAATATTTATTTTAGTCATTTAATTGTCTCCATATGGAATTTACTATAGTCTGACAAGAGAAAACAGTACAAAATGTCTTCTCGAACCTGATTGTGGGAGAGG
>JARYHS010013630.1:158568925-158660930 GCA_031002005.1 Vandiemenella viatica | reverse complement strand
TGTGATAGTGTTTTGACAGATCACTACACAAGCAACTTATTTAGCAATAACTGAAAACAGTAATAAAAAAATATCATTCAAAAATAATTGGAAACTATTATGTCCTCCTCATAACTTTCACATTCACTCTCAAACTTTATTAACACAAGGAATTCAGGTCCCAAAATTTTCTACTTCTCATTATGTGGTATTCATGGCCAGACAATGGATTCTATCCATTGTAGGTACTCTGAGACACGAGTATATACTGAAGGTTTCATGGCCACACCACAAACTCTGAAACCGAAGGATGAAATTCCAACAATGCTGAACTGGCAGAGAGGTCTGCTAAGCCGCAGCTGTAAGGGTGATCCAGAGTCTCCCTGCAATACCAAATGGACATTAATTCATGTTTAGTTAAATTTCATGGCAGCAAACACTTTTTCTGCAATTCAGTATTTACTGGACTGTTGTTTTCTTAATATTCTTACTAAGAATCATATATTTCATGTTGTATGCGTTGTATTTGAGACAATTAGAGATAAGGATGATGAAAAATTTATCAAGGCTATGGAAAAAGAAGCTGGTTTACAAGACTATTAGACCATTAGCGATGGTAGGGGGAAAATCAGATCAGGAGTTTCTCTGTAAAGGTAGAAATAAGCAGACTATTAGATATAAATTCTGAAGATATTTTGAGGGAACTTGGTAGCTTGTAAAAGTATAAGAGGCTGGTAAGGATAAAATTACCACATATGTATCTGAGATAGGTGAACACACTGTATCATACCTTGAAATTTGATTTAGGTTTAGAACTTGTTACATATCTGAGAAAAGGAAAAATGGTTCATAGATAAGGAAGGATTAAAAGGTCTGAAAATTACAGGGCAATTATTTTATACTCAGTGGGGAGCTTGATAGGCCACCTCATTAGACATGACTGAGGTCAAATAGTGGCTTTTAAATCAGCATCATTAGTTTAGGGAAGTTTCAGAGCATGCACTCCATTGAATTTAAATGATTTTTTTTTTAAATTGAATCTTAGTTAATGGGTGGACTATGTGCAAAATAACTCAGCTCAAATTAACTGTAGATTAGTCAACAGTGTTACACTTTCTCTCATAGGATGAGCTATAAAATGGTGGCAAATAGAGTGAAAACTATTTAACTGAATGACATCTTGAGTAGCAGGAAGCAAAGAGTTAGGCAAGAAAAGGCGGTATCAAAATACATAGGAATGTAACAGTGTAGCATATTTGGTTAATTACTATTTACTGATATAATGGATGATTGCAGATACCACATTTCATAAATTATTAAATGAGAATGGATTTTGAATATCTACAACTGAATTTATAGTAGGCTGGTCAAATGGAATTTAGTCAAATGCTGGGAACTGTGAGATAATTAGGTACAGATATTTTTTTAAAATAAAGGTTTTGTATGATTATAAGGTGGATAAAGCTGTATCTTAAAAATCTTTTAATAATAAATTCAAATGGGAAGGTGTGTAGACAGAGGCTTAAAAGCCCTACATGGAGCAACCCTACTGGAGCAAGTTATTAGTGGATGTATCAGGGATGTGATGGTGGCTGATGTGCAAAACCAATGGTAGACCATAGCTTGAGTATGGTGCTGTTGTAAAGTTCACCACATTATGCATTGCATTGCATAAGGGATGCAAATGAAGAAGTTAGATCACAATCGGTAACTGTTATGTTGAGGGATCTAGGTCTGAATATAGGATATGGATGAATAAAGTGCTGCAAGTGTGTAGGTCATACATTAATAATGGAACCTGGATGGATATTTGCATTATTGACAGCAGTACATGGAAGGAAAGAGAGTGCCAAGATTATAAACTAGCACATGATTAAAGAAAAAGTTGTATAAAAATTTTCTTTCACATGTAAGGGAGTCAGGTAATGGAATTGAGTGATCGAACAAATTTCCACAAACACTGAAATAATAATAAATAAAAATTTGTGATAAATAAGATTAAATGCATTGAGAATTTTCCACTGGAGCATATACTCCATTTTAACTAATACACTGAAGAGCCAAAGAAATGGTCTGGTATTGTAATAAAATGTTTCTGTTAATCTGTAGTTTCTGTCTCACTCACAAAGCTATACCTTACTCATACAACACTACTTAAGCAACACCCAGTATCATAAAATTAATTTTTTAATGTTAGGGGAACGGTCATGCTCTGGACTCGCATTTGAGAGGACGCGGGTTCGAATCCCCATCCGGGCATCCAGATTTGGGTTTTCCATGGTTTCTCCAAATCACTCTACGTGAATGCCGGGATGCTTCCTTCAAAAAGCCTTGGCTAAATTCCTTCCCATTCTTTGCCCCCAGTCTTCTCCCACCTCTATAAATAAAAAAAACATAAAATTAAACACATCATTACAGCTATAGCACTACACTCTGGAGTAGTGTTACTCTATGTTCACAGAGACCAAGTGAAAGACAATGAACTATCTGTGTTCAACTGAAAATGGTGAATATTAAACTATCGTCACATTTTCTCTTGGCAATTTTAAAGGAAGACGTAAGAGATAAATGCCAACGAGTATTGTTGGTTTGCATTTGTTGAGGTAAGAAAAACATAAAAGTATTCGATGTAAAAAAAACATTGATGTTATTAAGTGATGCATCAAAAAACATCGATGCAGGGTTCTGATGTTTTACATCGAATAAAATCATCAAAGTACTTTCTAAGTGGACACCCCTAGTCAGTGGTACTCCTGCACCAACAATACTCTTCATACACCCATCTTTCACCACGTTCTTTGCTATTATTAATTCCTTATTTACTTGTTTCAAATATTTCCTGATACCCTCCTGTCTCTTAACTCTATTATGTTCTCTTCTTACCAGCCTCTTTAACCTCCTCACCTCACAATTATAATACATAGGTTCTGTACTTCTCTTTATTTTCTGTTTTGGAATAAATATTTCTTACCCCTTTATTATCTCCTTGAACTCTTCCTTGACTCTGCTGTACTTGTGCCATCCGTCCATTTGCTGAAACTTTCCTGAAATATCTCTTCAAGTTAGAAATTTGTGCCCTTTTATAACTCTGTCTATTTCCCCCTTAACAAATCTACAGGATAAATAAAAAAAGTTCTAGATATGATATTATTTATGTTCATATGACTGAGGTAATGCAGCCCATGCCAGACCATTTACATTTTTAAATGCAATTTCTAAAACCTTTCAACATTAGAAAACTTCTTCAGGAGCTACTAATAATCTTCTAGTCTGCTCATGGAAAGGCTCCAACTCTGATATATCTCGTGTTATTTCTGCTCAATTTTCTCTAGTGAATTCATCAAATGAATTGCTTAATATTTCTGCCTTTTTCATATCCACAATATCTTCCTAATTATTATCTATAATGTCCAATGTTCTCCAATTTGTGTAATGTGTAGCTTATAAGGTGGAGATTGGAGACAATCCTAGAGTTGACGTTGGTGACTGGTTTATAGATGGTTTTCCACAAACAGAATGGCCATTACCCAGAGACTTCTGGGCCTGTTGCATCTCTCCATTCCAGTGTGATGGTACCTTAATGTGCGCAGCCACTCTGGTGGCCAATCTTCATATTATATTATTTAATTACAGTGATTTAATTTCTTCTTTTGAAGCGATTATTTCATCCCACATAGCTATTATCACTTTAGAAGGTCCCACTTCTTAACCACAAAGTGTTGCCCTCCTTTCACATATTGAATAAATCCTTGAACCACTTCTTCAGTTCTAGGACACATGCCTACTTGAAGTTACACTTATATCCACCTCCTTTCTTGATGACTGGTTTACAGAATCTTCCTGCATCCATTACCATTGCTTCTTGATAAAATATAACCTGGAAACCATCATAGTTTTATTCAGGCAATCCTTCAAAAATACAATTTTCTTCCTTCGGCTTTGCTCTATCAGTTGCTAAAAGCCTCCCTCTCCCGCACTAAGATGTTTGAAAATTCTGCTCCTTGAGTTATTTTCCTATCCAATCTACACCTCTTAAGTCTAAGTCAGCATTTCTCAACCTGAGGATCAGTAAAATTTCAAAAATAATTCTACAAACCATTATCTTACATAGATCTAATTTTTTACCTACATTTGTGCTATCAACATTTGAGAATAAGAAAAAGAAAATATCTTTTAGGCAACATTAGTATCAAAATATAAGGAAAATAACCCACCAATCACCAAAGTTGGAGGCCGAAGGGCAGTGAAAAATGTATAAATAATGAGTTAAACACAAATGTAAAATATTTTGTTATAAAACCTTATCAATGCTGGTGAATTGGGCTATTTGGCAAAGGAGGAGCAAGCACACAACAGCTTACTGGATGAGTAAGTTGGCCATGGAGTACAAGATGGGAGTGGTAGAGTTGGTCGAGGTAAAATGATGCCAGGTGAACTATTGATGATACTCGGGGCAAAATACACGTATCTCACAGGCAGCGGTGGAATACCAAAATAGATATGCATCAATATAAAAATGTAGACTGTGATAATGAATGAATAAAGGAGCAATAGAATGAATATTATAATAAAAGAAATAAAAATGCCACTAAACATTTGGGATTTACTTTATCGTGTTGAGTTACTATGGAAATACTGTTATGAAATTGGAAGTGAAATATATTGAACAGATCTATAATATTTACTAACTAAATGAATAATAATTCTAAGCCTGCAGTACACATGCCCTATCTTCACAGACCATAAGTGGTTGTGGAACTTTGAGAGTCGCTAATTTATAGAAGCCATTCCTTAGTTTGAATATCGACCAGCTCCTAATATTTCTGGACATTCTATAACTCTTGGGTAAAGGTTCATTGCCTAGTACTCCCTCTTTCAACCAAGACTATCCTTTTAACTCTTTGTGATTTGTGCATCTTTATTAAGTTACCAAGGTCTTAACATGTGTTCATGTGTTCATTGTACTTCACTAGTATTATTATGGTATGAGTGTTTTGTTTTATTATTTCTCACCAAGTGTGGTTGGTAAATGGTTAACATTCTGGTCTCGCATTTGGAAGGATGTGGGTCTAAACCCCGTCCAACCATCCAGATTTGGGTTTTCCATGGTTTTCCCTAAGCCAGGTGAATGCTGGCATGGTTCCTTCAAAATGCCATTGCCGAATTCCTTCCCATTCCCTGCCCCCTGTTGTTTCCACCTCTAATGACCTCGGCGTTGACATGACGTAAAGGCACAAGAAAAAAAAGAAGTATTTCTCATTGTTACCTACCACCTTCCTTATTTCAGCTTTTCTTCTTGTAATTTAAACTTAAGTTATGGTAGTTTTACTTGTCTGGCATAAAATATTTCTCCATCCCTACACCTGTAAGTGCCACTTTCATCATCTATTAGTATCCTCTCAATAACAGTCTCTAACCTAAAAGAAAGTATCCTAAAACCTGTAGCCACAAACACAGTAAGAACCTTCTTCCCCTTTCTGCTTAGGTGTAGGCCTGGCCTATCATACCTCCCTAAGCACATTTACATTACTATTCCTTTCTTCACATATAACATAATATTATAAACCTTGTACTCCTGTAAATGTAGCTGTTTCATGTATATTATATACTTGAAACTGCATATATATATATATATGCTGCAAGATGTGTGACATACACCATGCTTCCACCACTTTCATCAACCCGGTCACAGGGGAAAGCTTCCCTATCATAGGACATGACACCTGTGAAACCACGCATGTAATATACCAGTTAACATGCAACCACTGCCTGGCTTCATATATAGGTTTGACCACAAATGCACTCTCCATAAGAATGAATGGCCACTGTCAGACGGTGTTCACACAGAACCCAAAGCACCCTGTTGCTGCCCATGCCATAACCCACGACTTGAATAATTTCAACTCTTGTTACACAGTCCGTGCTGTCAGAGTTCCCGCTAATAGCAGCAGTTTCTCTGAACTCAGAAGGTGGGAACTTGCCTACCAGTACAAACTTGACACAAGACAACCACCTGGTCTCAACTTAAGATAATACCCAGTCACTATTATTAGCAGTACATATGTTTAACCTCTTTTTATTCCTCTCCTTTCCATTGCCTATATTGAACCACCACTAACCTGAGGTGATGTTTACTTCATAAATATTATTATTATTATTTGTATATTATTTAATTTTTTCAATATATATTTAGTTCTAATTATATTTTGATCTTCCCACCAACCAGAAATTAGTTTGGATATTTATATTTGCTCGGGTATTAGATCTGATTCACTGCCCCTCTACTCTTCCGATGTTTGAATTTATCCCCACCATTTTCTCGACTGGCGGTCTTTCTGTGAGGCAATCTCCGGCTGCACCCACCTCTCATAATGTTGTCTTGTTGATGAAGGATTTTTTTCACGAAAATTTCTTTATTATTTGTGTTTGTGTCTTTTCTGTGTGTTCGCACCCCACATCCATCATATAAAGTTAAGTGGTGGTTCATTTCTCTATCCTAATTTGATTCCTTTCTGCTACTTAGGGTCTTTTTTTCATTGTTATTATATTTATATTATAATTATGTCTTTCTGAATTTGCAGTTCCTTGAAATGATCTTTAGTAACTGGTGGTTCTTTTATCTGGCTCTATTTAAATCTTATTGTCCATACCAACTACTTATGCAATCTGAGATAAGTGTTTTCCATCTGTAAAAATCTTGTAGGCTTCAACTATTATTTATTATTCTAGTTTTCTTTGAATCTCTATAATGTCAGCCTCTTTGGATGATGAAGTGATCATACCAAAAACTATCACTTTTCCTCATTTGTTTTGCTTGTTGAATTTTTTTTTCAGAACACTCATTTGTTTAGCCATTTGATTTTCTAGTTGCTCATTACTCTTAACATTCAACGTCAAATTAATAAATGCAGACCTGAAGAGAACCAATGATATCAATTTAAACCATAACTATCAAAAAGGTACAAATAATTACTAAGCAGAAATAGTTACAGTAATATTTATAATTCTAACACACCTAAAAAAAAAAAGAATCAATATGGTTCAGCTGATGTTTTTTAAAAAATGCAAGTGGTCAGTATTGAAACTGCAGCACATAGAAATATGTTTCATTTACCTTGCAGCTGTCACGACCTCCCTCCAAGTCACCAGCACAAATCATTGATGCATTGATTCCAGCTGAGACATGGTGTTGAAATTCAAGCCGGCATTGTTTTTCAGGAATCTCAGTTACGTCTACATAACGAAGCTTACCTAAGAAAATAAAAATCAATTAAAACATTTACATTACTGCTTTGTGTTTAACAAGAAGAAAATTATTGAACAGGTAGTAAAATTTATCTTGTTTATAATAAAAATAATGTATACAGTTTTGTACAAC
This sequence comes from Vandiemenella viatica, assembly GCA_031002005.1. Classification (NCBI taxonomy): domain Eukaryota; kingdom Metazoa; phylum Arthropoda; class Insecta; order Orthoptera; family Morabidae; genus Vandiemenella; species Vandiemenella viatica. Next base: position 158,653,573 of record JARYHS010013630.1, on the reverse strand, counting down.
TTTAAGCTGTTATGTACTGCGAAGAAAGGTCTTCATGTTTTTTACTCAGCAGTGCAGTGTTAAACAAAACTAAAAAACTGCCCAGTTTCTCAAATGTTAGCAAGGTAACAAGAGACTAATATTTGATCAGTGACTTTTGGTACTTGAATATCCAGTTCACTGCCCTTGTTATTGCTGAAGAAAAGTTTGGGTTTCAGAAAGGAAAAAGTGCACGAGACATTATTGGTTTACTGAGAATAATAGGTGAAAGATACATTGAAAGGGGAAGAGATTGTTACTTGGTTTTCATATACTTGGAAAAGGCTTTTGATAGAGTACACTGGATGAAGCTAAGAGGCATTGATTGGAAGGGAAGAAGGATAAGTAAATTATACATCAAACAAGGATTGAGAGTGAGGGAATGATCTTACAAAAGAGGTGGAAGATAGGGATGTCGTCTGTCACCCATATTATTTAACATGTATTTGGAGAAAATTATAAAAAGGATTTTAAGAGGTAAAGGAGGTGTCTACTTGTATGGATGTATGATTCGTTGTATTATGTTTGCTGATAACATGGTTTTGCTGGCGGAAAGTGTCAAGATATTCAGAAGAATGCTAGAAGCTTTTGACAAAGAGTGTAAGGAATTCAGAATGAGAATAAATAGGAAGAAAACTAAATGTATAATGGTGGGATGGAGTAAGAAATGATGATTAAGCTACAAGGAGAAATACTTGAACACGTGGAGTCCTTCAAATATCTGTGGAGTATTGTGTGTTGTACGAAGAAGTAAAGGAATTGGGTTACAAAACTTTGGTGAGACCATTGCTCGAATATGGTAGTGTAGTATGGGACCCACATTTTGAGTGTCAAATACAGGAGTTGGAGAAGGTGCAAAGAAGGGCTGCTAGATTTGTTTCTGGAAATTATCGCAGAATGCAATCAGTGACAGATGTGATAAAGGAGCAGGAATGGGATTCATTGCAAGACAGGAGGATGATGAGGAGGGTCATGGGAGTGTACAGGGCGTATACTGGCGATGAGGCATGGAAAGATATTGCAGTAGGTATGAAAAATAGTTCATGGAAGGGAAAAGATGACCATTACCATAAGCTGGCACTCGATTTCAGGCACAAGGGTGTGGGAAGATTTTATTTTTTAGGTAAGGATGTCAGGGATTGGAATGAGTTACCAAGGGGAATGATGAATAACCTACCGAAAACGTTAAAATAATTTAAAGTTAAAATTTGTAGAGGGCAAATGTAGGTGAGTGTAGGATAGGGGGAAGTTGGGTGTGTAGGGAAATTGCCACCGGAGCGTGTGCTCCATTGCAATTAAATTAAATTAAAGTTGTGATATGGGTTGCAAGAAGATGGTGAAAGCTAGAATCACAATGGCAAAAGTAGCTTTCAATAGGAAGGAAAACTTATGTGGAAGGCTGGATAAAAAGCTGAGGAAAAACCTAGTTAAATGTTTTGTATTGAGTGTAGGACTATATGGAGCAGAAACATGGACGCTATGCACAAAAGATGTAAAGAGGTTGGAAGCTTATTTGAATAAATTGGAAAGATAAAGTAAGGAATGAGTAGGAGAGCAAAGATCCTTTATAAAAACTACAAGAAACAGAAAAAGGCACTGGATTGGTCATGTGTTGAGAATAATTGCCTGCTTAAAACTGCCTTGGAGGGCGTCAGAAATGGAGGGACAAGAAGATGTCAATGAAGAAAGAAAATGCTTGATGACATTATGATAAATGGAAAATATATAGAGACAAAGAGACAAGCAGAGCAAAGAGAGGCATCAAAGGCAGTTGCTGGTGAATGGACCTGGTGAATAACAGAAAACCCATGATAATGATATACACTGCTGGTGATTATGGTAAATAGGGAGTTTACTTTAATTTCTGTTAACTTATGGAATTGTTTCCTGATTTATTGAAAGTATTTGTTAATTATTTATTTGAAATAGTTTAAAAATTGTAGTTAAAACTTCTGGTGAACTAGGAGCAGAAATACCTGCTAGTAATTGCTGGAAAATTATTTTGAAGAGTTTATCTTAACATGTAACCATTTTTAAATTCTACAGTAATAATCTTTATTTTTTATCCTCCAAATAAATCTTTTAGTGATCTGGCCTCTAAAAGTTATGAATCAGCTTAACTTAATTTAATTTCGATTGAGTGACAATTTTCCTACACACGAATTATTCCCTATTTCCTGTACCCACTTACTTTTGCCCTCTACAAATTTCAACTTTAAATTCTTTCAACATTTTTAGTAAATTATTCATCATTTCTCTTGGTGACTTATTTCAGGCCCTGAATCCCTTACCTTAAAAGGAAAATCTTCCCACAGTCTTGTGCCTGAAATTGAGTGACAGCTTGTGGTCATGGTCATCTCTTCTCATCCATGCATTACATTTAATTCATACATCAATATCTTTCCATGCCTCATCACCAATATTCACCTCATACTCTCCCGTGACTCTCTTTACCCACATCCTGTATTCCAATGAATCCCATTCCATCTCTTTTATCATATTGGTTACTGATTGTGTTCTGTGGTAATTTCCAGAGACAGATCTAGCAGCCCTTCTGTACACTCCCTGTAATTCCTGTATTTGATCCTAAAAATGTGGATCCCACACTACACCACCATATTCAAGCAATGGTCTGACCAAAGTTTTGTAACCTAATTCCTTTACTTCTTTCATATATCCCCTTGTCACCCTCTCCAAGTGAAGGATTTTGAAACCTTTTCCTATTACTTGTCCAATGTGACCTGCCCAGATGAGTTCACAATCAAATGGTATACCAAGATATTTACATTTCAAGTCTTCAAGAAGCAATTCCTTTCCCACTTTATAATCATGATCAACCTTCAGTTTTATATCTGTGTTCCTAATTAGCTGAATCTTCTTTGCATTTATCTTCATCCCATGTTAACCAACCGATCTAGATATCCTGGCCAGATCACCCTGTGACTGCTCACAGTTCCCTGCCATTTTGACCCTATTATACAGGATTTTGTCATTTGTAAAGAACATAACTTCCAGTAGTAAATTATCAATACAATCATTCATTAGAATAATAAATAGCAATGGTCCAAATGCATTACTCTGTTGCACTCCCATTTTCACTTCCACTTCTTTAGATACTGTATTTCCTACCATAACTTTTTGTTTTCTAGATTTTAATAATTCTTCTACCCAACAAATCACTTTCTCATCCCCTCCAATAGTTTTTACCTCATTTATCACCAGTTTATGGTACATTCTGGCAATTAGTTTAGCCTCTCTTGTCCATTTTACCCTAAATATTTTGCATATATCATGACCTAAAGACAAGAAGTTTTATATGAGATAATAATGAAGGTAAAGTTAATTTCCATGTTTCTCGTTGGAACTTATCATTCTTCAGCAGAAACTGGAAAGTAAAAAACTTAGTTGACTTAAAAGATACTGTTGAAAATAAGTAAACAGTTGATTGAGGATTGAGAAAGAAATGCCATTAATTGTGATTATTCCTTTTTCATCCTTATTTTTTTGTTAATGCTGACACAAGATCTTATTTTCCTGCTAAACACAACAGGAAGACTCCTTCAAAATCGTTACATGTTATAACTTGTTACAACATTCATGTATATATATACAATATATTTAAGTGATGGATAGACCTACCAAATGTACTTGCAACAGTGGCCAGACTTTCATTAAGGCCAAATCCAGCAATGATGAAATGGTTTGTTGGCAAGTTGTGGTGTGCATTCAAACAAGCAGGGTGAACTCTAGCACTGAGTTTTGCAGGAGTCTTCAGATGCAGCAGCGCTATGTCGTGGTAGAAAGAGCCAGGTTTGTACAGGGGATGTGGATAAACTTTGTCAATATCCACCACCTGCACCGAGTCATCTTCCCCATCATTTGTGCTCAAGTCAGCGTCTCCCAGCTTCACACGTTGTACGAGACCTCTGCATGAACACGAGAACAATAAATGTACTTGACTGCTGCTATAACAGATTTCAGTCACTCTAAAAGAACCAAAGGTGTTTAATTTGGTGTATCCTGATACACATACACAATAGTAAATAAAAGTAGGTATATTACTGAGATGCCAGAGCTAATAAATAGGGATGAAAGTTCTGACAATGCAGTCTTTGAGTAGTCATACAATAAAAGTAGTGTGGAGAGATAGAAAGTTAAATGGTAATGGCCTTGCATTCGGGAGGACGGCGGTTCGAATCCCTGTCCGGGCATCCAGATTTGGGTTTTCCTGGTTTCCCAAATCAGTCCAGGCAAATGCCGCGATGCTTCCTTCAAAAGGCCATGGTAGAATTCCTTCCCGTTCCTTGTCCCCCATCTTTCCCATCTCTAAAGACCTTGCTGTTAAGAGACGTTAAGCAGTTAAAAAAAAAAATGGTAATGATTAGAGGAAAAGGGAAGAGAAAATTTGTGGCTAAGAATCCTCATAACTTGCACAAAAACTTTGAAACTACTTATTAATTAGGCCAAACTGAAATAAATACCAAAGAAACGTTCTTATAATAGTTACAATATTATAACTAAAAAGACCAACAGATTACTTAGATAGGACAAAGCAGTTAGAAGGGCAGTGGTGGGAGGGAAAAGGAACATAAAGGAGATCCTGAGTTCCCTCAGTGTCTTTAGATAATGATTATTGAAGCAGTTCATGTTTCCAATTTACTCACTCACTAGAATGGTAGACTTCGCAATGAAAATGAAAACTCCTATGCCACTAGTTTATTTATTTAATTCTGGCTGAATACACAGTTTTTGACAATAACACCTTTTGTGGAGGGGGGGGGGGGAGGGCGGGTGACATTTGGTCTGAAAACATAACATAACATTTCAAATGAGTAGAATATACAGTTTTCAAACAACATTCACAACAGACTTTCTGGATAGTATAAACTAGGGTTACCAGACGTCCCCGTTTGCCTGGGACAGTCCCCGTATTTAGCTCTCTGTCCCCGGACAGGTTTCGTCCCCGCAATGTCCCCGGATTTTTACTGTTTTCTTCAGAATTTTTTTTAATCAAGCGAGACTTCTTTAAAAGCCCTGATTTGCTAATACATTCATTTAAAGGAAGAAATATGAAGTGCACTTCTTTCCTTGTACGTGCCTAGGAATAAAAGGAAATTACAAGGACACTGTGTCTTGGACACAAGAGCTTTGGAAAATCAAGTCTCCTTGCTGTGTGCAACATGGCTGTCTGTGATCCTCATTTAAAATACAAAATATAAACAATACGTGGCTTTTAAGTTAACCCAACCTTTAATGATATCACTTATAAAACTACAACGCGTAATTAGTACAAATGCCGAAAGCGTCCCCGGATTTTGGTGAAAAAGTTGTGAAGCGTCCCCGGATTTGGAGAAAAATTTCTGGTAACCCTAGTATAAACCAAATCTCTAATACCAGTTCAGTGCAGAATTGTGTAGTCCAGGAAATCCTTTGATGAAAAGAGTAGTCACAGCCAAAGCCCACTTGACTGTGCGATAATAAAAGGGAAATTTATAATGAGGACTGGAATTCATTGTACAAACAAAAATTTTAAAACCTTGAAAATATCACTATTTTATTTCACATCTGCAAATATTTATTCAGATTTGTTAAAGGTCAGCTAAAATAATTTATCATCAAAGCCAATGACTTTTTGATACCCAACAAAATAAACTTTTATTGCCATTTATAGTAAACTGCTTTAATAATTAATTTTATGATTGCTTTATGCAAGCACTACAACAATAAGAATATATTTTCTGATATTACATTTTCATCTTTAAGCTTCTTTTAGAAAATAAAAATATTTTACATTTATTAAAATGTAGTTAATTGGGAAGTAGAGCAACAAAAAGATTTGTATATATAGCATGTTATGTTATGACTGTAAGTTAAATGGAATTGTTAACACCATTGCTAGGCCATCTATAACAGGCAACAAGTTTTTTTATGGTCCTCATTCTAAAAGTAAAAAGTATTTTAAAAATAATCTTAAGTGATCATATTTCTTTAATTAATGTAAACAAAAAAGTGTTTAAACCAATACATTGCAACCAATTACGATATACTGACAGTGATAATGCTGTTAGGTAATGCAAATAAGGATAAATAGGGAAAGTAAGCCCATCATTCACTACAGATGCAGGCATGGGGACCACAATGCGCCAACAATCATGAACACATGTTACAATATTTCATTGTAAATGTTAATAGTGTAAGAGGGAGTCATATGGTGAGGAGATCAGTTGTCTACTCACTAAAACCTTATCACATGATAAAAGCGTTTATATTGAAATCTTCATCTACATCTACATCTATACTCTGCAATTCACAATTACTGTGGGTGGCAGAGGGTGCTAAGCACCAATCCAATTTTAGAGTATTCCAATCCCGAACAGAACGAGGAAAGAAAGAATACATAAATGTATCAGTACGGCATCTTATTCTCTCGAATCTTATCCCTTCTGTCATTGCGACCTAAATAGGTTGGCGGAAGAAGTATTTCGTTGCACTCGTCAATTAGAGATATTCGCATATTCTCCAACAAATTTAAACGAAAACTACGTTGTCTGTCCGCCAAACAATCCCAGCCTAACCCACGTATCAGCTCTGTGACACTTACATAAGGACTGTAACTAGCGGTCACGAATCGAGCGGCTCTCCTCTGTACTTTCTCTAATGTGTCAATCAATCCCTTGCGATACGGATCCCAAATTGCACAACAGTATTCCAAATGCAGACGCACTAGTGTTTTGTACGCTATTTACTTTGTATGAGCATTGCAGCTTTTCAAAATACGACCTATAAAGCATAGTTTAGAATTAGCTTTGCCTACGATGGAAGTTATGTGCAAGTCCCATTTCATGTTGCTTTGTACTGTTACGCCTAGATACTTCAGGGAATCGACCGTGTCAACAACTGAATTGTTAACTTTGTACTCGTGAGCAACCGGGGTCTTTTTATTACTTATTTGCATTGCCTTGCACTTTTTACAGTTAAGTGTAAGCTACCATTTACGGCACCATTCCAAAATAACATCCAGATCGTGCTGTATTTCTAAGCAATCGTCAGAGCACCCCACTTCCCTATAAATATGTGCATCATCAGCAAAAAATCGCATCCTGCAATTAACGTTGTCACCAAGATCGTTAATAAAAATTAAGAAAAGAAGTGGTCCTATTACACTTCCTTGAGGAACGCCCGAAGTAACATCTAGCTTTGAAGAGGCTTCCTCATCAACAACGACATACTGCGACCGACCAGTTAGAAAATCACATATCCATTCGCAGATCTGATCAGATATACCGTACGCTCGAATCTTCACCAAAAGGCGGTTATGTGGTACAGAGTCAAAAGCCTTCTGGAAATCCAAGAAAATAGCATCAACTTGTGATTGTGCATCAATAACCTTCATTACGTCATGCGAAAATAGAGCCAGTTGCGTTTCACATGAACGGTTCTTATGAAATCCGTGTTGGTTTGCTGTAAGTAACTCGTTTTCATCCAGAAACTTCATAACGTTAGAGCATATGACATGCTCCAGAATTCTACTGCAGACAGATGTTAGAGATATGGGTCGATAATTCCTAGGATCTCTCCGATCACCTTTCTTGAAAACGGGAATCACCTGCGCTATTTTCCAGTCAGAAGGTACTTTTCTTTCTTCTAAAGTTTACGAAATATATCTATAGAAATGGTTCTATTTCTTCCGCGTATTCCGAAAATAATCTTACTGGAAAACCATCAGGACCCGGCGCCTTCCCCCACTCCAGGAGCTTTAATTGCTTTATGATACCTACACTATCAATTTGAACTGGATCCATCTCAAATTCTACACGCCGTGCAAAAGCGGGAATGTTTTCCATGTTTTCGTCAGTGAAAGAATTTTTAAATTCGGTGTTAAATACGGTAGCCTTTTCGCGGCTGTCATCAACTTCCCGACCATCTTGTAGTAGAACTGACATATTGTTGTCACTACCAGTAATTTTTTTTACATACGACCAAAATTTTTTTGGGTTTTCGTTGAGACTCTTAGAAAGTGAGTTGCATCTAAAGTCGTTAAAAGCCTCGCGCATTGCATTTTTAACATGTTCTCTTGTCTCAGCTAACTTTTCTAAATCACTCCTATACATCGTCGTCCTTGAGCGTGCATGTATCTTCTTTGTTTTTTAAGTAACCGTTAAATATTATAATGTGTGTTCATGTTTTAATGTATGGCGAGCAACATATATGTAAGGAAAATAAATCCAATGCTTACCATAGTTGAACGCAACAGAGCAGTGACAGACATAGAAATACGAACATGAATAATTCAATGACCACTGACTGATGCATCTAGAAATTTCTATGGCTATATCAGGAAACTGAGAGGAGGGAGGGTGTAGAGATGCTTATAGATATGAATGGAGAAGTAGTTACTGAGGATTTGAAAAAGGCCGAGATTTTAAGTAACTGGTTTAGTAAGAGTATTAGGGACAATGAATCAGAAACGGGAAGGTCTAATTTGGAAAACGAGCTTAACAATACAATTAGAAATGAAGATACTAAAAAATTTTAAATTCATCCTGAAGAAACCATGAAGGAAATAAGCAAGCTGAAAAAACATAAGGGGGCTGGAGCAGATAATATTTCTACAGATATCATAAAGATAACCAGATGTGACATTGTACCTTATCTTGAAATATTATTTAAATCGAGTCTGGATACTTGCTGCGTACCACAAGACTGGAAAAGTGTGATAGAAGTACTGGTACATAAAGGAGGGGTGAGAAATAGAGTCGAAAATTACAGGCCATTAAGTTTGACTTCAGTGGTAGGTAAATTAATGGAAAAGATTGATATGCAATCACATCAGAAATGTATATGAGGAACGTAAGTGGTTTTAAAGTAGGAAACATGGGTTCAGGCAAGGATATTCATGCGAATCTCAGTTGGTTGGATATATGCAAGATATTTCAGATGAAATGGACAAGGGAGGCCAAACTGATAGTGTAGCACTAGATTTGTCAAAGGCGTTTAACAGAGTGAGCCATAAAATGGTTGTAAATAAGGTAAAAACTATTGGAGTGGATGAGAAAGTGATTTGCTGGGTAGAATAATTTTTAAAAGGTAGAAAACAGAAAGTTAGGGTAGGAAATGCGGTATCAAATGAAGTAGAAGTAAAAATGGGAGTGTCGCAGGGTAGCATATTGGGACCATTGCAATGAATAATTGTGTTGATTGTTTACTATCTGAAATTAGATTGTTTGCAGATGAAATAATGCTGTATAAAAGGATCAAAGCGATAGAGGACTAAACAGTTGCAGGGTGATCTGGATAGGATATCTAGTTTAGTTGGTAAACATGGGATGAAGATAAATACAAAGAAGAGTCAGCTAATTAGATACACAAATAAAAAACAAAAGGTTAACTATGAATATAAGGTAGAGAAAGAATTGCTTGCTGAAGACTTGAAATCTAAATATCTTGGCATTACATTTGATAACAAGCTTAACTGGGCAGGACACATTGGACAGGTGGTAGGAAAAGGTTTCAAAATCCTGCACTTGTTGGAGAGAGTGATGAGGGGATGCACGAGAGAAGTAAAGGAATTGGGTTACAAAACTTTGGTCTGCGATGAGGCATGGAAAGATATTGCAGTAAGTATGAAAAGTAGTTCATGGAGGGGAAAAGATGACCATGACCACAAGCTGGCACTCGATTTTAGGCACAAGGGTGTGGGAAGATTCTCGTTTTTAGGTAAGGGTGTCAGGGATTGGAATGAGTTACAGTGGGGAATGATGAATAACTTACCGAAAACGTTAAAAGAATTTTAAGTTAAAATTTGTAGAGGGCAAATGTAGGTGGGTGCAGGTTGGGGGGAAGATGGGTGTGTAGGGAAATTGCCCTCGGAGTGTGTGCTCATTGCAATTAAATTAAATACGTATGTTGGTGCTGAATGTTAGGTAAGTGGGACACTTCGCTAGGAGACAAGACATATTTACACCAACACCCACCTGGTGGGCATCAGTTTGAACACATCTGTCTCTTTGTCTAGTGTCTCATCTCTTCCTGCTGCAAAATAAGGTTCAACACCAAATATTGTATTATCCATGTTCTTTTTTTTTATATACTTTTGTTTTCCCGTTACTCTCATCTATGGTAAGAGTTGTTGTTTATTGTTTACACAGTTCTAAGATATTTTCTTTTCATTATTATTTTTATATAAATATAGAATAGATATTTTAGCCACTACCTATACACAGGCAGAAGATATTAAAGAAGAATGGAAGAGTATCAAAGTTGATTTTTTTTTTTTTACATTATTAAGGTTATAGTTACAAGTTGAAAAATATTGCCTGTAAATTTTATATGGAATAAAGCTAAAGTCCACCACGCAGCACTGTATGTTTACTTATAAAGATAACATTTTATTTACTTTCTGTTTTCTGTCTTGGATATAATCTGAATGTCTGACATCCAGTGGCATAGCTAGGTTAACAAGGACCCCAGTGCAACAATATATATATATATATATATATATAATAACAATGAGCAGGAAAAAGCTTTAAGGCAATAAAACTAAGGAAGGATAGGGAAATATGACCCAACACTTACCACAGATGAAGGCGGCTGGGACGACGAACAAAAAACAAACACAAGAGAAGCGCAATATTTCGGCCTATAGCAGCCTTAAATGTTCATAAGGTGAAGCATCAGGCGGCGTCACATGTTTACACATTGATGGCTGACTGGTGAATGGCATCTAAGGCGTGGATGGTAGTTTAGGTGGAAAGGGGGGGGGGAGAAGAGTAAGCTCAAATATTGGATCAATAATCGATACTGATGATGATATGTTATTATTGAACGAGGTGAATAATAACTGGGTGGGGATATATATATATATATATATATATATATATAACTATAAGTGAAAAGTAAAATAAATGTAAATAGCATGGATAATAGTAAATACAGAAATACAAAAAATGTAAATGGTATAGATAATAAGTGCTGGGTCTGGTGGGCAGAGTTTATTGGAGATTGAGGCCAGGAGGATGTCTGGTGTCAAGGATATTCTGGTAGGCTAGTTCCCATCTACAAAGTTCAGAGGGGGTCGTGTTGTTAGTGAAAACTCTTATTGCCCTAACTGAAAAACAGATGTTCAAATTATTGATTTTGTGTGAACTGACATGTTTTGCAACTGGATGAGAAATTCGGGGAGACCTATAGTTGCGGCTTATGGGTCTCCTACAGAACGGATTTCAGCTTTTGTGGATCAGCACCTCCAGCCTTTTGTACAGGACCTCCCTTCATTCATTAAAGACACCCCACACATCCTTGAACGACTTTCCACAGTCCCCACTCCTCTACCACCCAACTCCTTCCTTGTCTCCATAGATGTCTCTTCCCTTTACACCAACATCCCTCACGGACAGGGCCTCAGCGCCATGGAACACTTCCTGGAAATGCGACCTCCCGACAGCCTCCCCAAGACATCCTTCCTCATTTCCTTGGCTAACCTCATCCTGCCTCACAACTACTTTTCCTTTAGCTCACAAATTTACCACCAGATACGTGGTACTGCAATGGAACCATCCTATGCAAACCTTTTCTTGGGCCGTCTGGAACAACGATTCCTCAACAATCTTCCCATTAAACCTCTTGTGTGGTTCAGATACATAGATGACATCTTTATGATCTGGACCCACGATGAGCATCATCTAATAGATTTCCTCAACTCCCTAAACAACCACTCCATCAACTTTACATGGACGTACTCCCATACTCATGTTACCTTTCTTGATGTTGACGTTTCCTTGCATAACGGGCACCTACATACCTCTGTTCATATCAAACCTACTAATCTGCAGCAATATCTTCATTTCAACAGTTGTCATCCCTTGCACATCAAACGTTCCCTTCCTTACAGTCTGGCCCTCCATGGCAGGCGAATCTGCTCTGATGAACAATCTCTTTCCCAACACACAGAAAACCTGTCTGGAGCTCTCATCTCCCATAGCTACCCTCCTGACTTAGTACACAAACAAATCTCCCGTGCCATAGCCCTTCCTTTACACAGCCACTCCAAGTCAGTACCCCTTGAAACTAACCACTAGCCTTCATCACTCAGTTCTTCCCTGGTCTCGAGTCCATTAACCTAATCCTTTGCAGTGGACATAATTTCCTACATTCCTTCCCCGGGATGTGCACCATTCTCCATAAAATTCTACCCACTGCCCCTCGCACATTTTTTAGCAGACCACCAAATTTAAGAAATATCTTGGTTCACAAGTACTCACCAAGTAATTCCCCCAAACTGCCACAGGGTTCATTCCCGTGCAATAGACCCCGTTGTAAAACATGCAGCATGCACCCAGCCACTACCACTTACTCCAATCCTACCACAGGTGAAACATTCCCTATCATTGGTCATGCTACTTGCATGACAACTCACCTCACACACAAACTGACATGCCTCCATTGCTCCAGTTCATATATAGGCCTCACAACCAATCCCCTAGCTATCAGAATGAATGGCCACAGGCAGACAGTTTATACTAACAATGAGGCCCATCTAGTTGCAAAACATGCCAGTTCCCACAAAATCAATAATTTGAACATCTGTTTTTCAGTTAGGACAATCAGAGTTTTCACTAACAACACAACCCCCTCTGAACTTCGTAGATGGGAACTAGCCTACCAGAATATCGTTGACACCAGACATCCTCCTGGCCTCAATCTCCAATAAACTCTGCCCACCAGATCCAGCACTTACTATCTATACCATTTACATTTTTACTATTATCCATGCTATTTACATTTATTTTAATTTTCACTTATAGTTATATATATATATATATATATATATCCCCACCCAGTTATTATTCACCTCGTTCAATAATAACATATCGTCATCAGTATCGATTATTGATCCAATATTTGAGCCTACTCTTCCTCCCCCCCTACCACCTAAACTACCATCCGTGCCTGAGACGCCATTCACCAGTCGGCCGTCTATGTGTACACATGCGACGCTGCTACAGGCCGAAATATTGCGCTTCTCTTGTGTTTGTTTTTTGTTCATTGTCCCAGCCGCCATATATATATATATATAGCTCTATCAAGTCTTGTGAGGTTTGCTGGCAGGGGCTCCCTGAGCTGAGTGTGGGCCCCTTGAGCTGCACTTTGGAGCCCCCTGAGATTGGGGGCCCCGGTGCACGGCACGGCTAGCCCGCTGATAGCTACGGCCCTGCTGATATCAAATTACTTACTACAATCACTTATCCAAAGTATTGGCAAAGACTCATCATTTCAAGAAAATAATCACCATGAAATAATTTATAGGCTAAATGAGAGTTGTCAGAAAGCAGCTATCAGTCTTATAATGAATTATAGGTGAAAAGTGACAGGGGAAAGAATTGGTTGTAATGCATGCAGGGACAAAATTTTAACATTGGAATTAAAAAATGAAAGCTTGAAGAAGGCTTTGATGTGCAATCACAGATATTAAATCTAAAATTATAGTGAAAAGAATTGAAAAAAACTGCTCACTCTACTATTTAGTATGCAATGTTTAATATTCAAAATACATTTCTTAGTGATGAATGTGTAGATAATCGCGTAATTTTATTATAATTTAAATGTTTAAGATGAATTGTATGCAACTCTTATTGGTTCTATTACAATTTCCTACAATTTAATACCACACTATGGTTTATCATGATTTAGGAAAGTGATTTGTATGGAGAACATACTGAAATCATTGAAAACCTAAGACTACATGTAACAAACTGTTGTGCAAATAACCAAATAAATTACTAAGAAAGAAACATATATATATTTTTTAATACTCACACAATTCTGTTACCAAGGCAGACAGCTGAAGTAAGCACATAGGAGTCACTTACAAGAACGCCTCCACACAACCAACGACCTTGGGTTTCATTACCAAATCCCAGCATCACCTAAAATAAAAATCATAAAATAAATGCAAAATTTCTTTACTCTAATACACAATATAGTATAATATCACATTAGAATAATACAATCATACAGCTAAATCTCATCTTCAGTTTCTTTAATGTTGGAAAATTAGACTAGTTCCTTAATGTATGGAATAATTTCAGTCACTATAACATTGTAAATGAAGTCACAGATTTTCAATAAATTTTAAATTTTATTAATCTTCTTCCTTAACATTACAATTTAGAGAATTCTACAAATAATGTATGGTAACCAAAAATGTAACTCTTGTAAGGACAGCTTGAAAGAAATAAGAGTAGAATTTCTCTATTTAGTTCAAATATTTAGTCTGAATGTGTATCAACTATACAAGTATACTAATAGGTGATGAGCAAAACATCTCAATTATGTTTTGACATGAAAATAAGTGAATTGGTCAGAATTTCAGTGATGGTAGTGAATTATTCAAGTGTTCCGAGACCAAACATTATGTACAAACTGTCACTTACAACGTGAGGAAACATTCCTGGTGAAGCTTCATTTTTGCCAGGTTCCATGGGGAGAGGAGGACATTCATCAGTTGGATTTAACTTTGCATTCTTCTCACACTCTGTAAAAGACAAGTAAAGTTAGAACATTCTGAGGATAGCAATGGTTGTTTCCTATAGAAAACATTCATCTATATTAAGTTTAGGGAAATGTGTAAATATTATATAGTATCTAAAATTTTGTTCTCTTATCTAGAAAGAAATGAAATAGTAAATCTCACCCAAAATATAGGAAAATTTATGATTAGATGAAAACTATGGATGAGATGGTAATTATTTAGTGGAAATCAAATATCAGACTGGTCGTATGATGATTTCCATTGCAATTATGGTAGCAGACCACTTTTCACAGACCATGAAACTGTGATGGAAATAGTAGTTATAATAATAGTTAATCAGATTAAAGTTGGTGGAAATTATGATCCAATGATTATTTCCTTACACACCTATTATTACATCATATGAAAATATTTCAGATGAATTGGACAAAGGAGGCCAAGTTGATAGTGTGGCACTAGATCTTTCTAAGGCGTTTGATAGAGTGAACCATAAAATGGTTTTAAATACACTGAAATCTATTGCAATGGATGAAAAAGTTACTTGCTTGGTACAGGAATTCTAAAAAGCCAGAAAGCAAAGTGTTAGAGTTGGAAATACATTATCAAAAGAAGTGGAAGTAAATATGGGAGTGCCACAGGGTAGTGTATTGGGACCATTGCTGTTCATTATTCTAATTAATGACTGTATTGATGGGTTGGGGTGTAAGGGTTTGGGAGAGGCTATACTAGCCTTTTCCAACAAAATGTCAACTTCTCCTTCATGTGGTGCACCCTGTTTGCATGGATGAGGCTCTGGCGACTGAAAGATTCCTGGAATAAGGAATCACCCACTGCTTGCCAACGGCCTCTGAAAGGAGCGCGGAAGAGCGGAGAGCAGTCCTGGGCACCCTCTTGTCCTTGGGGTTGGAAACGGCCCCTAAAGGTGGATGAATCAGAAATGATCAATGGCATGGGGATGCAGAAGGCAACGGGAAACCACTGCATTAAAGACCCAAAGGGTAACCCGAGGACATGTAATCCTCTCAAATTACAAATATCATGATGGCTTCTTCCTGGGTAAAATATTCCGGAGGTAAAATAGTCCCCCAATTGGATCTCTGGGTGGGGACTGCTCAGGGAGGAGTCATCAGCATAGACAGAAACATTCTACGAGTCAGAGCATGGAATGTTAGAAGTCTGAATAGGGCAGGTAGGTTAGAAAACTTAAAAAGGAAAATGGAACAACCTAAGTTAGATGTTGTTGGGATTAGTGAGATTAAATGGAAGGACGCACAGGATTTCTGGTCTGGGGAACACAGGATAATTAGCCCACAAGCTGTCAATGGAGTCACTGGTGTAGGATTTGTAATGAACAAGAAAGTAGGGAAATGGGTGAGTTGTTATGAACAGTTTAGTGACAGGATTATTTTGATGAGGTTAGAAACTAAGCCCATTCCAACCACATTAGTACAAGTGTATATGCCAACGTCACAGGAAGATGATGAAGAAATAGAAAGAATATATGCTCAAATTGAAGAATTAATCCAATATGTGTAGGGGGAGGAAAATCTAATAATCATGGGTGATTGGAATGCGATAGTGGGAGAAGGAAAAGAGGGGAATACTGTAGGAAGTTTTGGTCTAGGAGAAAGAGATGAGTGAGGAGGAAGGTTGCTAGTATTTTGTGAAAAATATAAGCTAGTAGTGACAAACACACTGTTTAAGAACCATGCAAGAAGAATATACACCTGGAAACATCCTGGGGATACAGGCAGATATCAGCTAGATTATATCATGGTCAAACAGAGATTCAGGAATCAAGTTCTAGACTGTAAAGCGTACCCAGGAGCAGACATAGACTCTGACCATAATTTGATAATAATGAAGTGCAGGCTGAAATTTAAGCAAATTAGGAAGCAGTATAAGCAGAACAGACTGGAAGTGAATAAACTGAAACAATCTAGCACAAGAGAAAAATTTGCAGAAATGTTAGACTTAGGTCTAAGAAGTAACTCTGAAAGGAGCTCTACCGAGGACGAATGGAATGCATTAAAGACCGAAATAATGAAAGCTGGTAAAGAGACATTAGGCTTAATTTAATTTAATTGTAATGGAGCACATGCTCCAGTGACAATTTCCCTACACACCCAACTTCCCTCTATCCTACACTCACCTACATTTGCCCTCTACAAATTTTAACTTTAAATTCTTTTAACGTTTTCGGTAGGTTATTCATCATTCCCCTTGGTAACTCATTCCAATCCCTAATACCCTTACCTAAAAAAGAAAATCTTCCCACACCCTTGTGCCTGAAATCGAGTGCCAGCTTATGGTCATGGTCATCTTTTCCCTTCCATGAAATACTTTACATAGGCTTTAGGGAACAAGCTGCCCAAAAACCTTGGATCACAGAAGAAATTTTGGACCTGATCGATCAGAGGAGAAGGTACAAAAATTCTCAGGATGAAGCAGGAAGAGAGCAGTACAGGCAATTTAGAAATCAAATAAATAGGAAATGCAAAATAGCGAAAGAGAAATGGCTACAAGAAAAGTGTGAAGAAGTAGGAAAGGAAATGGTCATAGGTAAAGTAGATGTTGCATATAGAAAGATCAAACAGAATTTTGGAGAAATGAAGAAAAGGGGTATGAACATTAAAGCTGCCGATGGGAAACCTCTTTTAAGCTTAGAAGATAGAACTAACCGATGGAAGGAATACATTGAGAAACTATATGTTGTGGACGAATTGAACAATAGTGTAATGGAAAAGGAAGGTGATGTCGACATTGATGACTTAGGAGATCCTGTTTTGAGGACAGAATTTAATAAAGCTCTGAACGACTTGAAAGCAAATAAGGCAGTTGGAACTGATGAGATTCCTGCAGAACTTCTTAAATCCCTAGGAGAGGAAAGACTATGCAAGCTGATATCAAAAAGCTATGAAACAGGAGAAATTCCAACTGATTTTAATAAAAATATCATCTTCACCCTTCCAAAGAAAGCACAAGCCGACAAATGTGAGAATTATCGCACCATTAGTCTAACATCACATGCTTCAAAATTACTGACCAGAATAATATACAGAAGGATGGAAAGGGTAGTAGAAGAGATAGTAGGTGAAGATCAGTTTGGGTTTAGGAAAAATCGCGGTACAAGGGAAGCAATTCTGTCTTTAAGATTAATACTTGAAGGGATGATCAAGAAAAACAAAAATACTTTTCTGGCATTTGTTGATTTAGAAAAAGCTTTTTATAATGTTAGGTGGGACAAGAAGTTCAAAATTTTAAAGAAGTCAGGTCTAAAATATCGAGATAGAAGAATACTCTATAAACTATATAAGAATCAAGTGGCTATAATAAAAGAAGAGAATCATGAGAGACATGCATCAGTTAAAAAGAGTGTGAGAAAAGGTTGTAGTCTATCCCCATTAATATTCAACTTGCATGTAGAAGAAGCAATGAAGAAAGTCAAAGAAAAATTTCCATATAGATAAGTTTTCAGGGAGAAAAAATCAGTATGCTACGATTTGCTGACGACATTGTATTGTTAGCAGAGAGGGCTGAGGATGTTGAGAAGTTACTGAATGGCATGAACAAAATACTGAAGGAAGATTTTGGACTGAATATAAATCAAAGTAAGACAAAAGTGATGAAATGTAGCAGAAATTATACCAATACTAGTAGATTAAATATAAAAATAGGATTGAATGCAATAAGAGAAGTAAGTGAATTCTGTTACTTGGGAAGCAAAATTACAACTGATGGCCGAAGCAGGAATGATGTTAAAAGCAGAATAACTCTAGCAAAAAGAGCCTTCATGAAAAAGCGAAATCTTTTAGTTTCAAATATTGATCTAGGAATTAGAAAGAATTTTTCAAAACTCTTTGTGTGGAGCACAGCACTTTATGGTAGCAAAACATGAACTTTAGGAATACCGGAAAGAAAGAAAATTGAAGCATTTGAAATGTGGTGCTACAGAAGAATGCTGAAAATTAAGTGGACAGACACAGTAGGAAATGAGCAAGTTTTGGAAATGATGGGTGAGAAAAGAAGTTTGTGGAAGAAGCTTACAGAAAGAAGAGACAGGTTAGTAGGTCATATTTTGAGACATGCGGGATTGGTTAATCTGTTAGTGGAGGGAACAGTCGAAGGTAAGAACTGTAGAGGAAGACAGATATTAGAATAGATGGAGGATTGCATCAAACCAGTCGAAAGACTGACGACAGCAAAAAAAAAAAAAAAAAAAAAAAAAAAAAAAAAAAAAAAAAAAAAAAAAAAAAAAAAAAAATTGATGTGTTACGGTCAAAATCTAGGTATTTTGCAGATGGTATAATGTTATGTAATAGGATCAAAACAGGTAAAGACTGTGAACAGTTGCAGAGTGACCTGGATAGAATATCTAAATGGGTTGGCCAGCATGGAATGAAGATGAATGCCAAGAAATGTCAGCTTATTAGATACACAGATAGAAACCTAAAGGTTAATTATGATTATAGGGTAAGTTTAGAATTGCTTGTTGAAAGTTTGAAGTATAAATATTTTGGCATAATGTTTGATAACAAACTCAATTGGGCAGAGCTCATTGGGCAGGTGGTAGGAAAAGGTTACAAGATCCTTCATTTACTGGAGGAAGTTAGGGAGTCAGGTTACAAAACTTTGGTCAGACCATTGGTTGAATATGGTGGTTTAGTTTGGGACCCACATTTTGGTTATCAAATACAGGAGTTGGAAGGTGTGAAAATAAGAGCAGCTAGATTTGTTTGTGGAAATTATCACAGGACCCATTCAGTAATTGATATGATAATGGAGCTGGATTGGGAGTCATTGGGGGAAAGCTGGAGGGCGAAGAGAGTGCTGGGAACGTACAGGGCATATGTTGCTGATGGAGCTTGGAGGGATATTGGTCAAAGAATTAGGAATAGTGCATTGAAAGGGAAAGGCAACCTGCATGGGTGTATCCAGCGTGGGGCAGGGGGGGGGGCGGCTGCTGCCCTCCCCCCCACTAGAAGAAAAAAAAGTTGCTTTCAGCACACTTCGACGAGTGAAGAACTGGCTCAGGAGCGCTATGGGAGAGGAAAGATTGACTGGATTATATCTGATGAGTGTGCATCGAAATTTCGTGGAAATACACCATGAGATATTTACAAAGTGATTGGATTTTTTTTCTGAGAATCTGATACTATTAATGTTTACATAAAAAACTATAATTGAGTTATCCTCTAGAATAACTGTATAGTAGGTCCTTGGATTACTACGTTAGTCAATAATAAAAATAGTTTCCTCAATAGATTTGAGTTTTATTTTATAAGAAATTGTCATGTTTCAGTGCCCTACCCCACTTTCTCGAAAAAAAAATATGAGTTGCACCTCCTAATTCAGATGCTGCCCCCCCCCCCTAGTTATGATCCTGGATACGCCCTTGGGCGATCATGACCACAAGCTCGCACTCGATATCATGCATAAGGTTGCCAGGGATTGGAACAAATTACCAAGTGGTGTAGTGATGAATAATTTTCAAAAAACGCTTAAGGAACTTAGAGTTAAAATTTGTAAATCATTATAGTAAATGGGGAAGGAATTTAACATTCCAATTGTAAAAGAAAATTAAAAAAAAAATGTGTATAAAAATGGGGTAAATGGATGACTGGGGGAATTGTCACTACAGTATTAGCTCCATCATAGTTAACTTAATGATAATACTAATAATAATAATTCTGAATTTTTTACTAGTTGACGTAAACTGTTGATCATCTTCCTTGATAATTTATCTCAGTCTCTGATTCAATTACTTATAAATAAAAGTGTTCCCACTTCTCTTTTAGCTATAGGTTCAAGTGCAGTATGCAGTGGTCTGGCTGCCACTTCAATAACCTCTGGCCAGGAGTGTTTTTTGGGTTCCATACCTTCTGAGTGAAAAATGGAAGACTTATGCAGTCACCCATTGTCCTGTCTGTTATTCTTTCACCCATCTGTCACTCACTCATTAACTCTGATCCCTTTAGTTTAAAAATTTGTATCTGTGCACTACTTCAGTTTTTATTAACCTTAGCATGACAATAAGTTTGAAAAATCTTAGGTGGCGAAAATAATCACCGTTTTTTTTTGAGGCTGCAGGAAGCATTTTCTTTACGAGTATCAAATGAAAGCTGGAAACCCATCGACTCTCAAAATGTTTGGATTTTCTTTTATATTCCACATTTTGTAGAAAGTTTTGTTGAAAAATCATTAAAATACAATTGATCGAGAAATTCTTTAAAAAGTTGTAATGATATATTGCCTACTAAAGCTTAGAGGATAAGTGTAATGTTTCTGGAATTTTTTTTTCTTATGAATGATTCTGATCATTCAAAACTTATTTTTTTTGGGCAGAAAATCATTTGTTTAATTTATAGTGGAAATCCTTTGGTTTAAAATTGACCTACTTCTGTTTTAAACAGAATTTGTGTGTGTGTGTGTGTGTTTGATTTATACATACAATTTAAGTAGCAATTTTGCAGTAGTTATAATGAGGTCTATTAAAAAGTATCTTAACTGATTTTTAAGGACATTTCTACTCTTTTTTTTATAGAGAAATAAATTTTTTACTTAATTTGTTTATGAGACTATCAGAGAGTGAAAGTAGCTGACACTTGATAATATTAGTTCTGCAAGTGCTGTACTGAGGATAGGAAAATGACAGAGGGCTTTTAAACAAACCAAGACAAGAATGTCTGTGAGGAAAGAGAGTGGTTTATAAATCAGTAATATGGTTTTAGTTGGGGTTATGTCAGTCTCAGTTATTAGCTTAAGTGGCAGATATTTACCAACAATCAATAATGAAATTCCAATTGACAAAATAGTGTTGAATATCTCAAAGGCAACTCTTTTAGTGAGTAGTAGAATAGTGTCCAGTAAGGTTAAAACAATTAGGATAGATCAGAATGTATCTTGCTAGGTGGAGAAATTCTCAAGATTCAAATCAAAGAGACAGAATACAGTATGCAGAGTCAGAAGAGGATAAAGTGAGAATAGAAGTGCTGATGGGTAGAGTTTGATTATTGTAAAGAAGAGTTTGACGTTGGTTTGTAGTTAGTAGTAGAGTTAACATAATGGTAGGCTATATAATAGGATTAAAAAAAATAGAGAAGTGTGAGCAGCTGTAGAGGGGATCTAGATAAATTATGTGGAGATGAAAGTCAGAATGAAATTAAAATAAATTATAACCACAATTAGCTAACTAAGAATGCAGTTGGTAAACTGAAAGTTCTTATTTTATGATTTTATGGTTTAGTGGAAATTGTTTGTTGAAGATGTAAGATGCATATCTTAGAATAATATTTGGTAATAAACTCAGTTGAGCAGGCTACATTAAGGAGTTGCTGGGTTGAGGATTCATAATCCTCCATTAACTGGAGAGAGGTTGACGAGAGCTTTCTAAAGGATATGAGAAAACTTTATTATAAACATCAATCAGGCTTGAATATGACAAAATTGAATGGGACCAACATTATTGGTATTAAATACAAAGTTAGAGGTGACATATGTATAACTTAACACAAAACACACTATTTAATTTGATAATGGAGCTGGGTTGTAATTAGTCTCCAATTGTCTTATCTGGAATTTTCTCACTTCCATTCACATGACACAAAATTGCAGCTCCTTTTCCCTTTTTCACCTCCCTCCACGATGTCACATCAGGTTGGCTAACGATTCAAAATGGACCAATGGCCACCAAGAACTCATGATGTCCCAGACATGGGCGATTCGAGTGGGCCAATTGGAGAAAGGAGGGATGTGGCCACTAAGGTCACAGTTGATGCTTGGTGGTACCACCGGTCAGTGCATGCCAAGAGAATCTTAATCTGAGCATATGTGGTCTATGATATTACATTCTGCTACACAATC
Organism: Vandiemenella viatica; assembly: GCA_031002005.1. Lineage (NCBI taxonomy): Eukaryota > Metazoa > Arthropoda > Insecta > Orthoptera > Morabidae > Vandiemenella > Vandiemenella viatica. The sequence continues at coordinate 158,631,162 of JARYHS010013630.1, read as the reverse complement.
CTATATCTCTCTCTAACACATAGCCTGAGGCTGTTCAGGTATTACAGGCCCAACACCAGTGCTTCACCACTATGGTGTACGTCAGCTAGGTCAGCGACGCAGAAGTACTGTTGCAAAAGTGTAAACAGTTTGAGTTATTCTGAGTGTGCCACAGATACACAAGAATATTTCAGCTCCAAACTAAGCATTGTTACTAAATGCCTTGTCAACATTACGTATTTTCATAACGAAAATCAAAAAAAATGTTTTCCCACCGAGAGAGTATTAAAACAATTTTATTTACTGTAACTGATTAAAAAATAAGAAACAGATGATTCAAAAGTTAACGTTTTTCTTTAAAACATGTTAGGGACCCTAAATGGAAAACCCAGAGTATAACTCAGGAATTTGAAATGGTAGAACATCGAGGAAGATGTCTTTGAGTATCTGTTATGTGGTGATTTCGCGAAAGTGATTTGATAAAGCGAGAACCTTTTCCATATTATTAATAAACAAAATATTTCTGTTCCTTCTCAGCGTGTTATTATAATCCACATACTGTTAATCAGTCAATCCCTTGCAGTACAGTGGCAATACTACATATACATTATTCCCTTCAAAATTCATAGCCTATAATTTTAATATTCCACGCAACTCCAATCGACCTAACAATACGTGTTATTATCCCGATTTCCATCACTTGCACAGTGAAAAATCGTACTTGAAATGAGGTTGTTTCTCAATAGGTTATTTCAGTCCCTGGCTCCATTACCTACAAGTGATAACTATTTACTCCCTTATATCTAAAGTGAGTACTATTTCATGGCCGAATACCACTTTTCCCTTCCACATAGTGCTTCTAATTAGGTAACGTTGTGCACACACGTTCCGAGCCTAATGGCCCGTTTTTCTATTTGTGAGCAAGGCAGATGCCGAAATATTGTGTAGTTGTTTGTCAGCATTAGTGTTCTCTCATCGCATCCGTCCACTTTGGTATGTGGTGGGTTAATTTCCCTTTCTTTTCTTATTTATATTGCCTAGAAGCCGCTTCCATTTTCCTTAGTTGCATCATAATTAAAAATTTATTCACTGACGAAGAGACAGAAACATACTCCCTTTTCCACATCTTGTTGAATTAGAGTTGGATGCATTATGAACCAATATAATTAATAGCTAACAGCATCAATGATAACTCATGAATTTCATTTACATTTCCAATATTTTAAAGGATTTATTAAATTGGTATCAACAATGTTTCTGAAGCTTAAACAGACGAGACGTACAGCAAAACCCCGACCTCATCAATAATCACAGTTTTCCCGGTGTGTAACCTCGATGAAGTAAGAGTTCCAAAACATAAGGTAAGCAACTGACCCCTCCGAAAAAAAAGTAATTTATACTCTGTGCATTAAAATCCAAGTTGCAGATGTGAAATCCAGTTTCTTTCCATACAGACATTTCAGATGTGATTACATAGCAATCTCTCCATCAATTTACCTTCCACTGATGTCAAACCAATTGCCTGTAATTTTTAAAGCCTATTTGCCAACAACCCTCCAGGTGGGCAAGAACCGACATGGAAAACATTTGTGGCATGATTAAAAAAGCCGTTCCTGCACCTGCAATAACTGGCGTTTTTTTTATTTGTGAATTTATTTCACTCGAATTATTAAGTACACCATAGGCACTATCATTGTTTCATGGATGGGAAGAGAAACTCTCTAGGTTTTATATTTGATTATTGTAGGCCATATCTTCTACAGTTGCTTTGTAAATTAGTATTTGTTGTTTAATAATACGCCAATACAACTGTTGGATATTGTTTTTATTTTCCGGACGCGTTTCGCCTCTCGTTGAGGTATCTTCAGCGTACAGTTTTGATTTTACATTTGCATTTTGAGGTGTGGTCATTGCTCACCTGCGACCTCAACCAGCATGTTGTTTTTAGACTATTGCACTTGGTATAGTTTGCTCTCGTGACTTGACTAGCAATCAATTTTGAGGCATAGTTTTCAATGCACAACATTGTCAAACTTTATGTGTGCACTTATTGAACACACACATAAAGCGCACACATACCTGCAAGACAAGTTTCCCTACCCATGAAGCTCCTTCTGGAAAGTTGTTAAAGTTTATGCTCCAACTTTGTTTTCTATTATAAGTGCTGTCTTTACAAAGATGGTACACAACACCTATGGAAGCTAATCTCAGCATCTCGATACTTATCTTTAGAGCAAACAGCATCTAAAGAAGTGTTCTGGTGGCTCAGTGATTAAGGCATCTGATTGGAGATTGAAAGGTTCCTGGTTTGAATCCCTGTCTCGGCGGCGATTTTCATACGTCCTTAATCCAACCTTCACCTCTGGCACAGATTGTTGTGTAATGTGAAGTATGCTTCCGCGGTTCAGATTCCATGTTAAACTGTAGGTTCCATCTGGTTTGAACATGCTTGTGCACACATCCAAAAGAAAAGATTCAAGACAAAAGAAGTCTTAACGTGGTCCTAGTTGGCCCAAACGAGCATACGTCCAGCTATACCTGTAGAAATGGCGTGGAGGGAATCTAATACTTGGAAAGGGGAACAAACAGTCAGTCAGATGAAAAATCGGAATATCACATTTGTCTCCTGTTTCTGAGCTCAACATGTTGTTCTTTACATAAAAAACACTCATGACATAATTTTTAAGAAGGACTTTGGTTGGTTTAAGGCAAATGGGAGTAGGTATGGCAGTATAGGTAAAACAGGAGCGGTAGCTGTAAAGAATATATAGCAAACAGCAGGATCAATACCTGATGAGGAGGTGTACACGCTATATAATTTTTCTATAGTTTCATTCGTCCTGGAACCAGAAAGAATCCACTGACCATATGGCCACATCCATGCGTAGATCCTACCTTCTCCTTCATAGCCATCAATAGATTTTGCTTGATTGCCACATCAAATCCACTTTCCTGATCAAAATCATTACCAAACTCTAAAAATTCAAGAGCGGACAGTCGCTGAGAAATCTCCATCTGCTAGACGTAAATATGAGCGTACGTTACACCCTCTGAAGCGTGTAATAAAAGAAGCATGCTATTTTGACACAGAAAAGCCGAAGCTGTCAGTTTAGACGTCTCTCGGCACGAGCAAAAATTTGCACTGAGTTTACCTGAAGAAACTCGTAGGCCACAAAAGAAAAATGATTTAAAATAAACCTGTATGAAATGCCCTTGTTTCAGAATATACCTGTTGGATGTATTATTTGGCAGGAACACATTAACAGTGAATAATATAGTGACCAAAAATCAGCAGCGTATAGCCTAAAGCCCTTGCCTCTCGCTCTATGTATCATAGTGCGTCATACAACATAGAAATTATTAATTAAGTTTTGCGTCTATTACTTCCTCCATAACGTCTACGTCAACAATGCGTAAAGAACATCTTTATATTCTTACTTTCTGGCACACCAAGCAGGGTGGATGAGTAGTTAATGCTCAGCATTTGGGAGACCGAGGTTCGATCTCCGGTCTGGCCATCTGGTTTTCGCTCATTCATGCTTTCACGAAATCATTCCTTCCGATATTCCCCGTTCCTTGTTCCCAATCCTCTCCTGTTCTAATGACCTCGTTGTTGACAGCACAGCAATGCCAACTCGCAAGAAAGGCTAAAGAGCCTCGTCTCTTTTGCCCACATCACAACACTCGAGGCATGGAAAGATATTGAAATAGGTATGAAAAGTAGTGCATAGAAGGGAAAAAATGACCATGACCACAAGTTGGCACTCGATTTCAGGCACATGGGTGTGGGAAGATTCTCTTTTTTAGGTAAGGGTGTCAGGGATTGGAATGAGTTACCAAGAGAAATGATAAATAATTTACCGAAAACTTTGAAAGAATTCAAAGAAAAAATTTGTAGAGGGCAAATGTAGGTGGGTGCAGGGAGGGGGGGGGGGAAGATGGGTGTGTAGGGAAATTTCCACCGGAGCCTGTGCTCCATTGCAATTGAATTAAATTAAATTAAACACTCTCTCTCTGTAATTCAGTAACATGTGCCCCAGGTGCCCAACCCTTTACACCAGCCTCGTGTTGTCTCTCCCACGTCACACTCATCTCTCCTACCGAGCTTTGTGGGTGAGTGGTTAACGCTCTGGCCTCACATTCTGGAGGACGCCGGTTCGAATCCCCTTCCGGGCATCCAGATTTGGATTTTCCATGGTCTCCCCAAATCACTCCAGTTGAATGCCGGGATGCTTCCTTCAAAAGGCCATGCCGAATTCCTTCCCATTCCTTGCCTCACCCCCCCATCCTTTCCCGTCTCTAAAGACCTAATTGTTATAGGAAACGTTAAGCAGTTAAAAAAAAAAAATGTTGCTATCGAACATGTAACTGGTCGATACCCTCCGGTATGTTACAAACTCACTGAGGTAAAGTACCAATAACACATTCCGTAGTCTCTGTCCTTTTTATATGTTCGTTGAAGCCATCTGACCAAGGTGCAGTGAAGCTATCATTGCATAGAAACAATGATTAAGCTGATAGAAAGCTTCTCAGGCTTCTAGACGCATCAAATTCGCATTTTTAGGCGACGTTTCGGAAGGTAATAGTGCTTCCATTGTCAAGCCACCGCTCAATATTAACTGATGACAATGCGGTCTTGATAGGGTTAGTAGCCAGAGAAGTTTTCTTTCAGTGTGGCCACCGCGAAAGCGTACATAGTTATTTAATCATTAAGCTGTCAAAAAACGGTGTTATAAGAGCTGTTGTGGCACCCAGACGTTCTCTCAGGTTCAACATCTTCAATCGGAACTAGAGCAACTGTGTTTTATCACAAAAGTTATGATGAGAAATATATCACTTCTACCAGCATTTTCAAAAATCTTTGAAAAAGCAATGTACAGAAGGGTGTATGCACATCTACAAAAGAATGACCTACTCAGTAAAGTACAGTTTGGTTTTAGACAAGGCGTTTCAACAGATTCAGCAATTTTTGCTTTTGTAAACAATATACTGGAATCAATGCATAAAAAACTAAATTCCCTAGGTATATTCTGTGATCTTGCTAAGGCTTTTGACTGTGTTGATCATGATATTCTACTAGGTAAATTAGATCACTATGGAGTTAGTGGTAAGCCAGGACTTTGGTTTAAATCATACCTGGAAAATAGAAAGCAATGTGTATCACTGAAAGATGCTAATACAGGAGATGTTATAAACTCAGAATGGGGTATAGTTAAATGTGGTGTGCCTCAGGGTTCAATTCTTGGCCCTCTGCTGTTCTTAATCTATATAAATGATCTTCCACATATACTAGGTGATAATGAACACATAGTGCTCTTTGCAGATGATACTAGCATATCGTTGAAAGATCCATCAGCACAAAACCTCGAAAACATAGCAAATGATGCTATAAAGAAAATTAACAGGTGGTTTAATGCCAACAAACTAATACTTAATGTAGAAAAGACACAGTTACTTCAGTTTGTTACAAAAAATAAAACAAAGGACAGCTATAATGTGATATCAGAAGGGAAAACAATCAATGAAAGCAGTTTCACAAGATTCCTGGGTGTATATATAGATAACAAACTGAACTGGAAACAACATATTCAACAACTTCTTAAAAAACTGAATTCTGCAACATTCTCACTGAGGGTAATATCTAGAATAGCTAATATAGAAACCAGAAAGTTAGTATATTTTGCATATTTTCATTCCCTGCTCACTTATGGCATCTCATTTTGGGGAAACTCGTCACAAGCACAAAGGGTATTTAAATTACAAAAGCGTGCTATAAGAACTATTTGTGGAGCAAACCCATGGACGTCGTGCAGAAATCTGTTTAAAAACCTGGGTGTTCTAACCATGCCAGCACAGTATGTATACTCTGTATTATCATTTGTAGTGGAAAATCCGGAACACTTCAATCTTAATGCTGACATACATAGCCATAATACTAGGAATAAATATAATATTCACAAGGATTACAAATCACTGTCAATTTTACAGAGAGGGTTAACATTCACTGGAGCTTCCTTATTCAATGTCTTACCAACAGAAATTAAATGTTACCTACAAAAACCCAACTACTTTAAGTCCAAACTGAAAGAGTTTCTGCTTCAGAACCCATTTTACTCTGTAAAAGAATTTTCTTCTTGGAATTTGGTAACTAAGAATGACTGATAAAATAGTATATATGCTGTATGGAAGGGGAAGGTGACAGAGTTGTCCACAATTACTAAAATGATATATGGTTTTTCTTTCTGTTGAAACTTTTGAGAATTTAAGTAATTATTGTGTTTACAAAATTCCACTCATATATAGTAACTAACATGGGATAGCATGCATTCAAAAACTGCTGTGAAAAATTATTATACTAACAGGTTGTTAAGTAATTGACTGCTTATGAGTTGTTGGTAATATAATTGATATTGTTAATAAGTGTGTGTACTGTTCCACATAAATAGCAACTAACATGATATAATATGTAGTCGCAAATTACAGTGAAACTTATCATGGTTACTGGTTGTAAGAAAATAACTGATTATTAGATGCTGGTAACAAGTGTATACACTGTTCCACATAATAGGTATTAATTAACTCGGGATTGTATTTGTAGATAACAGGAGATATTGGTTATACTAATGGGTTGTAGCTAACTTGTTGTCAATATATAATAACATTATCAATTATATAGTAATATTGACATTACAAATAAGTGTATGTACTGTTCCACATCCCCGAGATTATTCTCACATGGGATCAAAGTGAACATATCTATCTATCTATCTATCTATCTATTTTACAAGGATCTTTGCGAACACAGCTGCGATAGATCGGATAACAAGCAAGCCAAGTATTTCTTTTTTGCTATTTGGTAACTTACGAACTTGTGGCAAGCTTGATAAAACAATCTGAACATCCACCAACAAAATTGTGCCATCTATTTCGCTTAGTGAAGTAGAATCTTGATATATGTGCTGCTATAATGTGGACATATGAGTGAGTGGCTTGGAAGAACTATTCACACGGTTGAAGGTGAGCGCAAAGGAGAGAGATTCCTTCGTTTCCGGTATTGAGAAATGCGTCTGACCTTGGAGAACAGCGTAAGGATTGAGGTCAGGAAATCGTAGCCCATGAAAGCAGTTTTTGGAACAGTGTTATTTATGGAGACATTGAAATCCATCTATATGATAGTTTTTACCAGGAAAAAGAGTTAATAATTGTTGGAAATTGGTATCTGTGATAGCTTTGTTACACAATAGTCAAATGGCGCCCAGTGAACATATATAGGCCTCGTATTGGAAGGATGCGAGCGTACCGTAGTTGAGATTTTTTGCCGGGGATTGTTGCCAGGAAGGACTTCGTTCGCGTGTTGTAAAGTAAATTACAACAGAATAATTATCCAAATGAGACCAAGTATATTTTGACAAAAATCATGTTGTGTTTAGATTTAGTTTGGCTATGTAACTTCAGACCATCGAGAGCGCATGCAGTTGAATGGTGGCGCGTGCAGGGCCGGCGTTAGGGAGGGGTAAGCGGGGCAAAAGTACCCGGGGCCCAGGCCCCAAAAGGGGGCCCTCCGTCCAGCGTGTCTAGCTAAATAGAAATTTTTAAAAAAATCTGAAAAAGGTGTTATTTAATTTTTTGTTTTTGATTAAAATTTTCTGACTTTATCCAAAAAATCAAAGTGTAAAAAAAAAAAAAATAGAGGCGGGGGGCCCCGAGAACACTTACCTAGGGCCCGAGAATCCTAGCGCCGGCCCTGGGCGCGTGTATACATTTCCTCTGCTGTGTGGCTTTCCCTCATTCACAAAGCTGAGCTGCGAACCTCGAGCTTATTACTCCGGTCCACTCCCTATTTGGGTACTTACAGATTTCTGGTCTCTGGCTTTTTTAGTGGTATCATCCAATGTTCTGCTTATAACAGCTTCCAAAAGTGTATTTAGACGTTCCGGTTTTATAAAATGGTTGAGCAGCCCTCAAGAAACTACTATTTCAATCTTTCGGTATGTATGTTCTTCGCGTAAAGACCGTACAGATACTTTGTGTTGTGTTGCATTAAATCCTCTCGGAGTCCCATAAGCAGTCACAATCTAGGAACCTCGCTTTAAATTAGATGTCTATCCTTGACATAGTTATAATTGCACCAACCAACAATTTTTAATAAACTAGTTTTTTTAAACAAAACTAAAGTAACAATTATTATATAAATTTAATATTATATTAATGAGAAAATTTGATTTGAAAAATTCAAAATTTTACTAAATTAATTAACGAAAATTCAACCTTCAGTTTCTTCAACTATTTGTGGTGAAATCTTTTAGTGTAGCTTTACAACCTCGTATTTTGATGCCGTAGTGGAAAACTGATTCCGTCTTTCTTGTATCATTGAAGATTGAAGCCAATTTTCATTAGTTCTAACATCCTGACGGGTAGTTCACAAGAAGAATTCCTAATCATGAGACATTTTACACTATCATTTGACTGCAGTTTATTTTCAAGAATAAAGTTTGTATGATCACGACATTAACAATATTTTATCAGCATGTAATGTTTGGAATGGACGACTTCATGTGTATACTCCAACTCGATGCATATAAGATTTTCTTCGGTTTCTGATTTACATCTTCGTCAATTCCTTGCAATTAAAGATAGTAGTATACGATATTATACCTTACCTTGAAAAATTATTTACTTTGAGCCTGGAGTCTTGCTGCTTATCAGAGGATGAAAAAGAGCGATAGTAGTAGGGGAATTCTTAAAAAAATAAAAAAAGGCAGTAGAGTAGGAAATGCAGTATTAAAAGAAGTGGAAGTGAATATGGGAGTGCCACAGGAACTGTTTTGGGACCATTGCTATTCAACATTCTAATGAATGATTGTGTTGATTGTTTGCTGCCAGAATTGAGGTTGTTTGCAGATGACATACGGTAGTATATAATAGGATCAAAATGGGGGAATACTGTTAAGAGCTGCAGGGTGACCTGGATAGAATAGCTAACTGGATACGTCCACATGGGATGAAGATAAATGCCAAGAAGAATCAGCATATTAGGTACACAGATAAAAAAAAAAATGTTGTATACGATTTTAGGGTGGCGAAAGAATTGCTTGTTGAAGATTTGAAGTGTGGATATTTTGGTACATATAATAAACTCAACTACGCAGGATACATTGGACAGGTGATAGGAAAAGGTTTGAAAATACTTCACTTGCTAGAGAGAGTGATGAGGGGATGTACCAGAGAAGTGAGGGAACAGGGTTACAAAACTTTGGTCAGACAACTGCTCGAATATGGTGGTGTAATTTGGGAACCAAATTTTGGGTATCAAATTCGGGAGTTGGAGTGAATGCAAACGAGAACAGCTAGACTTGTTTGTGGATAATACCGCAGGACTCAGTCAATAACTGATAAAGGTGCTGGATGCGGGAGTCATTAGAAACAGGAGGAGTGTGAAAAGAGTGCTTAGGTGTATATTGACGATGGGGCTTGGAAGTATATTGGTCGCAGAATTAGGAGTAGCTCATGGAAACGAGAAAATGACCATGAGCACACCTGGCATTCGATTCCATGCGTTAGGAAGTGGAAAAATTTTCTTTTGTGGTTAAGAATATCAGGGTTTGGAATAGATTACCGAAAAGTGATCAATAATTTACAAAAAACGATGAAGGAATTTAAAATTAAAATTCGTAATTGGCAAAAGAAGATAGGTGGAGGAATTTAACACTCAAAGTGTATAAGATAATAATAAAAAATAGTAAGAAAATAATCATTAGATGACTAGGAAAATTGCACTCCATCGGAATTCAATTCAAACCTGCTGAAAGTTACTGTAGCCTTGATTGTGTCTGTCCTACGTACCACCTTTTCATCTGGTAATTAAAACCAGTGTGGAACCTTGCTGACGTTCGTCCCAGTTCGAACGAAACTTTCTTGCTGTTTGGTAATGCAGAGAAAAAGGTTTAGTGGCGGAACGGTACCAAATATGCGCTTAGAAGACACCCCGCCCACGTTTCCAAGACTGTTCCAGGGACTAAGTGAAACAGTTGGTAGCACAGTGCAACGGGCGAGAAAGATGACGAACTGCGCGGATTTCCGATTTAGAAAATGCAGTGCTTGCTGGAGTGGATGAGGCTCCTGAATCAGCACTCGATTAGTTGCACGTAAATGTTATGAAGTTTGTAGCTTGCAGTTACTTACAGCAAACCAACACGGATTTAGGAGGAACAAATCGTGTGAAACGTAACTGGCCCTATTTTCGCATGACGTAATGAAGCTTGTCGATGCACCAGTTGATACAATTTTCTTGGATTTTCATAAGGGTTTTGACTCTGCACCACACAACCGACTTTTAGCGAAGATTCGAGCATACGGTATATCGGATCAGATTTGCGAATGGATATTCGATATTCTAACTGGTCGATCACAGTATGTCATTGTTGACGGGGAAGCCACTTCTTAGCTAGATGTTACTTCGAGGGTTCCTCAAGGAAGTGTAATAGGACCAATACTTTTTTTAATTTTTATAAACGATCTCGGTGACAACGTTAATCGCAGGATGCGATTGTTTGCTGATTATGCACTTATCTATAGGGAAGTAAGGTGCTCTGACGAGTGCTTAGAAATTGAGTGTGATGTGGATCTTATTTCGGAATGGTGGCATAAATGGCAGCTTACACTTAACTGCAAAAAGTGCAAGGCAATGAAAATAAGTTACAAAAGACACCGTTTGCTCACGAATACAAAGTTAAAAATTCAGTTGTTGACACGATGGATTCCCTGAAGTATCTAGGCGTAACAGTACAAAGCAACATGAAATGGGACTTGAACATAACTTCCGTCGCCGTCGTAGGCAAAGCTAATTCAAAACTACGATTTTTAGGTCGTATTTTAAGAAGTTGTAATGCTGATAAAAAGTAAATATCGTAAAAAGCACTAGTGCGTCCGCATTTGGAACACTGTTGTGGAATTTGGGATCCGTATCGCAAGGGATTGATTGACGCGTTAGAGAAAGTACAGAAGAGAGCCGCTCGATTCGTGATTTACGAAAGTGTCACAGAGTTGATACGTGGATTGGTCTGGGATTGTTTGGCGGGCAGACGACGTCGTTTTCGTTTGAATTATTCGGAGAATATGCGAAAATCTTTAATTTACGAGTACAATGAAATATTTCTTCCGTCAACCTATTTAGGTCGCAATAACAGGAGGGATAAGATTAGAGAAATAAGATGCCGTACTTATACTTTTATGTATTATTTCTTTCCTTGTTCTGTTCGGGATTGGAATGCAAAGAATTAGGATTGGTGCTTAGCACCCTCTGCAACCCACAATATTTGTGAATTGCAGAGTATGGATGTAGATGTAGAAATGTATGTTTCGTACTGTGTGGCGAGTGTTAAGTAAATTGCAGATAAACCTCTACCATCCACAGAAATTGCCAGCTTTGACACTTGCTGTCCAGTCAATGGTTCTTGCAGTACCCTTACAGTAGATGCTCACTATCCTTTTCACAGATGAAACGTGTTTCACCAGAGACGGAAAGCTAAATATTTTCAATATTCATGTTTGCGCCTATGAGAATACTCCTGCTACAAATTTGAAGAGCCATCAACACAGATTATCAGTCAATGTGTGGGCAGGCATAGTCAATGATTACGTACTGTGCCCGTTTCTTCTTCATCCCTGCTTAAATGCACCAGTGAACGCGGCGTATATCAGAAAAATACAACTCAGATTCCTGGAATATCCTGCTTGTTTTTTATTTCAACGTGATTGGAGACTCACCTCACTTCGTGAACACCAGGATCAGACATTCACTGAAAAGTGGATAGGCAGAGGAGGTCCTGATTTCTTCTAGTGGTGCCATGTGATAAGTCTTGTATACGAGACACCTGTCGGGACTGAAAAGGATCTCCTCCTGCGACAGTTTTCAAATTACACCAAAGTTATTAGGACGGGTACGAAAGAACGTTTTGCAATGGTACCATGCCTTAATTGACGGTGGGGGATACCATTTTGAACAACTGTTGTAACTGTAGCAGCTTTTGAAACTTGTGCAGGTAAATGGAATTCATTATTACTGTTCCGCAGCTTTAGGATTTTTGGTCTCTCTGACATCAGGTTATGTGCACCGTTACTAGTCTATCAACAGGGCAAATTTTCTGAGGTAATATTGGATTATTCAGTCGGAATTTTGTGCGTCATGATCAGGATTTGGAAATTAGGGCCATTAGATGAGCGCTGCGTGAGGCTTAGGCAGAACTTGAGTAGATTTTCGCTTATAACTTTCGACTCAGTTTTTCCGGCCCAGGCTCCCTACCTCAAAGTGATACATTTACCTTTCTCCTTCATCCCTAAAAGTTTGTAACAATCACGGAATCATCCTGTTTCTAATTCTAATATTGCTACTTGATGTTTTCTCTAATTATCAAATAAAACTATTTTTTAATGTATTTTTGAGCGTATGGTGCCCGTCTTTTCGATTATTTTCATACTAGTTTTTTCTCAAACCAAATCACCATTTTGTGAATCATTTCGATCTTGAATAAGAACCATTGCAAGTTTGTGGTAGTTAATGGTGCACGCAATATTCTCGTTGCCTGCTGAGACCGTACCTTGCCTGCTCTTCATACCAACGTCCGCCGCTGCTCCGCCGACAGCTTTGGGACAGCAGACCAGACCTCTGGCGTCACAGGGCTGCAGGACGGCGTCGGCCGGGACACCAGTGCAGCTCCCGGAGTCTGAACACAGGCCCGTCCAACCAGCCTCGGGCTCGCACTCGAGGTCTGAAACACACAATGTAACTTACAGACACATCAGAATTATCAGAGATCGCTCATAACCAGCTAAAACTTCTACGGCGGGATCTCGTCTATACAGCAAATAGATGAGATATGAAACTGAATCTCTCGAAGGGATTTGAAAGAGTGGCTCATAGAATGGTAGGGAATAAGGTAAAAAATTTGGAGTTGATAAAAAGTTACTTTCTGAACAGAGTAATTCTTGAAATGTTGAAAGGAAAGAGTTAATGTAGCAAATTCTATATCAAAAGAGGTGGAAGTGAAAATGGGAATGCCACAGGGTAGATTATTGGGGCAATTTCTGTTCATTATTGTACTGAATGATTTTTACACAAGTTGGGTTGCTTGCTGATGACATAATGTAATACAACAGGATTAAAGCAAGAAGAGAATGAACAGCTACAGGATGACCTAGACAGGATATTTCGTTGCGGCAACATGGAATAAAAATTAATGCCAAGAGGAGTCAGTTGAATAGGTAAACAGATAAAAACATGATTTATGATTATAGGGTGGAGAGGAATTGCTAAATGAAGACCTTGTGTAAATAAACTCAGTTAGGCAGGAGACCTTGGGAAGGTAGTAGGGAGAAGATTCAAAATCCTTCATTTATTGGAGAGGATTGTGTAGAGTTGGACCAAAGAATTGAATTACCAGAGCTTTGTCAGAACATAGCTTAAGTATGGTGATGCACTATAGGATCCACATTTTGGATATCAAATGTGGGAGTTGGAGTGTGTAGAGAAGGGCAGTAGGAGTTGTTTGTGAAAATTACTACAGAACCCAACCAGTAGCTGATATGATAGAGGAGATGGGTTGACGGTTACAGGAAGGCAGGAGGAGGATAAAGAGAGTGCCTGGAGGGTGCTGGGAGTGTATTATGTTGGTAATAAGGCTTGGATGGAATCGATAGTTGAATTAGGGGTTTTGCGAAAATTAGTACGAAACCTCGAGAATACCAGAATTAAGGAAATCTGACGCTTTTGAAACGAAATGTTGAGAGCAAAAAATTAAGATAGAAAACGAAATTTGAAATAAAAAGTCTCTGAAATGATGGGAGAAAGGAGTTTGTGGAAGTATCTGGAGATAAAGATATTAGCTCCGAATAGAATGAAATGGATCAAATGAATCGAGAAACGATTCTATAGTGCACACCTTGCATAAATGTCTCAATGGCGTCTTCAGGTACTGCCATTAACGCTGTCAACCTGTCTGAGTTGTGAACTGAGTGCCTAAAAAAGAAACAAATGTTGAGATTTGTAGTATTGTCTATGCAAAGACACAATTACTTGTCTTTAAGAAATTAGCGTAGAGTGATATTTGCTTGATAGATATGAGCGACGTAGAAGCAGCTAAATTATTAATTTTGTGTAGCAAGAAACGTGAAAACATCAGAAATTTGTGAAAGAATTACAGACATTTTGGTAAGGACAGTATATTAGACACAATATTCTACAAATGGCATAAAGCTTTCAGAATGGTCAAGAATTAACCGTATAACCGTCATACAAAAGCAACAACAGATTTTTTTCTTGAGAAAGATGTCGCCAGACCATTGAAAAAGAATCATCACATTTTGAACGTTTCCATTCTCGCGGGCCGGTCAGCACATCCACTCCAGAGACTGTGCTAGGCCTGCCGTAGTTTGGACGAGGGTGAATAGATGTGTTGTCATCTCTCCATGAAACGTACAGTTTGTGTTCTATGTGATAAGTGTATTTTTGTCTGTGAAATACGTAGTTCATGAAGCAGAGTTTGAGAAATATTCTAGCATTCACCTAGATGATTGCGGAAATATGCAACTACATGAGAAGTGTATGTGACGAACGTTAGTGGTTTTCAAATCAAGATGACTTCAGCAAGGATATTCATGTGAATCTCAGGTAGTAGGACATATGTAAGATATTTCTGATGAAATTGATAGCGTACCACTGGATCTTTCATAGAAATGGTGGTAAATAAGGCAAAAACTGTTGGAGTTGATGAAAAAGTGATTTTCTGGGTAGAAAAGTTCTTAAAACATAGGAAGTAAAAAGCCAGGATAGGAAAGGCAATTTCAAAAACAGTGTTAGTGAAAATGGGAGTGCCACAGTATAGCGTATTGGGACCATTGCTATTCACTATTCTAATGAATGATTGTGTAGGTGGTTTACTATCAGAAAATAGCTTGTTTGCAGATAACATAATACTATATAATAGTATCAAAATCCCTATCTAACTGGGTAGGTCAAGGTAGGATGAAGATAAAGGCAGAGAAGAGTCAGCTTATTAGATACACAAGTAAAAAACCAATTTTTGATTATTAGTATATGGTGGGGAAAGAATTGCACGTTAAATACTTTAAATTTAAATATCTTGGCATAACATTTGATAACAAGCTCAAATGGGCAGGACATTTTGGACAGGTTATAGGAAATGATTTACAAAGCCTTCACTTGCTGGAGAGATTGATGAGGGGATGTACCACAGAAGTAAAGGAATTGGGTTACAAAACTTTGGTCAGACCATTCCTTGAATATGGTGGTGCAGTATGGAACCCTCCTTTTGGGTTTCGAATACGGGGGTTGGAGTGGGTGCAAAGAAGGGCTCCTAGATTTGTTTCTGGAAATTACCGTAAGACATGTATGAAATTAGGATTTTTTCCCCTCTCTCTTAGCCTGCTCAAGGGGAATAACCTCCATTCTCTTTTTCGATTGCTGATTGCATTTCGTAGGCAAACGCAGAAGTCGAGGTCATTAGAGGAAGGAACGGACTGGGGGCTAGGAACGGAAAGGAATTCAGCCATGGCCTTTTCGAAGGAAAAATCGCGGAATTATCTTGGAGTGATTTGGGGAAACCATGAAACATCTAAATCTTGATGACCGGACGGGGATTCGAACCAACGTCCTCCCGAATGCGAGGCCAGAGCGTTACCTTTCACTCACCACGCTTGGTATTACAGTAATGAATGCTTTAGCTGTTATTAAACAATCTAAACATGTATTTTAAAATGACAGTGAAAAAAATTCGAATGGTGATTTATAAAGTAGTTTAATTACTATTCGAGAAATTTGCAGCTTGCATGTTATAAACAAACTGAACAGGTATTTGGATGGTATGGAAACGAAGATCTGTGTTGACCTGGTTGACTTGCATCTTTTGCAACTGATCCATATTATCATTTTTCGTCACTGCTTGTAATAGTTAGTGCTACTGGCCCTTCGGGTTCTTAATTTTTTTATTGCTTCTAAGCTTTTTTATTTATTTTTTACTTTGTCTTTCTGTAATAGTTCTTTTATTCCATTTGTTCTTCTGTGTTTGTATTGTGTTGGATAAAAAAAGAAGTAAGAAACGAACACAGTAATTCACGGATAAATTGTTTGACATACCGAGCTGAGACAATTATTCTACCGTTCAGTTCGGAAATATACGAAAATAATAAAAGCGCAGGAGGTTAAAAAGTGCGCAGAGAGTTTCCTTTTAGTGGCCATATTTTTAACTACGGCGCACGCCATAGAAAGGTTTACAGAACTCTGATGGATATGTTATCAGAATACTCAAATTACCTGGAGGATTCACAGTGATGAGGATCGATAGAACTGAAAAGTTTTTAACAAGGACAAAATAACGCAAAGATACAAACTGCATCTAATGGATTCACGCCATAGGCACCTTCAGGATTTCTTTAAGGTAGGTGCATCTGTTTTTTTTTTTTTAATATACATTACATTTAACAATAATTAACTAAGGATACTGTATTTATTGACAAGGTGTTGAACAAATATGGGCAGCAACCTAGGCCGCCTTAAGTTATTATTTAACAGTGAATTCTTATAATAAAATTTTTTGCTTCTTAATCTTTATCTGTGTACTTTCTATCATAGCAGGGGGGTGCAAGGGGCTGCACCCTCTTGCATCCCCCCCTCCCTCCAGGCGCCCATGATTTACACTTTGCGTTAGAGATTAGATCAACAAATAAAGGAAGCAAGATTCCATAAAGATGTGTTCATGTATAATATTCATTCCTGTGTTGGTGAAATGGAATCTAATTTCATGTTAACAGTGTAGGCATCACATCCTCCAGTGAGCATTTAGTTCTTGCTGCACACACAGATAATAGAGGCACTTTTCAAAGATCATTCGATGACACTCAGGAAGAATTAGACTATTATAGAAACATGAGGTACCTCTAAGTTATCATGAGATTTTATAAATATCCTACCAGTTTGTGAAAATTGATCACAACTTTAATAAAAAAAAAAGATTTTATTTTGACTTTATTAAAACAAATTGGAACTGAAAGACATCAGGAAAAGGCTAAAAACTGAATAAAAAATCCATCGAAATTGTTTTAAACACACTGATTAGTTGCCTTTTAACTACCAGTAGAATTAATTTTCTATTAATATATTGTTGTATAAATTTTTCTGTAGTAATTTAAATTGTGCACTAATTAAACGTTCTTCTTGTGATGAATAGTGTCACTTTAAACCTATAAACATGATAGTTTTTGTTTAGTTAAACTTTTGTCGGATACCGCGCACCACGTTTTGAAAAGGCAAGTTTCCAATGCTTTCACTTTTGACGAAAATTGTAGTGTTATTTTAGCAGCTAAACCGCTTACAGACTGTTGATGAATAATTAATATATTAAAGTTTTACAACACAAATTATGGATTGTTAATATTTTTATTCGTAAAAGAAAATGCTTCTCCGACACACTGATTATCGTCTTAGCAAACTGTGGTTTTGTTAATCCTTGAACCGTTAACATCAAAACTACAGACAAATAACCGTGAAAACAGCCATCTTTCCAAGACCATCACTTATCTAATCGATAGAAGCAGACGCTTAATGTCCGACCGTTGGAAGAAGGAGATAATGGTTGTGAAACAAACAAGAAAAATGTGCCGTTAATTTCGTTCGTCATTTAACGACCAGTGAGGACGGGAGGGCGTCCTACCTTTTGGCGGATTTCAAGACCCGTTACTTTCACGGAATCCTTTCACGTCGTGTAAACATGAATGGAGTGTTATGAAACGCAGATATACTCAAAGTAACGTCACCTTACACTATATCACAGTGTTTCTATGCTTGCAAATGCAGCAAAAAATATTCGTATATACATAATTTCCTTCGCAGTCTAATATAATGGAAGAATCTTCCGTAAAGTCTGCTAATAACAAACGTAAAGAAATTAGTTGATAATATTTGCGGAGTTATGTATGAAATTTTTTTTTTTTTTTTCTCTCTCTCTTAGCCTGCATTAGAAGAATAACCTCCATTCTCTTTTTAGCTTGCTGATTGCATTTCGTAGAATTAGGAACGAGAAGCTGACTGACATGTCGTTTACACCTCCAGTTGCCAGTGAACTATGGTTATCTCGGTACTGCTGAAAGCCTTAGCAATTCGGGCATCTCAAGATGTTCCCTGGTGTATATATTTTGTTTTAAGGCAGTCATCTATTACTCAATCAACAGCGACAGGAAACAAATAACTTTTCTGCGCTGAGACTGCTCACCGGACGTGGTGGGTGATTGGTAATGCTCTAGCCTCGCGGCTTCCAATCCGTCCGGCCATCCAGATTTTGGTTAAGATTCCTATATACTGAGCATTATCGAGGGTGAACACTATCAGCTATTCTTGAGCTGAAGCTATTTTACGTCGGCTTTGCACCTCACCATTAT
This sequence comes from Vandiemenella viatica, assembly GCA_031002005.1. Classification (NCBI taxonomy): domain Eukaryota; kingdom Metazoa; phylum Arthropoda; class Insecta; order Orthoptera; family Morabidae; genus Vandiemenella; species Vandiemenella viatica. Next base: position 158,612,736 of record JARYHS010013630.1, on the reverse strand, counting down.
CACCTTCTGGAGAGATGTTAACTGGGCTAGATAGTTCCAACTCCTGCCCACCGTGTGTCTAGGATCTGGCTCACTCGTGTTATTGTCACGTAAAAATAGACGTTCATAAAAGCTGATCTGGCTCAATCGTGTTATTTTCACCTAAAAATAGACGTTCATAAAAGGTGATCTGGCTCAATCGTGTTATTGTCACGTAAAAATAGGCGTTCATAAAAGCTGATCTGGCTCACTCGTGTTATTGTCAATTAAAAATAGACGTTCATAAAAGCGGATCTGGCTCAATCGTGTTATTGTCGCGTAAAAATAGACGTTCATTAAAGCTGATCTGGCTCAATCGTATTATTGTCACGTAAAAATAGAGGTTCATAAAAGCTGATCTGGCTCAATCGTGTTATTGTCACGTAAATAGACGTTCATAAAACCTATCATCTGTGTCAGCGGATCTTACAGATAGGCTCTCCTCCTCACTTGAAATCATAACATAGATTTACTCTTTGTATTTAGTTTCTTTGTTTCACCCACTTTTGGTTATGTGAAAATGTCGCTCATCTAGCCTGACGGGGAGGCTCCAGAGACTCCTAAGCGGGCCCCCCCTAAGAGGTGCTAAGCCCTTCAGAAGGCGCGAGGCCCGTAGAATTTGCTAACTCCTGCTACGTGGTTAATCCGGTACTGAATAAATTCCGAACACAGTGGCCAACCTGCCCAAAACACGTTTTTATAACAAAGATGGCAGTTATAACAACTACCATACTGACAATGAATGTTCTAACAATGGAGAATATAGCCCATAGTTCAATGATTCAAATGTACTATACAAGCCTATCCTATGCAGCCTGTATTACAGAAAACAAATAAAATAATTTAGAAAAATTACTTAGTGAATGAAATTTACGACAATCGCCACTCCCTACCTCAGAACTAGACAAATCACATTGGTGATTTCTGGGTTAGTAGTTGAGGCAATGAAGGTCACGTGGCCAACAGGTGGCGCTTCCACACACTATACAGAGGAAATTAGAAGCTGATGGCTAACCTCCCCCTACGCCAACAAGCCCCGGTCTCCCCCATTTTGGAAGCTAAACGTTTGAAAATTTAGGAAAAAAATAGTTTACGGTTTTGTAAAAAAATTGTAAGTGTAAAAGTGTAAGTCATGTATCCATGGAGAAAGTCTGTTCCAAGAATTAGTTCCTGTTTCTTTATAACTCAGTGTGTTGGTTCAGGGCAAGTACTCCTGAGAAGCAAGACACACCCGCAGTCACTTTCGTACAGCATCGTCGTATGTTGGGTAACTCGGAAGGCCTTAAATTACTGATGGCTCGTGTCTTTCAGGAAATGGAAGTACTTCGGAAAATTTTATCTGTTAAATATATCGAGATTAATAATGTCAGTAATTATGTGCTGTTTAGGAAGTCTAGTACCATCTTTCATTTCTAATGAATAAAGTGAAATACAAAGATGAATCAATTTTAAATTTCGTTAAGTTCATGGGTTAGAATACACAGATAAAACAATCTTATGTAAAAGTCAGTCGTAAAATTGAATGAGTATACATAATTGCAGATATCCGAATTTTTCTAATAGTTTTCACTCTTGCCCAAATGACATCGTCAGGAATTGATTAGAAATTACTTTAAAAATGTGATTTTAGAAAAAGTAAATACGTACCAGTAACCAGACATTTCACTATAGTGATGAAATTGTGCTTAAATATTCAGTGTGGAAACGTGTTAGAGACATGCTAATTTAAAACTCTTCAATAATGAAAACTATAACGGCGTTGCTACACAAACATTGGTACAAGCATTGGTTGATGAAAAAGGTGTGATTGGCAAAAAAACGGGAAGTGCTAAGAAGAGTTATTCCTTATTTTGGAGATTAAATTACCAACATGATTAATTATCACCAATCGCTTTATATTGACGAAACTGAGCATAGCCGGTTTATTTATTTCTTTTTAACACACACTTGCATAGTCAACTTCCATTCGGTGACGCAGTTTGAAACTGAGACATAAAACACCTGTGCGTTTAATGAGATACTGCAGCCTAAATGTGAGGAAACAACTACCTGAGATGTCCTTGAGCAGAGTGCATTGACTGTGACCTTGCAGTAATTACAGACCTGTCAGTCTTCTATTAATAAGCTTTACAAATACACGTCCACATGAAAGAAATTTGTAAAATTTTTGAGTAATCGCATAATTTTTCATTTTTTGAAAATGTATGTTGAGACAATCTATAGAAGTAGGTTATTATTGTAGACCTCTGCGTAGATGACTAAGCCACGAGCGCAGGCGTCGCTTACCGTTGTAGAGGGTGGAACGAGCGTTGTGGCTAAATACGACGGCGCGCGCATACGCACTCAGCCCGCACAGCAGGAGCAAGGTGCGCGGCAGACTCATGGCGCGGAACTGACCACGGCAGCCGCGGCCGCTCCTCGTAATAACAGCCCGCCCCAGGCACTGACGTCACTCGCCGCGCCAAGCAGTGCTCCGGGAACGAGAAACCATCTCACAGCCAGCGGCGGCTGCTGGGAACTCGAAACATAGGACTACTGAAGAGGGGGGGGGGGGGGGGGGGAAGCAGTGGGTGGATTTTTTTTTTGTTGTCATCAGTCTTTCGACTGGTTTGATGTAATCCTCCATCCCTTCCTATCTTGTGCTAACCTCTTCACCTCTACATATCCCTTACAACCCACGTCCTCAATTATCTGCTTCAAATATTCTAATCTCTGTCTTCCTCTACAGTTCTTACATTACACTGGTCCCTCCACTAACAAATTAACCAATCCAGCATGTCTCAAAATATGACCTACCGGCCTGTCCCTTCTTTCTGTAAGCTTCTTCCACAAACTTCTTTCCTCATCCATCATTCCTAAAAACTCGTTCATTTCGTACTTTGTCTGTCCACTTAAGTTTCAGCACTCTTCTGTAGCACCACATTTCAAATGCTTCAATTTTCTTTGTTTCTGGTATTCCTAAAGTCCATGTTCCGCTACCATAAAGTGCTGTGCTCCACAAATAGAGTTTCTGAAGTTCTTTCTAATTCCAAGATCAATATTTGAATCTAAAAGATTTCTCTTTTTCATGAAGACTCTTTTTGCTAGTGCTTTTAACATCGTTCTTGCTTCGACCATCGGTTGTAATTTTGCTTCCAAAGTAGCAGAATTCACTTACTTCTCCTATTGCATCCTCTCCTATTTTTATATTTAATCCACTAGTATTGGCATCATTTCCGCTACATTTCATCACTTTTATCTTGTTTTGATTTATATTCAGTCCAAATCATTCCTTCAGTATTTTGTTCATGCCATTTAGTAACTTCTCAATATCCTCAGCCCATTCTGCTAACAAGACAATGTCATCAGCAAATCGTAGTATTCTGATTTTTTTTTAACATTCCACTAAAATGACAAAATAATGTAAGATAGCCATTTTGTAGCTGGGAGATAGTTCATAGTTCATTTAGTTCCCTTGTTAGCCACTAGCGAGGTTGTATCCCAAACAAACTTCATGACATCTCGAAGGTGACAGAGTACATTCGTCAGGAGCGCCTTGCATTTTATGAAAATATCTGATAACTACCATTTATCACGCGAAGCTAACAATGATGTTCATGTTGAGGACTGTAATACACATAAGCATGAACATTTTCGGCTAAGTGAAACGTAATTTTTATCGAAAATCTTTATGATCAAAACAATATCATTATATTCGTGAATAAACATAGTAAAGTAAAACAAAATTTGCACTGTAGTCATTTTTTGCCTAAAAATACTATTGAATGTAAGAAGGATAGCTTTTTAATTGAAAGAATTTTTGTATCTATGAAACCAGCAAACGTTGTAAGTCCAGATTCTTAGAAAAGAATCTTGAGCGTATGTTCAACAAAGTAAAATTATACCTGCATTTTTACAGCTTTTTTAACCGACAAATTTCTGATTAGTGAAAAAAAGGATAACATTCAACTGAAAAAAAAAGCTTTATACATACGAAACTGACAAACGTGGTAAGTTTAAATCCTAGGAAGAGATGCCTAAGCCTGTGTTGTCTGAATAGTAAGTTTTTCCGTACATTTTTTTTGTTTAGTTTCCCGAAAAGTTAGGTTCAGGTGAAATTATCCTTTTTCCACTTATCAGTTCAATTTATCTTCAGCTTCAAGGCGAGCGTAGATTCATTTGTTAGCTGTAGGAACCTTCTTCGAAGCTTGGGTTTCCACTCTGTACTTCATTATACTCTTCATCAATTACTTTTCAAAGGAAAGTGTACGTTTGTTTTTTTGCTATAGGGGTGCGTTAAATATTTGCATCTATGATGCTAGAGCGTTAATCGGGGAACTTGAGGTCGTGGTGCTTTGGCGTATGAGGAATGTATTAATTATTTCTGGCTGGAAAATCATGTAAAATGAATTCCAACCCCACCAAACAAATGTTTTCACACTTACAAATCTTAGAAAAACTGCAAACAATCCTGTTGACATATATTATTTCAGAGATACAGAAGAATGTTACAATCTTCTTCCTCTTCCTTGCCAACAATTTTCCCACAATTTTGGGGTCGGCTGCCTTTGATTACTTATACTCAAAATTGGTATGATCCTATTTGGAGCTTTAATTTTTTCGTCGCACCCCCTTGCGGACGTCAAGCATTTTATATCTACTGCCAGGTAGTAGAACGCATTAAGGGGGAACTGAAGTTTTCCACCTGTCTTTGAAAGATGTAACTACTTTCTTTGTATGATGATTTTTGTGTGTGAAATATGTGGTTTACGAGGCAGAGATTGGAGACCGTCCCGGCATTTGGCTTGATGACTGCGGAAACCGCTGTGAGGACAGCCTGAGCTCCAGCAACTTTCCCGATCCAGGGTACGCACTGGAGGGTCACAGAAGAATGCAAGAAATAAGGATATTTTCTTCAAAGGTTAACGGGTAAAGATACAAGGTCAATACCAAAAGTAGTAGGACTGATTTTATATATATATAAAAAAATATTGAAGATATATTTAAAATTCCTTAATTCTCTTCGAAATAGCACCCTTGGGCAGCTACACACTTAGAATTACACTGCTGCCATTGGCTGTACGCCTTCCGGAAGTCAGATTCGGGGACGCTGTTGAGAGCCCTCGTCGATGTTGCTTGAAAGTCCTGAATCGAGTCAAACCGCTGTCCCTTCAGCTGCCTATTCATCCGTGGGAATAAAAAAAAAAAGTCGGTTGGACTCAGATTGGGACTGTAGGCGGAGTGCATAGTTGCCTTCCATGTTCTCCCGTCCAACGAAGGCTCGCATGAGCAAATCAAATATCAAGACAACGCTGATCGCTGTTTTTGGCCGTTGTGGGGAACTTCATTAGGAGTTCGTTCCCCCTGGGGAAAATGTCAATTCGAACTTTTAAGTGCAAGTGCTAAACTACCTGCGAGACCGAGTGAATCGCGTCCTACCAGTCATTTCCGACAACTGGACTCTGCATCACGACACTGCGCCGTGCCATGGCGCGCTCGTCATGAGGCAACTGTTGAACTGATTCGACATTGCCACGTTGCTGCACCCCACCTACAGTCCTGATCTGGCTCCATCTGACATTTTTTGCTCCCACGGATGAAAAGGCAGCTGAAGGGACAGTGGTTTGACTCGATTCAGGACGTTCAAGCTGCATCGACGAGGGCTCTCAACAGCGTCCCCGAATCTGACTTCCAGAAGGCGTACGGCCAATGGCAGCAGTGTAATTCTAAGTGTGTAGCTGCCCAAGGGTGCTATTTCGAAGGGACTTAAGGAATTGTAAACATATCTTCAATTTTTTTTTTTTTTTTTTTTTTTTTTATAAAATCAGTCCTACTACTTTTGGTAATGACCTTGTAGGATAGTGTTATTAACATGAGGTACATATACATAGCCATATATGTTTTAGGAACAGCTGAAAACCAAGAATTGATCCATGAGGAACGCTGTTTAACTATTTCCATTGTGCGTTTAAACCCATACTCGAATATATATTCTTTAGAGAAGCGTATTGCTTCGTATTTTTAACATTGGGTTTAAAACATTTGCCATCATACCATGTATAACAGAGTGTTTTAATTTCGTAAAAGAGACTTTACCATCAACACAGTCAAAAGCCATAACTAAACAGCAGGATTCTAACGAATTTAATTTCCAACTTTTGTTTCCACAGTTTTATCCCCACGTCTATTTTCATGGTGTAGCGCATGTGGTACCTTCTGCCTGTGAAACGTGTAACTTGTGTTCCAAGTGGTAAGTGTATTTTTGTTTGTGAAATTTGTAGTTTATGATGTGGAGATTGGGGACGGTGACCGTGACGTCAGAAATAACACCGTTGTGTTTTCCAAAACATTCGAAGAACGGGACCTCTCCCCAGGTCGTTACCATATTCGCCGGCGATGGTCATTCTGGGTAGTACAGACTCGATAAATGCAATGAATGGCATCGAATTGTGTTCAACGATAAATCGTGATTCTGCACTACCTCGGATGACCATCGTCGGCGAGTATGACGGCGATCTTGGAATAGGTCCCATTCTTCCACTGCTTTTGAAAGACACAGCGGAGTTACTTCTGGTGTCATGATGTGGGGAGCCATTGAATATGACTTCACGCTACGCCTGATAGTGATTGAACGAATTCTGACTGCACAACGATCCGTCACGGACATACTGCGTCCTCATGCGCACCTCTCATGTATTACTATTGCAAAGGTGGCACTACTTAAAAAATACCAGGAAGAGAGAAAGTTCAAAGAATGTAGGATAAAAAAATTGACTCCAAATAAAAATCTGAAGGATAACTCGGCACATACGTACCGCAGCAGGGAAGCGAGGATACTGGAGAGGGAACACAACCTACTTTCTTATGCGATTAGTTGATATCTTTAGAGTCGTAAAGAAACTGGGAGAAGGAACGGGAAGAATTTTTCAACGGTATTTTGAAAGAACAATCCCCGCAATCGTTCGGAATATTATTTCGGAAAACTGTGGGACACAGAGTTAGGATGGCTGGGCAGGGGATCGAACCTGTCACAAAATAATTTGCAAGCAGCAGGAAAATATGGAACAATTAGACAACAAATTATAAGCAGCAAAGACAGAAGTAAAGAGCCTGTTCATTAATAATATTATGACGGAAGAGGGAACACTGAATAAAGCTACTAGAAATTTCTGTTGTTTTGTTATCATATCCTGAGGGAGAAAGAACTATCAGACCCAGAAAAAATTACCAAAAATGGGGAAGAAATAGTCTGGGAAATGAAGAATGTGGCAATATTAAGAAACCGGTTTCTTAAGACCATTAATGACTCAGGGAAGGTTAGAAGAGAATTGTCAGTGTAGGAGCTTCTCCACGTAGAATAGAATCAGCAAAAATGGAAGTTAGAACTTAATTCACAAGCTATTAGGACAGATCAGGGGATATGATAAAAACGAAAAGCAGTTGGTATAAGTAATAATATTGGAGGTGATATTAGTCTTAAAAACGTTATTTTGATAGAGCCTGCAGTTTCTCTGTAAACCATAAGAACTGGAAATGTGTTTTTCGGTTCATATAGAAGGTGCGATAAATGGCGCTATAATCCACCTACCAATTAATTCAATGCCAGTAGCAGGAAAGTTGTTGAAGAGATTGATACATTAATGTTAATCTCAGTTTCTGATATATGTGAAAACCATTTCAGATGAAAAGGACAAATAAGGTCATATTAATAGCGTAAGATTGAAATATGTTACATTTGACATAGTTTATTATTGTTATATTATCAAAAGGAACTGAGATGTACAATACAATTGCCCAAAATATATTTAAATAATGGAGAAAAAAGTGTCCAAGTAATGGAAGACAAGACATTCAAAAAGTTACCTTAATCAAGTCTTTCGACGTAGACTTTGTTGGGCGTAAACTGCACTGTAGTAGATGAGCCAAAGAATACTTGGTTCCACACTCGAATATATTCTTCAGGCTAGTTTTATACCCTGTAACCCCAGAGTGTTAAGCGATTTAAGTAGTACATTTCTCGACATAGGCAGGGAGTAGACCTCATTTGGTAACAGTCGTTCTTTCACATTTCAGTTTCTTGCCCTACGAGGTGGAATTCTTTCTTGCATTGGCGACTCTTCACAGTTCTCTAGTTGTTCTGAGGAGGCTATTCCTAGCCCTAAGACGGTGTAGCTCTAGCTGATAACCAAACAGGGGCAATGCGATGAGATGGTTATGCAATCTCGTGTCTGATGTTAAGAGGTGCTAAGTCAGAAAGGCAGTGCTGTTTGTCCAGAGGAGCAGGTCGAACACAACTAGAGATGACACGGCGTCTCGTAGCATTCACGTCTACCATCACGATGTGGATAGAGCTACACCACACAAAGCGAGGGCAGAGACGTTTATAACGTCTAAATGTGCTCCCCAAACTGTCCTTTTAATCATCCGGACAATATTACTCCTTGCGCCCGCTTTCTGTTTCGTGTTCAACCAGAGTTTCTAATAGGTAAGCAAGGCCGCATTTAAGCATAGGCTACATAGGCTGTAGCCTAGGGGCCCGCACCACAAAGGGGAGCCCGCCCCACAAAGAGGAGGCCCGCACCACAAAAAAAGGTCACCCATAAATTTTTTGGACCGAATTTCGAATATTTCGAAATTTAAGCATCCATAGCCGGAGGCAGCCAGGGCCACTCCCAACAAGGGGGTCCGCACCACATGTATAGCCTAGGGGCCCACAGAGCCTAATTGCAGCACTGGGTCTAAGATAATTCATAGATAATTTGGAGTCGCAGAGAGTTTCAGTTGGATTCTTTCCCATGATGTAAAAATTGAGAGGAATAAGATTAAAACCATTGAGATGATTCTGGATTTGTCTTGCAATGGAAAGAAAAATTCTTAACAGACAGGAAGCAATGAGTTAGTATAGGAAATGCAATATCGGACAGGGTGAATGTTAAAACATGAGTTTCGCAGTGTAGTGTGTTGAATGTACTGTTGTTTTTTATTAAGATTCTTTTTTTGCTTAGGTTGTTTGCATATGAAAATGCTGAGTAATGGGATTCTTAGCAGATACAAAGGGATCTGGACGGGACATAGTGTAGTTGGGTGGGACAGCACAACATTTGGTTAAATGTCAAAAGAAGTGTGTTTATTACATATAAGGCATGGTAAGTTTTTGTGTAGTCGTAAGGGAAATTCCTGGACGAAATCATCCATAATGATCCTCCTCTCGTTACTTAGGATGTAATTTACTAAAATACTTAACTGTGGCTCATAAATCCCCTCCGCGTATGTCTCTATAATCAGAACATCCAATTGTTTTTGCTTATAGTGTTTAACTGCTACATTGCGACCGGGTGAATCGGCTTGCGCCGCGGACAGCTGATGACGCAAGCGGCTTGCGGAACAGGTTCGGAATACAGTTCCTCCGACTCGGGTTCATCCCCGGGACGACCGGACCGGACTGCCGAGGCGAACCACCTTGGGCAGACACATGTATCGCGTAAGAAATAATCGTAGTAGATATTATTGGCGTCACTATAGACATGAATTGCGAGTTTTACATCTACAATACGAAACAGTGCACAGTCAAAAAATTGTTATTAGTGCGGAGTCCTTTATGACTCTCCCACGCCATTTTCTCCCCTGATTCTACCAGGAAAAACTTAATATGTGTTTGGTTCCGATCGAGTCTACGTTCTGGTTTTTGTCAATCGTATCGCTGAGTTTACAAGGGAGTTCGGCAAAATAGTATTTTGTTTTATGGTTCTATTCTTGGGTATTATAAATTGAAAGATGCCTCCATACTGTTCCATCAGTTACTGAGTGATTTTAAAGACCTGTGACAAAGTGTATCAGAAACCACCGTTGCTCATATGAGTCACCGCAACCTTCTGTTGGTGTCGTGTTAGAAAACCACTTTCCATTTCTTTAAAGTTCTTCAAAATACAATGTAAACAACATAACTTTCCTTCCGATTCCTTCATTCAAGGAATTTACTAATTTTATTTTATACTATTTTGGGTTACCTAAACATTTATCTATTTTTTTCGCTTCATCTGCGTAATTCCTCGTAATAAAAACTTACAAAGAAGCTATTTCCAAATAGGAAATTGTCAGTTGCCAGTGGTGATCCTTATGGTGTAAAGTGGAAAATTGGAGACAGACGTAGATGTTCAGACGACTGAAATGTACAATGAATAATACAATATATTAAAGCTTTGCCGAGGACTACCAGCCACGCTGCAATTGGACTGTTTGTTCAGAGAAAGTCAGTTCGAAAAGTAGACCAAGAAAAGTTACCAAGTTTAAGTTAAATATAAACCTTTTCCGGTGAAATTATGTTTAAACTGTTCGTGTTATTGTACTTACTCTCACGGTCAAGAAGAGTTACATCTTAATGTTATATTGCTCAGATGTTCTTTAACTGATTTTCGAGCCAGCGCTTGTCGAATTCTAGTTGTGCAGAACCGCGATTTATCACTGAACACAATGCAACATCATTAATTCTTTTCAGCGATTCTGCACTACCTCGGATGACCATCGTCGGCGAGCATGGCGGCGAGTTCGGAAGAGATTCCATTTTTCTGGTGTTTTGGAGAGGTACAGCGGTGACGTCATGGTGTGGGGACCTATCGCGTATGACATCAGGTCACGGCTGGAAGTGGAAACCAATTTGGTGGATGTGTTATGTTGAAAGTGGCAATAAATTGCAATTAGTAAATGGTAGAATTTTATTTCTTAAAAAGCTAGCTTCTGTACATTTTTCAGGTGAACTGAGATTCCTGAAAGGTGGATCAACAAAGCGTAAGACTGTTGTCCCAAGTGTTCGTTCAGTTCATATCACCGAGCAAATGTGGTCAGCTGCCACCAACAAAAACTGAGTTTATTTTTCATTAGTCTTTTTCAACCTGACCAGTCGAAATGAGAAACCTGAATGCCACAAGACAATGATGTGAGTAGCCTATATTAGGTAGAAAAAACGGGGAATAAGAAGGTACAAAGGGAAAAGAATATTAGAATTCTGCAAATTAATGGGTTAATGATATAAGATACTTGGTACGAGAAATGACATAGTCACAAGCTAACAAGGTACAGTACTCAATGGAAGATGAAGTCTTTAGTAATGCTGTTTAATGGTGTCATGTAAAGATTGTTAGACAATTCGTTCTCTGGGCGTTTAGTACTAAACAAGCCAAGCCTCACTATATTATGTAATTCATAACTTTAGTATCCAGCCATTTCAAACTATATAGTGGCGTAGCATACCAAAAATGACACGAAATGTTTAAATTGAAGCCTTTCATTCAATTTTCTCTTGCTCCTTAGCTGCCAAACACTTGTTATATTAGATTAGTTCGCCTAAGGACGTACTCTCCACGTACAGATTCACTAACTGTCCCTTAGAAAAAGCCATAGGCATTATATACAGCTGTGGCCTCATTGTAGCGGGATGACTGTTCACGTTCGCAGACCGTCTCGCATTTGTACTCCTCATGAATGACGAATCTTGAGTGTCCCGCGGTTGTTTACTGATCGTCCAGACTTTGTCTTGGATCCAAACTCCTTTACCTCTCCACGAAAACCTCCTATAGTACATCCAGCAGATCCTCGTATGACTGACTCTTCCGCAGGGGCGTCCACCCCACGCTAACAGCTGAAATTGGTGCCTGGTCCTCTTGCAAGATAGTAAGTATATGAACAACGAGCAGAAAACATATTTTTGTGGTTGTACACCTCGTCTACGTCGAGTTCATTATCAGTGGGAAAGGACAGGGGGAAAGGAACAGAAAGGAACTCGCCCATGCCCTTTTTAAAGGAACTATGCCGGCATTCGACTAGAGAGATTTGGCGAAACCATGAAATATACAAATGTAGATGGCCGGGCGGGGATTCGAGCCTGCGTCCTCCCGATTGCGAGGCGAGAGCGTTACTACTCAACCATCAGATTCGGTGATACGAAGTTAAGGTTATCTGTACAAAGGGTATTGCTGCTGTAAAGGTAGATAATTAGATGCCTTACCTGTAGATGGTGGCTACTGATTAATGGTAATCATTCCAAGAACAATAGTAGAAAAGAAAAACAGGGCAGGGAAAAAAATGAGACATGGAATTCGAATGAGAAAAAAAAAATCTAAGAGAAGTACGAAATAACTGGGAGGAACAAAATATCTACAGCGGAGCTAGGTTTAGTGGAAGAGGAGCTGAAAGTTAAAAAAAATCAGGTTATAACGCAGAAAAGGTTTGTTACCGAACTAGCAGCACGAAAAGGTGTAAACACAAACCTTAGTGGAAAGAATGAGTAAAGAAAGCAGTAAAGAGAAAGAACAGTGTTTTGAGAGTGTGGTTCAAGAAGCGGACATCGGGGACAAGCAAAAATAAAGGAATCCAAAAGGGGTGTGGTAGTGGAGGAGTTGAGGTGAATATAGAAAAGGTCAGAGATGTTGGAAGAAGATAGCATTGGCAGTGAGGAAGTAGTGCGTGGAATGGTACAATAAAGAAAAAATGTATGAACTTGATCTGTTACCTATTGGACGAAGCTGGAAGTTAGGTACATTATAAATAAAAACTAGCAGGCATGTGGAAGGTATACTTTGAAGCCCTATTGAACTCATAATAGACATCTGAAGTGATAACGGTGGAGTAAGAGATGTACATCAACCTAGATACAAAAAAATATCTGAGATTGGTAGAAGAGGAAACAACATTAGAGGATATGATTGTACGAACGGACGAAAAAAGCGCAATTGTAAAGAGTAACAGGGGTGATAAGAAAGCAGTAGGTATATAAACTGTATGGCTGGAGAAGGGAACCCAAGAGGACTGAAAGAAAGAGTGTTTGTTCTTATCACACAAACAATGCTAGGTAAAGAATACGTGGAAAGGTTAAAAGCAAGATCTCAGAGAAGAGCGGCATTGATTCATATCACAGTAGATCTTCCATTAACTACAAGACTTCTGCAGGAAAAAACACTGTAACGATGACGTAAGCGGCTGATACTCTTCCTGTAGAACGTGAATGCTTGTGGTTATGTATGTGGGAGCAAGTTTTCCCTAGGCTCTAAAAAGCAAAGGAGTCTCAAAGGCTATACCGCTATGCTGTGTGATGCCAAAGTACAACTGAGGGCGAAGTCGCTTAACTGTGGTCGCAAGACACTTCAGAAAATATGTCGTTGAAATGTGTTTGAAACATAAAATTCCTTCATGAGGCTAGATGTGCCTTGTAAAATAGTAGATTTAGAGCTATATGGTGAGTGAAAATGGGACCATCCGGAAAGTAAATAGCCCGTCCTCGCTGATGGAATTCATCGTTGGACTTGGAAGTGACATGAAATGAATTAAGTAACTTGGCCCGGATTTGACAAAAGAAGGAAATTAAAGAGATATAAACTGACTCCTCCCCAAAGGCAGCGCATATCGTTTTTGGTAGTTTAATTTACAATGAGCTGGGTAAATTGAAAAGTAGGCTTGTATTAGTTTGATATACACAAAAATTATGCCCGGTATGCAAGACATATGAAGTTGGCCATTTATATCGCCTAAGTGTCGCATGATTATTCGATACAAAATGTGGGGTCAAGTGTCATTTTGGTTCGATGTGACTACCATTTGTGATGCGGCAAACATCCCACCGGTAATCAATTTTTTCCCATACTCGTTGCAGCAAATCGGGCGTAACTTGTGCAACTGCAGCGTAGATTCGACTTTTTAGGTCGGCTAAATTGTTTGGTAGGGGAGGAACATACACACGATCTGTAATGAAGCCCTAGAGAAAGAAATCCAGTGATGTCAAGTCTGGGGAATGAGGTGGCCATGTGATTGGAACTTCATTCCCAATCTACCGACCTGCGAAGCGATTATCGAAAAAACCTCGAGCTTCCGTGAGGAAATTAGGTGGTGCCCCGTCTTGCTGGTAGTAAACCATCCTATCTCGGTCATCTTCATCGATCTGTGGAATTAAAAAGTTTTCAAGCATATCCAGTGACTAGTTTCTCCATGAAGAAGAAACGGCCATACACTTTAATTAATTTTAGGGCTATCACGAACATGCTCCAGGGTTGCATGCGGATTGTCGCTGCCCCATATTCTGCAGTTGTGGGGGTGTTCACCATACCACTGATATGAATTGTTGACTCATCGCTGAAGATTATTGTGTTCGGGAATGTCTCGTCGTCCTCTATATAATGCAACATTTCAGCACAGAATTCCCCATGAACAACCTTATCTGCTGTGCCGCTGTGAATCTGTATGGTGTAAAGTGTAAATTTCTACGCAGTACTCGCAAAACAGTCTTTTGTGGAATTTCAGTCTCGAGAGACGCACGTCGCGTTGATTTTGGGAGTGTACAGGGCGTATACTGGCGATGAGGCATGGAAAGATATTGCAGTAGGTATGAAAAGTAGTTCGTGGAGGGGAAAAGATGACCATGATCAAAAGCTGGCACTCGATTTCAGGTACAAAGGTGTGGGAAGATTTTCTTTTTTAGGTAAGGGTGTCAGGGATTGGAATGAGTTACCAAGGGGAATGATGAATAACCTACCGAAAACGTTAAAAGAATTTAAAGTTAAAATTTGTAGAGGGCAAATGTAGGTGGGTGCAGGATAGGGGGAAGTTGAGTGTGTAGGGAAATTGCCACCGGAGCGTGTGGTCCATTGCAATTAAATTAAATAAAATTTTTGTGGACTGCGGGCAAAGCTCTCCCTAACCCGTTCGACATAATCATCAACACGCAGGTGACCTGATGATTTAGTATCATGTCGCAGTGAACAAATCGTCTCAACTAAGTTCTTGTGCCAGGAGTAAATTGTAGGCCTGTTTGGAGGTTCTTTAGGGTATTCGGTGCGAAATTTACGGCGAACAGTTGTTGCAGACTTCTTTTCATGAAACGAAAACACACAGCCAGCACGCACCGCACCAGTGAAAGTGGCCATTTTAACTGCGCACTACATTGGTGCTCCTGGTGGCGGAATAGTGTACTGATGCACTACATACATTAAACTTGAGGTTGTTTGCTACAAAATGACACATCTACCGATTCTGTAAGTTATCTAAACAAATTTCTATACATTCCAAAGTTATAAAGTCGCTCTATAACAGCAGCGGAGATGAACGAGAGTGAAAGATGTAATGGAAGCGCCAAGTACTGAGCTGCAAAAGATGTTAAGTTGAATAGTTGGACTTCAGGTCGATTTGTGTACGGCTGCGGTTAAGAAGAGAAATGTAGTTGTTTTAAAAGATAGGTTGAGAGCGGAATAATGTTTGAGAAGATGCAGAAATAAATGTCTACTTAAGTGAAACTTGAAGTCATTAATGTTGGTCAGGAAGGTAGTGAATCTCTCTATGTAGGCGAGAAAAAGTAAGGGGCCTAGCGTGGTGCGTCAGTGGTAACGCTCTGGCCTCGTGTTCGGGAGGACGTGAGTTCGAATCCCCCGTCCGGTATCCAGATGTGGGTTTTCCATGGTTTCCCCAAATCATTCCAGGCGAATGCCGGGACGCTTCCTTCAAAAGGCTATGGCCGAATTCCTTCATGTTCCTTGTCCCCACTTCTTTCACACCTCTAATGACTGTGACGTCGACGATGCGTAAATCCATAAGCAAAAAAAAAGTAAGATTGGGTATAACTTTCGCCTTCAAGTTAAATAAAGGCAGTACTATTGATTAAACAGAGTAACAGAGAGCGCAAAATATACTCTCTTCGACAGGAGGATCCAGAGATATCGATAAGAGGTAAAGTAAATAATTGTATTTGTAACGAGAAACGGATTGGAGTAGTAACTCATGTGTGATTTACCAAGTAAAAGTCGAGGAAGGCAAATGTTTTTACAATCAGAACAAAGAACGTTACAGTGACATTAGGTATTTGAAAAGAAAGGTAACTATGATTTCAATGAAGTCTTCTCGGATGTGCCACTGGACTGTGTTGTGACCGATCCGGCAGCACACCCGTGGAGACTTCATTTTTACCATCCATAGCAATAAACAGTATTTTAAAGCCAAGATGCTTAGGTATGTACTGACGACAAAGTTATTTTAATGAGACGGAATCCCAGCTTCCCTCTTCGTTCTTTCTATTAGAAAGGAATGTATTGCCATATAGCAAACAAAACGGTTTCAAAGTCTCAGTTATCTGTTCGTATTTTTCAATACCTTCGTTCTTTGGCTCAATCCGGAGGGTTTTTGTCTGAGGAGAATCCTCATGAGAGCTTCTCGCTTTTTTGTCGTTGCATGGTTTGACACCTGCTGTCCATGTGACTTGAGGATGTGTTGTCCAAGTTGTTTGCCCCATCCACATCCTGTTATCCGTTTCTTATCAAAATGTTACTTCCGCCGGGGTTTTGCTTTCCTGATAATAACTGGAGAACTATAGAAATCTTCTTAAGCTAAACTTATATTTTTGTTTTTTGTTTTTGTTTTGTTTTGGGTGATATCCTCTTGTTTTTGCAGGTTCTTAGTTTTCATAAGGTGAGATCTGCTTCCTTTTTACCCCGCGGTATAGGCTATGGAATTGTGTAAGATTATCGACATCAAGCAAATTGATGAACATCAGCACCGGAAACGGGTTCGGTGACAATTAGTGGCAATGGAATCGCAAAAGTCATCACAGACATCGTCAAATAATGAATCGCAGGAGATGATTAATGGCAATCATATCAAGAAAAACATCTGATTAAATTATTATATCAGTCTTTCCGACATCTATACCATTCAAGTCAGAATTTTCGTTATAGTTTCAGAGATGTGATGGACAAAATCAAGAGATTTCAGTCAGTACTGGGATGCAACCACAGTTACGAAAGGGATATCTGAACATATGTAAGTTCAACAGGATGCCAAAATGAAATACATAACATGTAGTATTTGCACGGTGTAAAAATCTCGAATTTGAAATAGTATTTTTAAAACAGGCCTAATGTAAAATTATCATTATTATTATTAATTTAAAATTATTACACTTCACAGAATTCAAATAATTTTCCGGTCTATGTAAATCCAGTTGTTCGATGAAAGTTTTTATTTATTTATTTAATGGCATTCGGCAACTAAGGCCATACAGCCAACTCAATGTGAAATCAGATATCTTCCAGTGATTCAGTTTCTCCAGTATATATTGCAACTTCTAAGTATGGACACGACATTCACATATACAACACTTAAATATTCATGCCCTCATCCGGACTCAAACCGGTAACCTTCGGCACGCGGGGCCAGTACTCTAGCCCCTACTCTACCGAGGCCGGAAACGATGTCAGTTAATAAGAGCCATCGGGTCCGGCGCTAGGAATCTCGGGCCTGGGGTAAGCGCTCTTAGCAGTCGGGTAACCGGTTGGGGCCCGTGGCGAATTCGGAAGGGATAAGGTGGCGATGGGAGGATTTCCACCACAGCTTTAACCACTGGTTTCAAATTACATCTCCCAAGCGAGGACATAGATATTCAATAACTACATTATTTGAAATAAAAACTAGCTTTACGAAAACTTACACATACCACCATCTTAATGCAAGCAACTTAATCAGGTCAATATATGTAGAAAATACTGACACTAATTCAAATTAATTTGTATAAAGGTTAATAATACGCAAAAACAACTGAATTTTGGTTTATTTTTATTTTTTTGCCGTATGCGTTTCACTCTATTTTGTATTAGAGTGGCAACTGTGTGATATTTGTACATTTTGCCAGTTACATTTCATTATGGGAACAATATGAAATACAGTTGAAATTAATTTTACTTACATGTGATTCTATTTCATGTTCACTTTGTCTCAGAGTCAGGATTTGTTCTGTCGTGCAATTTTAACTGAAACGTTGTGAATCTTTTTCAATGTGCAGTGCAGTAACACAATGCTACCCTGACCTGGTTACAGAGTATTACCAAAAAGTTTAGTGTTATTATCAAGTTAAAAAACAGGTATGTGAATATTTTTAACTTGATTATAGGCGAATTAGCTGATTGCCATTTTAGGTAATTAAATTTCAGTAAATATTGTGAAGACCATTGACAAAAAAATTGAATTAAAGTAAAATTTAATTAATCACTCTAAATTAATGGAAACCTGTTTCAAAATAGTTTTTTGGAGGTGCTAATATCAAACATATCAAGAATGATCCACATATCGTATTTAATCCGTGTCCAGGGATGTTTGTTACAATTAACAGAAATTAATTTAATTGTGGAAAGTATATAGCCTATGGCAATTTACCTACACAACTGATTCCCATTTCATGATTTTTCTTTTATCTTTTTAATCTTAAAAAACTTGATCACTATATTATCACCCAACTACTTTTTCCCTTTAGGAACTTTAATTTTAAATTCTTTCAGTGTGTCTGATAAACTGTTTTATTTAATTTAATTGCAAAAGAGCACTTGTTACAGTGGCTATTTCCCTACACTTTCATTTTTTCCCTTTCCTTTCTGACCTACTTTTGTCCTCTACTAATGTCAACATTAAATTTTTTCTAAATTATTCACCATTCCTCTTGATAATTTACGCCAATCCCTGAGACCTTTACTACAAAAGAAAATCTTCCCATATCATTATGTCTGACATGGAGTGCAATTTTGTGATCTGGGTCATCTTTTTGCCTGTACATTCCCATGACTCTCTTCACGCTCCTTCTGTCTTCTAATGAATCTCTTTCCAGTTCCTTTATCATATCAGTTAATGATTGTTTTCAGAAGTAATTTCCAACCCTTATCTACATCCCTTCCAACTCCAACTCCCGGCAACAAATGTGTGGGGCTTGTTACGCCACTGCTTCTCTGGCACATCTGCTCATCAACCTCTCCAATAAGCAGTGCTGTAACAATAAGGAAGCAGAACAAGCAAAATGTCTCGGGCCCCCAACTGGGCGGGAAACCCAGGGGACCCTGTCTCAAGGGCGAAGAGGGCCTGCTGCCACTTGAAACTAGTGGAGTTAAAAAAAAGTTGCTTACTGTCTGCCCATGGCCCATTGCCCATATATTGTGTGCCCCGATTTACCCCCCCCCTGGATCTGGCGCTGACGGAGGGCCCCATCTGATGAATTTTCCTCAGGCCTCAATGGTATAGTTATACCACCACCAACAAGTGAAGGATTTTGAAATTTTTTCTTACTACCTGTATAATGTGTCCTGCTCAACTGAATTTGTTATTAAATGTTATGCCAATGTATTTACATTTCAAGTCTTCAAAAGTGATTTCCCACCTCATAGTCATAATTAATCTTTAATTTTTTTATCTGTGTACCTAGTATGCTGACTCTTCTTTCCAATTATCTTCATTCCAGGTTGACCTACACAGCTAGAAATCCCGTCCATAACATAACACCCTGCAGTTGTTAACAGTCTTCTACCATTTTGAACCTATTATATAGCATGGTGTCCTCTTAAACAGCATTATTGTTGAGAATTTCTCTGGATTATTTTTCCCAGTAACTTACCTAGAACAGAAAATTTTCTCATTACCTTATGATTGAAATCATTGTTCATTCAAAACTCAATGCAAAATATGTCTTATATGTTCCTTGCACTATCTCACCTATCTCCTACCTTCAAATGAATCCCAACTGTATCATATAAGTTACTGATAATGCTCTGCAGTAATTTACACAAATAAATCTAGCTATCCTCCTTTGCATTCCCCCAACTCCTGTATTTAATTCACCATATTCAAGAAATGGTTCAACAAAGATTTTGTAAACCATTTCTCTTTCTTCTTTGGTACATCCCCTCATAATTCACTCTTATAAGTCAAGGATTTTTAAACCTCTTCTTACCACTTGAGTAATGCTTCTGGCCCAGTTGAGTTTACTACCAAATGTCATGAGTAGATATTTAAACTTCAAGTCTTCATATAGCAACTTCTTCCCCACACAATAATAATAAAGAACCTTTAGTTTTTTTACCTGTGTAGCTGGTAACCTGACTCCCTTAGCATTTATGTTCATTTCATGCTGACCTACCTACCTAGATGCCCTAGCAAGATCCCCCTGTAGCTGTTGACAGACCTCTGCCATTGTAATGGTATTATTTAACATAATGCCTTTTGCAAGAAACCTAACACAGTCATTCATAGATGCACTCCCATTTTCACATCCACTTCTTCTGATATTGTGTGTTCCTACCATAACTCTGTTTTCTGCCTTTTAAGAATTCGTCTACTCAGAAGTCAATTTTTTATCCAATCCACTAACATTATGCAAATTGTTCCCTTTTTGGAAGTGGAAAACAAAATTTTTGAAACATTAACAGTTTATGGATCTGACACTAAACAGTTCAATATATTTTGTAATAAACTTACAAAATTTCTAGTGAATTTATCAAGATATAAATGGAAATTATCCTCAGTGGTTTATTAATAAAGTTTGCTCTAGATTGTTAGCAAGGAATGCTTTAATCATTCAATCTTTGTCCAGCTGAAAATGCTGCTACCAGAGTGCAGAGAATGGTTAAAAAGTCTAAAATGCTGAAATATAAATAAAAAAGGATGGGGAAAATGACTCATCGCTCACCAAAGTTGAAGCCTGTGAGGAGTGAAAAACATATGAGACGAACAAAAACATATAAACACTTCAATTTTACTTCTTATTCATCTCATAGGGACTGAGTTATATGGTTCTGGAAGTGTGCACATGCCAAAGTTTACCACAATGACTCAATGTGTATTAGGAAAAGAAAGTAACTTAAAGAAAAAAGATTTATTAAAGTTAATAATTCAACAAAAACATTACTGGATGAACATCTGAGGATTTTTTCTCCAAGGGTTTTAGATTTTTATAGTAAATGACTATTCCGTCAAAAAATATTAAAAAGTACTTTTTCTGATATTAATAAGTATTAAAAAATTCTGTGGATATAACTGAGAACTTTATTTAAAAATTAGAAAACATACTATGGAATGTAAACTAAAGTAATTAAAGAAGCTAAAGTTTAGGCTACAAAAAAGCTGCATTAGCAAATCGGATAGTAACATAAAATGTTTAAGATATTGTTAAAAGGGAAACCAGAGTGTAATTTCCTGAACATAAATCAACAGCTTTAAGGATTAACAGTACCCTTGTAAATAATACCTCTACTTTAGGATCTGCTTTCAGTAAGTACTTCTCAACTGCTGCTAATTAATAAAAGGAACACTTATTACTGATATGGATGTTGTGACAATACTTAGGTTATTGTCATCAATTTCTCGACATAAAACAGAGAAAATAATAAATCTTTTGATGAAAGTATCTACCCTGACTTACTCAAGAGATTCATAGTCAAAACATGTTATAAGAAAACTGACAGTGAGAAGTATAAACCCATGTAAGAAATTAAAAAAAAAGTATTATAAAAAACAGAGCATGCACCTCTATATAAAAAAGAATTACTTTGTAAAATTCCTTTTGGTTTTATGAAAGAGTTTCAACAATCTTCAACTTTTGCTGCTATAGACAACATATTAGTTGCAATACAAAAAAAACAGAAAATTTTAGGAATCTTCTGCAATCTATCTAAGGTCGCTGATATTATTGACCATGGATTACCTTAGGTAAATTAGAACACTGTGGTGTCAGTAGTAGGTCAGAACATTGTTTTAAATCATATCTACAAAAAATAGAAAGCAATGTGTATCTGCTATAAAGACAGCTGAAGTTAAGTGGTGTGTTAAGCATTATATGTAGGCCTACTGTTTCACATGGGATTGAAGTGAACATATGTACTGAGGAATAGTTAAACATGCTATAGTTCAGGATCAATTCTTGATTCTCTATTTTTGTTAATATACTGTAGGTAAATGATCTCCCAGGCATATCAGGCAATTGTGATAGTGTGGTGCTTTTTACAGGTGAAACTAGCATATTTTACACGAACAGTCATTAGAAAATCTTGAAAACAATGTAATTGATACTCTAAAGAAAATAAATGGATGGATCACTGTAAATAAAATAATTTTTAAAATAGATAAGGCAGCAATCTGCTAGCTCAGTGGTTTGGGTGCTTGCATTCAACAGTTGTGGTTCCAGTCCTGGGTACAAATGCTGTTGGAGCCAGGAATTTTTAAGAGTTGTGTTTGAACAAATGAGCTATGCCAGGGTATTCTGTGGTTTGGATTACACATCGAGCTGTAGGTCCCAGAGGAAAGGATCTGCCCCTCCTACCTCTTACACAGTGGCTATGCCTCTTTTGAAAGGATCCAACCAAACTACAGATTGTGTACTAAGTTAGTTTTTTTAGCTATAGAAAAGACACAATCATTTTAATTTGTTACATAAAATAAAGCAAAAGACAGCTATAACACAAAATCTGAAGGAAAAGAAAAAGATACAGATTTACAAAATTTCTTGGTGTATACAGAGATAACATCTTGAGCTGGAATCTACATATATACAAATCTTAACTCTGTCACCCTTTCATTGACCACAATAGCCAGAAAAACTTATATAGAAATGAAGAGGTTGATGTATTTTTCATATCTTTCACTTCCTGCTGAGTTATGACACATTGTACTCGAGAAACTCTTCACAATTACAAAAAAATATGTAATTCACAAAAATGTGTTTCAAAAATTATTCGTAGAATCAGCCCATCGACATCATACATCAATGTATTTAGAAATCTAAGTGTATAGGCCTACTGGCACAAATAGCTATAATACTAGAAATAAGTATATCATCCATAAAGATAATGAGTCATTATCAATTTTAAAGAAAGGGTATCATTTGCTGGAGCTTTTTCATTTAATGTCCTATCATAGAAAATAAAACTTTATCAACAAAGAGCTTTACATTGAAAGTGACAAAGACCCCATTTTACACTGTGAAAGAATTTTTTCTTGGTATTCGCTGACTGAAAAATAATGATAAAGGGAATAGGCTTGGCATTAAGGAAAGAGTTTTCAAATCGGACTTACAAATTAATTCGTTAGTAGGTAGAGCTAATTCTAGGCTGTGATTCATAGGTCGAATCTTGAAGAATTGTAATGAACCAACAAAAGAGATAGCATAAAAATCTCTTGTGCGTACACATTTGGACTATTGTTGTGCCATTTGGCATGGGCGGCGGCAGGATTGCTTCTAGGGGGGTGCACCAGGGTTGCATTGGTGCCCCCCCCCCCATCGGCCCAAAAATTTCCGGGCTGGGCTACCTTTTTTTTTAGCTCTACTAATGCCCACACGGCGACCCGGGATGTAGGGGGGTGCACCAGGGCTGTAATTGGTGCTCCCCACCCCCTATCGGCCCAAATTTCCGGGCGACCCAGGATGTCAGGGGGGTGCAAGTGCACCCCCTTGCACCCCCCTCCCGGCGCCCATGCCATTTGGGATCCGTTTCGTAAGGGGATGATCGCAAGTATAGAGAAAGTACAGAGAAGAGCCGCTCGATTCGTGACCGCTTGCTACAGTCCTTATTAAAGCATCACAGAACTGATTAGTAGACTAGGCTGGGAGACACTGGTAGATAGACGGCACACGTTTCTTTTAAACTTATTGGTAAACATGTGTACTCCCACTTTCACTTACGAGTGTAGTGAAATACTTCATCCACCAGCCTATTTGAGCCAGAATGACAGGAAAGACAAGATTAGAGAAATAAGATGCCACAATGATTCTTATATGAATTCTTTTTTCCCTCGTATCATTAGGGATTGGAATGCACAACAGAGAGATTAGCTTTGGTGCTGAGCACTCTCTGCCACCCACAATTTTGTGAATTGCAGAGTATATATGTAGATGTAGATGAAAGAATTGCAGACAACCACTGATATGGTGATCAAGACTTTTTTTGCATAATTGTGTACAAAGCAGCAATTAATGTGGAAGTTACATTCAAATATAGTAAATTAACATAGGATTCTATGTAATTGTAATTAAAACTGTAAAATGATTATATTTATGTGAAGAATTGAGAATTATAAAAAATTTAAGAATTGTTTGTAATGTTACACATCTCCAAGTTTGTATTCTTTGGAATAAAAGTGAACATATATAATCTAATCAAATGAATATGAATGATGCTGAGTTTGCACTGTGAGGAGGAAGATTGGAATTACAGAGTTTTTTATATCAATAGTTATTCAGGAATATTTATACTCAGCATTCAAGCTTGATTTACAAATTTCTTCAGTATGTCTGTTAATAAATAGGCAATTACTATACTCAGGACTTAACCTTAGTTATTTAAATACAAAATAAGCAAAGCAAAGAAATAATTTCATTGTGACCATTAGATGAAGATTATTCAACTAGAAACTATGAGATTCCATGAAGTTTAATGCAATGCTTCACCAAACCAACCATCATGCCCGATTATTATTATTATTATTTTTAAAAAAGTTGTTCTTTGGGAACTTACATTCTAGACATGTTTTTAGTAGTTGTGTTTAATTTTTATGGTCTGCAAGTCACATGTAATTATCGTTAGTTACAATGATACAGATCAGTTAAAGTAGGAATGAGAACAGTGTGTAATTTTAAAGAATGAAACTGTGATCTATAAAATTGTGATACCATTATAGTTGTGTGCTGATATTCACTTTTAGGTCATCTATTTTATTTTTAGTGGGCCTTTGAAGGTTCCTGGGTAGTGATGTATTAACTTGTATCCATATGGTTCAAGGTCTGACCATATTGTCAAGTTTCATTGTAATGACACACTCACGAAACCTTGAAATATATCAACTGCAAAATTCTTAAAAATGATAAAGAAAAAGGTAATATTGTCAAATTTGATAGTTTCTGAAGAGGATTAGTTTCAGCAAGGTATTCTCTTTCTAGTTGACTGTCAAGTATGCCCAGGCTTCACCTGATCTGGCGAATTCTACGATTTAGACCGACAATGTATTTATCGATAACTAAAACCACCATTACACAGTTTATTCGTGTCAGTACACTCATTTTTATGAAACTTAGAACATGCTTGGCAGCACAAAACCTAACACATATCTCAAATCTCTAAAGGATCGCTAATAAATTTAATAACGAACATAAAAAATGGCAAGAGTGGTTTAGCTTTCACAATCTTACCACCAGTCATGCATTAACATCTATAGACACTGCGAAGTTCTCGGTAACATTCCTGTGGAGTCTGAGAGTATGGAGACAATTCTGATAACTGAGCATTCATATGCATCATGACATCGTGTTTACCCATATTATTCTCGTGAGGACAGCAGTGTTCAATCTGAGTACACTGGTTCACTTCCGGCTGCCGCAAAACATTAAAATTTAACTTACCAGTTTCTGACGGAGGCATTGTTCCACTCGGTTATTGTGTTGGAGTGCAGACATTCTATCTATTGCACTATCCTACGCGGTGTGATCCTCATCCCTGTCTTTGGATGGATAGTTATGGGCACTTTAAGGTCCTCAAGATCTTCTCTCGTAGAACCTGGAAAAATTTCAAACCTTCTGAGCACCGTTGCTAGCACCGTTTTCATCTGCATCATGGCGTAACGGCCTCCCACACAGTTCCTGGGTCCAGCCCCGAACGGGATGTAGCTGTAGAAATGACATTCGGAAGAGTTCTCTGGCAGGAAGCGGTCCGGATTGAACTTGTCGGGGTCGGGCCAGAATTCTGGCAAGCGGTGAGTTTGATAGGCGCAGACGTACAAACAGGAGCCTTGAGGTGCCATGATGTGACCATCTCCCAACGACACTTCCTCGGGAACCAGACGTGGCTGCTGCGACGCGGGAGGAAACAGCCGCAAAGATTCCTGGAAAGAAAAATCTTTGTGGATCGAATTTGTTTACTACAAACGTACTCAGCGATTTGTAAAGGCCAGTCTCAGAAAGGGAAAAAGATTAAGGCCGGTCAGATGATGTGTTCCAATGTCTTACAGGATTTCAGAACAGCCGTTCCTTTATTATCAGAACGCCTATTATAGTTGAAAACATGAGGCAAAGTCTTTGGGATCGAATCGTTGCTAATTAGATACTGGAAATTTAAATGTTTCTTCGAAATTCACAAAACTATGAATCTTTGCACCAAAACTGATCTCTTATTGGTGCATTCTAATCCCAACGCTCGATGTAAGGAACAATACATTTAGGGATCATTTCGATGTCATATTCCCGTAATCATATCTCTTCTGCGATTATGAGCCAAATACTTACCCGCTGCCATAAAAAGAAGTGAGCTTCACACATTTGCCAATAAATTAAAACTGTGTATACCAATGATGGAATGTTCTAGACACTGGTTGACCAATCTCTGAGCAACTTGCACTGAACTGTGTTTAAAAATGAATCAGTTTTTCTCGTGACTATGTTTCACAGCAGACCTCCATATATCATCTCTGTTAACGCCGCACAAAATATAGGACTTGACACAGAGGTACATGAACTAACTATATATCGTATCTCTGATGTCCGATCAGTTCTCACTGATCACAGTATCCGTTTGAAAGAATGCTGCCCGATACACCAACCAATACAAAACATAAAAGTGTAATGTTATCAGAATGAAGTTACTGTTCATACAAATTACAATAAGAGCAATAGAGGAGAAAATACATAGAATCTGGAAGCTCAGAGTAAGCGTGGATTTTTTCTTCCAGCGATTATCACAGATGTCCTCACCTTGATGATCCTCTCCAAAACACTGAGCCTGACAATGTCCTGCACAGTGACTGGTCGGAGGAGGTCCTCTGCGAACACCTCAAGCAACTCTTTCCTGGCTGCTAGTTGCCACTCTGGGTGAAGACCCAGCAGTGCCAGGGTGAACGACACTGACGAAGCGGTGGTCTCGCTACCCGCAAACAGGAACGTATTGCACTGCAGGAGGAAAAAACAAATTGGATTGAATTGCAATCGGACGTATGTTCCGGTGGCAATTTCGCTATTCATCTAATTACTACTTTTTTATTATCTTATATACTTTAAGAGTTAAATTTCTCCATCAATCTTATTTTACCATTTACGAATTTTAAATTTATTCAGTGATTTAGGTAACTTATTTATCATTTTACTTGCCAATTTATAGGCTACCAAATCCTGACACCCTTAACCACATAAAGAAAATTTTCCCACTGTCTTATGCATGAAATCGAGTGCGAGTTTGTGCCCTTGGCCATCTTTTCCTTTCCGTGTTTTATTCCTACTTCTGAGACCAATATCTTTCCAAGCACCATCACGAACATATGCCGTGTATATACCCAGCATTCTCTTCACGCTCCTTCTGTCCTCCAATGACTCCCAATCCTGCTCCTTTATCATAGCAGTTTCTGAGCGGGTCCTGTGATGATTTCCACAAACAAATCTAGCTGCTCTCCTTTGCACGCCCTCTAACTCCTGTATTTGATAGCCAAACTGTGGGTCCCAAACTACGTTATCATATCCAACCATTGGTCTGACCAAAGTTTTCTTAGCCAATTCTGTAGCTTCTCTGTTACATCCTCTCATCACCCTCTCCAGTAAATGCCGGATTTTGTAACCTCTTCTTACCACCAACCCTATCCGTCGTGCCCAGTTGAGTTTATTATCAAATTTTATACTAAGATAACACTTTAAGACTTCAACATGGAATTTTGTGCCTATGCTATAATAATAAACAATCTCTAGATTTTAAAAAAAATCTATGTGTATAATAAGCTGACTCTTCTTTCCATGTTAACCTACGCATTTAGATATTTTATCCAGGTCACCTTACAGCTGAGCGGTCTGGTGGCTCAGTGGTTAAGGTGAATGACTGGTGTTCGAATGGTCCCCAGTTCGATTCCCCGTATCGGCAGGGACCCTCACAGGCCCTTTGCCCGACCTTCACCTCTGGCACAGCCTGCTGTGCACAGGCCCGCCGCTAGCTGTTAGAGCGCCCGCGTGCAATACCGATTATGCCGCCCCCTGTCTAACTACAGCCAGTGGTGGATCTAGGAAATTTCCGAACCGGGTAAAAGAACTGTGAGATTGCCGCCCCCATTGTTGCCATACCGAGTGTCGCCGGCCGCCCGAAGCAGCTGTTGAGCAAAAAAAATATACACGCGTGATGGGATTTTTTTAGTGCCTTTATAATTTTAGGGGAATTTTTAGGGGTATTTTTTAGATACTTTATGATTTCTTGTATTTATTTGTTGAATATTTAAATAGTGACATCAAATCCTCATACAGATCCTCGTTACTAAGAATTCGGATGTCTCTATGACTGAATATATTTTTCTGATCACGGAATAAAATTTTTTATTTCTGATACATATTTGTTTTGAAAAAAAGCATAGATTCAGCGTTTAATGTTTACCAGAGACATATAATTGTTTCGGTTCCCTATGGAGAGACTTCGGTTGTTGCGGCAACAACCAACGTGCAACAATCCAGCCGTTATTGTTTAGTTATTTCTGGTCTAATTAACTGTGTCGTTGAGTGTATCCTGTAGTGTGTCGACAAACAGTTTGTTAATCATGTCTAAGAAATTAAAGAAATACAGTCAAAAGCATACAAAGACGTGGGAAACAGATCCAGATGTAAAAGGTAATGTAGTGTCGTTACGTTTTTATAATTTGTTTTCATTATGAATCAGGTAACATTATACAATATTATATTTACTATTTTCCGTCCTTTTCCACATGATGATCGGCGCCATTGAATTACAACTGTAACTGTTCTTCGATGAAATTCATAAGAAGAATTTTATTTTCAATACCTAGCCTACAAATAGTGTTTCTAGGTCAGGTTTGTTAAAAATCGGGGATGGAAGGTAAAAAGAAAAGAAAAAAAATCGGGAATCAGGGTTACAGACTTGTTTTGTATATACATAAATTGCGTTTATTTAGATAAATTGAGCAGGACAGGGGTATCAAATGATAGGAACTGATGAAGGTTTATACTAAAAATAATTATCTCAAAAACTCTGTACAATCAGAACAAAACGAAATGGTGTTGGAAATATTGAATAATTTATAAATAAAAAATATTACTAATCAAAATATAGTATTTATTTTTTAAGGGTTTTTCCACTTAATTTTGGTGATTTTAGGGGTTTTGACATAAGTTTTAGTGGTAAATATTTTTTTGAGTTGGCAACCCTGCCGCTACATAATACGCTGTAAATTTCGTCGCGGCGACTGTCGATCACTCGTTTTGCCGCCCCCCCCCCCTTGATGTGTCGCGTACGGCGGGCCTAGCTGTGCAATATGAAGTATGCCAGAACGTTTCCGCGGTTCTGATTCCACGTTAAACAGTAGGTCCCATGTACCTCGCAGGACTACCGGATTAGGATAAAGCAGCTATGAAAGCTGCGGAATGCGCATCCAATAGAAATTATGTCACCAGGTCATTACAACCATATGGAATTATTATTATTACACTGCAGCTGATCCTATTGTATACCATTGCAAACAATCTAAATTCTGACTGTAAATCATCCATAAAATCATTCATTAGAATGATGAACAGCAATTGTCCACGTTTGGAGCTCTAAGATTAGTGCGCAGGTTCTGTGACACAAATCTACGCTGTACAGAATGTAGAGACTCAATTTTACATTTAATATTAATTAGCAAGCGAAGGGTTTACCTGTGGCAAGAACAAAAGGCGAGTTGTGTGAGGATACAATAATATTTCCGCATATGTACCTGAGAGTCCATCAACCCGTTTGCAGGATAGCAACCGCCCTATATAGACTTATTCTTAAACAGTCGGGCGAGAGTACTGACGAAGCATTCTAAGTACAAAAGTGGGCAGTCTTAACCCATGGGAATCATGTGATCAGGAGTCGTCAGGCGATTTTTTGTCGCAGAAATCACATGACGACCGTAGGTCGCAATACTGCGATGCCCCTTATACATGCATGTAGTTCAGTTTCTAGCTCAGAGGTGGCATTTGCATGTATTCTGAAATGAATTTCTATCGAGTGATGTTTGTAATTCCGAAATTCTGAGCTTAACCACTGTTTCTTGTAGTGAAAATATAGTTTTTCTGATAATATTTTTCGCTGATTTCAGTAGCCGGCACGGCGGCGAAACGATTACGCGGTGATGATGAGGAAGAAGTTCGAATTTTTTAGTTGTAATATTGATTTTTCTGATCGTCAAACAGTCCTAAAATAGTTCTAATGAGAGTTGTGTTGAATCTAAGGACAGGTCTGATTACAATGATGATGCGCCTGCCCCTTCTAAATGCGCTCGTAACACTATGCATAGGCGATGGACTGAATGGAATTTGATTAATCTGTATGAATTTTACTGTAAAAAATTGGATGATTTTTTTTAGGTATTGCTGAGTTTCCAACCTTGCTGCCAGGAAATTTAAATCCTATTTCGCAGTGAGCTTTCTATACATTTAAATGCAATATGTAAATAAATTACAGATAAGCACAATAAATCGCGAAGTGGGAAGTTTTAATTTGTCTGTGCTATTCTGCAAAAACGCAAAAATAACGTGGGATCAGCCGGACAATGGAGTCGATGTTTTCAGAGTCAAAGGAGATAATATTTGGAATAAACAATGCGGCAGTAAGTTAATTTTTTCCCGATAGAAATGACCAATGGCCCCAATGTGGACTTTTCGAAAATGAGTAATTTTTTTGTACTTAAACTACTACCAAATGACAGTATTTATGTTTCTCGATAGCTTAAATTCGATGAAATTGCTGCGGCGGACATAGTAATTTTAGTTGGTATCTTGCACATTTTGCAATGTTTGGCGTAGAAGAACGAGAAAGATGCATAAATGTTTGTTAACGTAATTTTTATTGTAGTTGCAAAGCACATTGTTTCGCTGTCGACCAGTTTACTCATTTCTGTTGAATATATATTTTGACAATATCTCTCTATCTTTCTTTTTTTTTTTTTTTTTTTTTTCAAAGGTTAGTATATGTTCTATGGTTTGTTTATATCGATTTGTTGAAAGTGCTGTAGGATTTTTATTTTTCTTTGCAAATTATTCATGTCGTAGGTTACAATTATTGAATAGTAATTTTCTAGCTGCAGTTCAATTGAATGAAGCGGGGAGTACAGTAATCGTATGATTGTGAAATCTGGGTGAAGATTAGAAAACAGCAGTATATAACATGAATTTACCGGCAATTAATCGAGTCAACGTGGCGGAGAACGCACTTGTGAAATTTGAAATCAATCCGAGTAATGAGGATATAATTTCTTGCTTGTTGAAACTAATCAATCACTGGTTGAAATAGAAATGACAATTATGCCAGACAACACTTATACTTAAGTCACCGCAAACGAATTCGTTTCACCATACCATATGCGTGCGTTCAATGACGCAAAGTTTGTTAGTCGCGATGAATGCACATAATAACAGCTTAAAGGAACATAGCGATACATGGTTCATTTCGTTGAAAAAAAAAATACAGTTTATGAATAGTCTGACACAGATAATGTACAAATAAGTTCAGTAAATGAGCGTTTTAAATCAGTAAATTCACGGCATGAGCATCTTAGATCCAAACTGGAAAAATAACTTTAATATGTGAAGACCAGAGAGAGCTCAGTTACAAGTCAGGGAGACATCTTGCAAATTTAAAATCTGAAATGAACGGAAATTTCCAAATTTTCAAGAAAGTCGTACGTGAAAAACATTGTAATGTTCAACTCTGTAAATAACAAATCGATGTCAAGGCGTGAAAAACTACGAAAAAGTTAGGGATAATGCTGAATTGAAAATTGCGGACGCATTAACAGATATGGCTAGAAAATGGAAATGAGGTCAGATAATAGATTTTCCGTGATTAACGAATACTTGAAAACAATTAATAGTTCGGTGTCAATAAAGATGAAAGATGGCGAAGATCTCGTGAGTCGTGTTAAAAGTTTTCTGACGTGATTCAACATTCCTCCTCCTGAAGAGTGTGAATATGTAATTTCCGGCATTACCCACCGTCATGGAAACGCAGTGGCCGAGCACGTCTACTTAAAGACCGAGACGAGCGACGTCTGTATCGAGGTGTCAGTGTCAATGTTTTTTTTTCAGATTTGTGAAAAAAACCCTAGCACACTGGTTTTTTTTTAAATTTTTTTTTTTTTTCATAAAACAATATATTTGATAAATTATAGTTTTATTTACGGAAGTTACATTTTACATGTGTGTTTTAAATCTTACTAAATCATATAATGTCTTACATAATGATTCATAAATGTATCTATGTAAGTAACATAATTTTTTATCCATCCTCTTGGTCAGTACCATATTGACTAGTATCAGTAATACCAACACTAGTGCGGTCGGAGTCGGAATTTTCTGTTTCTTCTTCTATCTCCTCTAGATCCATAACTTCAGAAATAATTACATTTTCTTTTACTGGATGTATTTTACGCAAAAGCTTTTGAGATTGCAATTTTAAATTGTGAGCAAAGTACGCACTGTGCATAAAGACTGCGCCGATAGTTCCATTTTACAGTCTTTTAAGTTTGAATTTAAATCTATTATCATACAAAATAGGAGCTTTATTTCTTTTCAATCGTTGGTTTATGCCAACTGTTGCAAGGAAATGATTCATAATAACTGACAATTAAATGACTCAGTATCATTATATGCAGCGAGTTTAACAAGTATACGAATATAAGGAAAGCACAATCTTATATATATATAAAAATAGACGTTTTTTTTCCAATATTTCACTTTTCAGCCACCACTACCTAGCACAGATCGCTGATGTTTGTGGGTGGAAGTAGCATGGAATTTCCTGTCGTGCACAACGTTGGCCGAATGCCGATAGCTGTGGGGATGTGGGAGATATAATGATTAAAGTTGGTCAGTGCAGGGCGTTTTCATATTTCGACCAAAAATTCGTATCTCCGTATACTTCTCTTTCCTGCCACAACTACATAACATAGACCTTTGGTGTTTGTGTGTGGCAGTAGAATCGCCTTTCCTGTCGTGCACTATGGTTGTTAGATGTCGGTAGCTATGGGGGTGTGGGAGATATGGGGGTTGAAAGTGGTCGACCTGTGGCAATTTCATACTTCTGCCAAAGACAAAAGTGTCATGGTGTATCACTTTTCAGCGAAAATTATAGATCACAGATAACATGGCGTTTGTGTGGAGTAGTAGCACAGAGTCACCTTTCGATCACAACAGCGGCCGAATTTCAGAAACTGTGGTACTGTGGTAGATATGGTGGTTGTAAGTGGCCGACCAAGGATATTTTCGTATTTGGACTGTCTCCGCATAT
This sequence comes from Vandiemenella viatica, assembly GCA_031002005.1. NCBI lineage: Eukaryota > Metazoa > Arthropoda > Insecta > Orthoptera > Morabidae > Vandiemenella > Vandiemenella viatica. Next base: position 158,579,680 of record JARYHS010013630.1, on the reverse strand, counting down.
GTCACCTTTCTGCCACAACTACATAGCATAGAGCATTGGTGTTTGTGTTTGGTAGTAGAATCGTATCTCATGTAGTGCACTATGGTTGTTAGATGTCGGTAGCTATGGGGTGTGGGAGAAATGTGGGTTGAAAGTGGTACGACCTGTGGCAATTTCATACTTCTGCCAAAGACAAAAGTGTCATGGTGTATCACTTTTCAGCGAAAACTATAGATCACAGATAACTGGCGTTTGTGTGGAGTAGTAGCACAGAGTCACCTTTCGATCACAACAGCGGCCGAATTTCAGAAACTGTGGTACTGTGGTAGATATGGTGGTTGTAAGTGGCCGACCAAGGATATTTTCGTATTTGGACTGTTCTCCGCATATGTCACTTTTCTGCCACAACTACATAGCATAGAGCATTGGTGTTTGTGTTTGGTAGTAGAATCGTATCTCATGTAGTGCACTATGGTTGTTAGATGTCGGTAGCTATGGGGGTGTGGGAGAAATGGGGGTTGAAAGTGGTCGACCTGTGGCAATTTCATACTTCTGCCAAAGACAAAAGTGTCATGGTGTATCACTTTTCAGCGAAAACTATAGATCACAGATAACTGGCGTTTGTGTGTAGTAGTAGCACAAGTCACCTTTCGATCACAACAGCGGCCGAATTTCAGAAACTGTGGTACTGTGGTAGATATGGTGGTTGTAGGTGGCCGACCAAGGATATTTTCGTATTTCGGCTGTCTCCGCATATGTCACTTTTCTGCCACAACTACATAGCATAGAGCATTGGTGTTTGTGTTTGGTAGTAGAATCGTATCTCATGTAGTGCACTATGGTTGTTAGATGTCGGTAGCTATGGAGGTGTGGGAGATATGGGGGTTGAAAGTGGATCGACCTGTGGCAATTTCATACTTCTGCCAAAGACAAAAGTGTCATGGTGTATCACTTTTCAGCGAAAACTATAGATCACAGATAACTGGCGTTTGTGTGTAGTAGTAGCACAAAGTCACCTTTCGATCACAACAGCGGCCGAATTTCAGAAACTGTGGTACTGTGGTAGATATGGTGGTTGCTAAGTGGCCGACCAAGGATATTTTCGTATTTCGACTGTTTCCGCATATGTCACTTTTCTGCCACAACTACATAGCATAGAGCATTGGTGTTTGTGTTTGGTAGTAGAATCGTATCTCATGTAGTGCACTATGGTTGTTAGATGTCGGTAGCTATGGAGGTGTGGGAGATATGGGGGTTGAAAGTGGTCGACCTGTGGCAATTTCATACTTCTGCCGAAAGACAAAAGTGTCATGGTGTATCACTTTTCAGCGAAAACTATAGATCACAGATAACTGGCGTTTGTGTGTAGTAGTAGCACAAGTCACCTTTCGATCACAACAGCGGCCGATTTCAGAAACTGTGGTTACTGTGGTAGATATGGTGGTTGTAAGTGGCCGACCAAGGATATTTTCGTATTTCGACTGTGTCTCCGCATATGTCACTTTTCTGCCACAACTACATAGCATAGAGCATTGGTGTTTATGTGTGGTAGTAGAATCGTGTCTGTTGTCGTGCACTATGGTTGTTAGATGTCTGTAGCTATGGGGTTGTGGAAGATATGCGGGATGAAAATGGTCGACCTGCGGCAATTTCATATTTCTGCCAAGGACGCATGTGTCACGGTGTATCACTTTTAAGTGAAAACTATCAATCGCAGATCACTGGCGTTTGTGTGTGGTAGTAACACAGAGTCTCACATCGATCATACGTTGGCCGAAATTCGGTAACTGTGGGAGTGTGTGAGATATGGTGTTTGAAATTGGTCGATCATGAATATTTTCGTATTTCATCCAAAGACTTGTGTGTATCCGTAAATTTTACTTTGCTGCCGGAACTACATAGCGCAGAAGACTGGTATTTGTGTGTGGTAATAGTATCGAGTCTCCCATCGTGCACTATGGTGGTTAGATGTCTATAGGTGTCAATATGATTCTTTACAATCACGAACGAAGTCGTGGGTACCAGCTAGTAAGTAATAAAAAGAGGCAAAAAACCGTTGATAAATGTAAAATTCTTAATTTTTTTTAAAGATCCGTAGGTCTACAGATAAATTTGTATGGCTGGCAGCACTCGTTAAAATAGTGAGTATCAATCCAAACAACGGGGATTCCTTCTCATGCAACCTAGCCTATTCGGGAAATCCCCGATCGTAAAAGAATACTTCAGTCAATGTTGCCAATATTTTTGTAATTTTTTTTCGACTGAACCAGAAAAATATAGTAGATTTAAAAATTAATATAAGTATTTATTATAAACTCTAAACAGTCATATTAAACGACAAATGCCGTAAAAATATGAAATTTAGTAGTTATGAAAAAAAACATGTCTCAGAAAAAACATGTTTTTTTCATGTTTTTTTTCAAGTCTGAAAAAAAACCGTTTTTTTTACAACACTAGTGTTGTCAGATGTGAGCTGTTATCGACGATCCTGGCAGGGTCGCCATGTGCGAGATACTATGGGCAATTCTTGTAGAATCACGGAGTGTAATCGTTCTGCTTGAGAATTTGTTGCTTTTTATTATTATTCTTCATTAACACATGTTCATACATTATAGGGGCAGCTCCGGCAGTATGCAGCCGTCTCTTAGCGAGACTAGCCGCCGACTCCCACTGACTGAACCTTTATTAAAAAACAGCCGCCCAAACCAACAACTGCTGCCTGACAGGCTCGTCAGGGTCACGGATTTATACTAATACAAAAACACTAAGCTACCCATACTACCGGCTGTGGAAACCCAGCAATAATATAAATAAGGTTACAAACATTAATTCAATTACTTATTACGCTTACATCTAGTAAATAATACATAATTTAATATTAATTACAATAACAAAATGATTGTGGAGTTAGTGATAATGTCACACAGACAGGCAACACTGCGTTAAAGAAAAGCAACATTCAATGTGGAACGTGCTGACAGTGCAGCGAAATTTGGCGTTGATGATATATTCCAGCATTAGACTTACGCGAATGCCTCTGATAACAAACGCCATAGCTTGCTGCGCTGCTTCTGGATTAGTGAACGTATCAGTTGGACCGTAGACGAGTGGAAGAATATTGCGTGATCAGTTGAGTCACGATTCCAGTTGGTAAGAGCTGATACTAAGGTTCGAGTGTGGCACAAACCCCATGAGGCTATGGAGCCAGATTGTACAACCTGGCGATGGCTCCATCCTGGTATGGGCTATGTTTAGATGTCATGGACTGGGTCCTCTAGTCAAACTGAACCAACTATTTATTGGAAATGATTATGTTCAGCTAGTTTGAGACCATTTGCAATCATTAATGGCTTTCATGTTTCCAAACAACAACGGACGTTTCCAAGACGAAAATGTGCTATGTCACCGGGCCATAAACGTCCACGATTGTTTGAGGGTCATTCTTGACAATTCAAGCGAATGATTTTGCCAACTAGATCGCCAGACGTGAATCGCATCGAACATTTCTGGCATATGATCGAAGGATGAGTTCGTGCACAACGTCCTGCACTACAACACTTTCGCAATTATGGACGACTTATGGTTGAATATTTCTTCAGGGGACTTTCGACGACTTGTTGAGTCAATGCCACGTCAATTATCCTTCATGTAATATTAACGGATGTCAAATAAAATCTACCAACCAGCTGGCTGGCTCTCAATATGTTTTTTTTTTTTTTTTTTTTTTTTTTTTTTTTTTTTACACTATTTAAAGAAGCTAATGGCGAAAACGATCAAGCAATTCCGTTTACTCCTTTATTTCCGACACTACTAACCTGAAAGTGTTTTATTATTATTTAAATTTACATTTAACCCTCTAAAATCTGCAGGAAAACTACAGATAATTTTGAATCTAACAGTTTTCGTAAAATAACGAATTGAATAGTTTTAATAAATTTTATACTTCAGCAGATTTTTTTTTTTAAAAAGTTTATAGACCCTATATATAACTGAACAGAGAACTTCACGAAGCTGAAAATAATTACTTCGTGGAAATGGTTTCTATTTTTAAAATTTTATAAGATCCATATAATTTCTATGAACTGAAATTCCACGATCTGTGTACGACATTCTGAGTGCGCGAGAGTATTCAGATTTATCTCAATAACGATCCAGCAACTTGAAAATTTCCCTCATTATCCACCAAAGTCTCTACTTAAACAAACTATAAACACTTAAATAAAATACAGATGTACGTGTAGGTTGCGAGCAAAATAATCTTAAGATTTTACCCTGCGTTACTTTGATATATGTTACTTATTTTATTGAAAGTGTTCTTAATTCTGTGTGAACTGTATACTAAACGATGGAATAGGTTCTGAATGGGAAAGGTTCCGAATTGCACTGCGGGGTGAGCGCTGTGTCGCATCGTTGGAGAGCCGTTGAGCGTAGTCCTCAAGGTTAATCGGAAATACGTGAGCTATTGATTTTGCGCCACCTTCTATATACGAGATATTTGCTAGAGTCACTAGAGTACCGATCGCTAATTGCGCGAGGCTTGAACCATACTAGCATATTTTTTAATCTTTTCATGAGGCGTATAAAATATTTCGGGTCACGGAACTATGAGTGCGACCGGTATACGAGAATATACATTATTTCCTCTTCGTGAGCTTCCCCACGTTGCTTCTTTACACCGCTCACCGGTTGGTGAATTAGAATTAATACTGCGCTGTGTATGATTGCACCAAGAAACATCGCACCGTTACCGACAGATCCCGCAATCACTTTACAAGTCAAACTGACATTAAAAATAAATTAAAAACGACTGAAATTCATCATAAGAAAATTAATGAACTTAAAAAAAACCGTTGTAAAGTAAATTAAAACAGATTTACAGTAGTTTAAGTTAAGATGATTTTGACGGTTACGTTCTTCTACTTTCTCTAATCGATATATTGTCATTCATTTAACATCTCTCAGATGTGAACAAAAAATCCTCCTGTAAGTTTTTACACAATCCAAATAATGTTGTTTTAAAATATGTTTTAATGTTTGTTTCGTGGTATAGCATGTAAGATACTTTGTAACACTGGGACATTCCAGTAACAACTGTGCTGCTTCGATACAGGATTGCAGAGAATGAACTTAGAAAATCAGTACTTGACCTTCACCTATGGCGAACATCTTCAAGAAACACAATTTACCTCTTAGACATTTTTCAGGTTATGCGAGATATTATCGATGACTTGGTTTCTGCGCCAGGCAATAGTATTAAGAGATAATGTGAAGCCACGACGGAGAGAGAATTCACAACAACTTACTGTCATAAGACGGGGATAGCACTTAGGGGGCGTCAACTAATTATGTAAGGTGTTTTTTCTTAAATTTGGATCTCTCGCTCCCCTATGGTGAGATTTGGTAAGAAGTGGTGGGACCCCCTCCCACGTCACGTGATGTTTATCTTATAATTTTAAATTTTGAATAATTAAATGTACTTGATATGTTCATGGTTTTGCTTCATCCACTAAATGCCTTAGCGTTAATACCGATGACTTCTATGTTCTTCAATTTTTTGTGAAATAAGAGGAGAAAAATGATATTAAGTCGAAGTGAGTTTTTTTTTATTGCCCTCCCTCCCTTTTTCGCTTTAAATGAGATTTGGTGAGATTTTGCCCTGTCCCCCTATTTTAGTCCACGTAATTAATGGACGACCCTTGTTCTTACCTCAGCGTATATGTCTTCCAGAGGCAGTGGCATCCCCTTTGGCGCGATTAGGCAGTCGATGAAGCAGGGAGGCCTCTGGGAAGCCTTTGCTTCCTTCAGCTGGGAGAGCTTGCTTGAGACGACCGTCTCCATGTAGGAATTAAACTGCTTGATCATCTCACTCAGATATCGCCCGTTCTTGGTGAAGGCGGTGATCCAGCTGATCTGCAGCCATGGCTGCGTGAAGCTCTCCTATGGAAGAACCACTTTTCATAACATTGAAACAATGCAAATGGATTTCGAGAGTAAGTGTAAAGACCTCTACAGCTGCGAGTAACACAACTACAAAGGACCTTTTATCCTTGCTGGGTCGCCAATAATGCGAGATCCACACAATTTGGAGTCCTGCGTTCGGTCGTGGCCTTTCCTTATGCAGCTGCCGATTCCTGTTGTGGTAACAGTTACAGTGTTACTAGATGATCAAGACCATTCTAGCTTTTTGTGGTAAGTGAAGGTACTTACTAAGTATGTGGGACAATGCACATCCGTACATCTTAAAATAAACACTTCAAATCTAGGTTTATCTATTTTCAACGACTAAATGAAACCGAGTGTTAAGTGAGTGTATAAATATTATGAGTAACACGAAATAAAGCAATACAATGAGTGAAGTGCACTTTCTCTCCAAGTAGAACTATAAGCGATGAATGAACTGTAGAGATAAGGAGTGACAGGGAAAGCAAGATCGCTGACTAATGAAGGCGGAGGATCTGTCACTTCTCCATTTTCAAGTTATCGAGCTATATATTTTTCCATTTGTGGTGAATTGCTTTATATCAGTCGAGATCATCCCAATCTTGCTGTGATTGTCCAACCTAATTTCACCAAACTGTCCTCCCATGCGTTATAAACTCCGCCTGATCCTGACTCTGGCCGCATAATTGGAGCTAGTCACTCATAAGCTCAAATCTGTCTTGAAGCAGGGTAACCTCGTTCCTCTCTCTTCCTCTGAGGTGAATAATCTATGATTATTTTTGTGGCCAAGGTTGTCAGTCATGACATTTAAGCTGTCACCACGTCATTTCGACTTGGCACCAATAGGCCATCGCTCAAAGCATCAAACCTAACAACCGGTCGCTGTGGTGCGGTTAGAATTGCGACAGGCATTTGATTGTTATACGAAATTTACTTACAAAATAGAGATTCTTCGGATGCAGCTATGGTTGTATATATATATTCTGAATAAGTAACGAAGCATTAATTAGCGCAGTCAAACGAGACTTTCACAAGTTTTGTAAACTTATTTACAGATTGGTGTTCTGTGGCTTTGTAACACTTAGCTGAGGAACAAGTACTTTTCGTATAATACAAACACTTTGGCCACAATTTGTGGCTAAACTCGAGGGACCCCTACTTGCGCGCTGCCATGAATCTTTTGTGAATGCGGTAAATATTATTTACAGCAGAGCGATACCTGATATACAGATATGGGGTTATGAAGCTTTCCTGAGAAACAAACATTCGCATCATATATTTGAGCGTGAAGCTCCCCAAAATTTGAGCTTCGGCAGAGTGGGTCTTCATTCGGAGCACTCTTTGTAGGCATTTTACATATTTTGCGAACGTTAATCTCAGCAATTTATATCGTTTATTACTTATCTAAAATTTTGTGTACGTATTACTCGTGACCAGATGAATTTGCAAATGAAATGAGATAATTAAAAAGTACAAATAAAGAATCGCTTTACCGTGACGGGAATATTATCAAGCTAAACAACGAATTGAAATTTCACAATATATCAGTTTGTGCCCATTCAAGACCATCAGCTATTCCGATAACGAAACAGGTGAGGATCGACATAGGTATCGTAACTAGATATCACTTCTTAACACATAAAACATACCGGAAACTAAACTATTACTAATAATAGGGATGGTACTCATTCAAAATGACAATTTCCCTGTGTATTAGCATTTGTAATAAGCGCATTTATATCCTTATCTATTTCACGGTCCGAGGTAAATTTTTCAGCAACTTCAACGTTAGTATATTAAGGATTTGGATTCCTTCGCTACAAATTACAACTTTTCTACTACTTCGTATGGATTCTACTATACTTTTACCATATTCTTCACTTAATAATACGCAGTTTGGTATATTTACTATCAATTAAACTCATACGCGGATGCGGTAATACTTATTTTAAAAAAAATGACATTCGGCCTTATTGCCATTCAGTTAACAACTTGGTTTCTTTTGTTCCTCAACTGTGTATATAGAATCTTCTATTATTACATGTGCACAAGTGAAAGGGACAACATAGGACAGACACAACACTTAATTAAAATCACCCATGCCCTTGACCGGACTCGAACCAGCGACCCCTGCAACGCGAAGCCAGCTTTCTAGCTCCGCGCTACCGGCGCCAGCTGCGGCAATACTTCTGAAATTGATGTGTGGTTAGTTCAACAGTATTTCCATCAGTTCCTGTACCATATCATCAGAAACGACAAAATAACAGTTCACTGCTACCACATTGAAACAAAACAAAACAAAACAAAATCTTGTTTTAAGTAACAGCAAATACATCTAAAATACCTAAACTAGACATCACTGCGATTCCTGATTCTTTAAATCCTCTTGGATAATCTTATGGAAAGATAAAATATAACAGCAGAATTTAAAACATTTAAGAAGTTGGTAATGATCACAAATATAGAGGAGAAGGCTCTTCCTTACCATGACAACGCAGTAACTAATATTTCATTTCCATGTTTACTACAGCTCATTTACAGAAACTTACCACCTTACCTGTTTTCCAGTTGATTCACTGAAAAGAAAAAATATTTCGCAGGGAATAAATATGACTCGCAAGCGCTTGACTTAGTGAATGGATTAAATATTTCATCGGACTAAGCATATTGAAGTGGTCTCGTTTTCGTCTAAGTGATTAGGATATTTAGAATAAAACGAGAATTAGCTTAAACGATGACCGACAAATTTCAGCGAATCTCTTCTTTCTGCGATCTTTCATAACTTAAGCTAAACTCTAATACACCGGTCCCCAAGATGAAAAGAGCAGGGAAGCTTACTCTGTTATTGATAAATTTCCTCCACAGTCCACACCCGTACTGCAGATTCAGACTCACCGGCTAGAACGACCGTACAGTCCTTTTCCGTGTAATATTGAAACCGAATACGAAAAATGAAATTATATGTGGTCTTATGACCGTAGAATGTTAATTGAAGCAAGAGAAAGGACAATTTGGCATTTATACATGAATACTGGCTACATTTAAATGTGAAATACACTGTTACCTAAGAAATTAAGTCTCAGCAATATTTGATCGCACAGCCGTTTTCGGATATTTTCATGTGAATAGAGATATGTGTAATTCACTCCTATTGATTGTGCAGTAGTACAGTGCTATCACAACTATTGATTCAAATCAAGACGTTATACAAAGGAATTGGATTCTACGAGAAGTGACTCTCTCCAAAGTATTTGAGGAGACTCCTCCATGAATAGCTGATTGCTTAACAGCAATCTTGAGAGTTCCGTGCACAGTTTGTGTATTAATTTGAATTCATTATTTAAAAAGTCAGTATCACGTTATTTTGAAATATAGTTCGATATGTGTTTTGTCTTTCGAATCATTATATATTTATATACATAAAGCAAACACAAAAATGAAGTTCTGTTGAAACAAAATGACTGTAGATCTTGGTAAACTTTGAAAATTTTATAATAAGAATTTCCACGACATATTTACTATCCGATTCATGAAATATTCTATGGAATGATACATGTGTTTTTGTCGAAATATTATCTGATAAATAGCAGGTTTGTTGAAATCACACCTGCACAGGCTAAATATCATCGTAAATTTTGAAAAAATAAAAAAATCGTTTTTGCAGTTTTAGAAATAAAGAGGGTGAAATAATATTTTTTTAATGGTGTTTCGGCAAAAGTTTCCTCAATTCTTTACTTTTATTTGTTGCTTCTGTATTTATGCCTCGTCGACGTCGAGGTCATTATAGTTGGAAAAGGACTGGGAGCAAGCAATTGGAAGGAATTCGGCCATGGTCATTGAAGGAACCACACGGCATTCACCTGGAGTGGTTTCCGGAAATCATAGAAAATCCAAAATCTGGATTGCCCAACGTGGATTTGAGCCGAATGTGAGGAAAGAGCATTACCACTCACCCACCAAGCTTGGTGAAAAGCTCCCTCAAAACGTGTAGTCAAATGGAAAATCCAAACATTTTAAGAGTCGGCTTGATCCCTATGAATATTAGCTAATCTTTTCGCCAGCCCTCCATTAACCCCAAGGATGCTAACGCCTCCGCCGATGATTCATTTTTTTAATTTTCTTTTGTTTAATCGTGTTGAGGTTAACAAGATCTAAAGTAGAGCGCAGTTACAAATGTCTAAGTTAAGGAGTCATAAGACTGTGACAGTTGAACGGTCAACTGAGCGAATCCATAAGAATTCCATTTTTCAGTTAGAGATACGGAGCCCTTCAGCAATTGTGGGAAATTAGGCAAAAGAGATCTAATCGAAAATTAATATTCACACTTTGGCTATAAAAAGACCGATTTACAAAACATAACACCTCTGAAAGGAACACCAAACAGTGAAAGAATATCGGTCTGCGAGAAAGTGTGATATAACATCGACTGCATCAAGCCGAAAGAGGGTCTACCACCAGGGTCTGAACAACCATGGGTGATATGGAAGTCATTGAATTGGAGTAGGCCGCTACGAGGACACACTCGCTTCGTGCGAATAACTGCGATAGCAACCAGACACCACGTGTTCTTGTGGCGAGATCGAAACTAAGTTACATTTGTTGCCATGTCCACTACTCGCAATGAATACGTCTTAATCAGACCTTCAGTCAGCTAGTGACAAAGCCATGACGTTGCCTGAAAAAACTGCCTTGTATTTGATGCTGTCATAGACACGACAAGAAGACGACTGTGTCATTGTTTACCTGCATAGAATCCATAGCGCAGATCATCGCTTTGCCGAATGCTTCCTTCATCTTAGCAGACGGTTCCATGTCGCTTCGGTCGATCCCAAAAGC
>JARYHS010013630.1:158546630-158567925 GCA_031002005.1 Vandiemenella viatica | reverse complement strand
CAACTTAAACTAGATACATAAGAATGTTTTTCCAGCATTTGATCACAGGTATCTGTGATCAGATGCGGGAAAAACATCCTTATTCGGACCAATTACTAAATACCTTTAATTAGACGCAAGTACGTTATCAAAACTTATTATAAGATAACAACAACAAGGCGGCAATGTTCACTATCTCCGTGGCCACTCATGTCCTCACTCCTTGTTTAATTAAATAATTTGATATAAGTATAGAAAATAAATTTGTGCATTCAAGTTGTGCATTGTCTCGTTAAAATGTCGGAATGTATTTTTACTACAATGTCAAGTAGTTTCAATGGGGTATTCAAGTGATCGCAATAAATTATTATTAATAGCTTTTGACATTTAAAAAGAATGATCTCGTTTAACAACAGTGGTTTCTGTGTGTGTGTGTGTGTGTTTTTGCTCAATTTCAAATAATTCTTTTACATTCAAAGTAATACTGAAAGGCTTTGAATCCGGTGTTGGACGAAAGTCATCTCTGGCGACCTGTTCTTAGAACTCTAAGCCTTCAAAAATGGTGGGATGAGTTGGTCCAATGATTGATCAATAAATGCAAAGAAGCTATATTTTGTAATAACTGAATATTGAATTTTGCATGTACTCGAGGAATATTCCAACAAGAAGAAAAAGTGTTTTGCTGAGTAGAAGAATTATTAACAGGTAGAAAGCAAAATGTTACTGTACGAAACGCAGTATCAAAAGAAGTTGAAGTACAAAACAAATGGGAGTGCCACATGATAGTGTATTGCGAACCATTGTTATTAGTTATTCTAATGAATAATTGTTTTGATTCTTTACTATCAGAAATTTGGTTGTTTGCAGATGACATAATGCTATATGAAAGGATCAAAACGGCAGAAGACTGTGAACAGTCGCAGGTTGATCTGGACAGAATATCTAGTTGGGTTAGTGAACATAGGATGAAGAAGATAAATGCAAAGAATAATCAGCTTATTAGGTACAGAGATAAAAAACTAAAAATTAATTATGATTATAAGGTGGGGAAAGAATAGCTTGTTGAAGACTTCAAATGTAGTTAAACATAAAGTTTGATAACAAATTCATCTGGGAGGGACACATTGTACAGGTAGTAGGAAAAGGTTTCAAAATCCTTCTCTTGTTGGAGAGAGTGATGATGGGTTGTACCAGTGAAGAGAGCGAATTGGATTAAAAATTTTTGTTCAGACCATTGCTTGAATATAGTGGTGTAGTATGGGATCCAGCTGGAGTTGGAGGGCATGCAATGATGGGATGCTAAATTTGTCTCTGGAAATAACCGCAGAACACAGTAAGTAGCTGATATGATAAAGGAGCTGGAATGAGACTCACTGGAAGACAGGAGAAGAGTGAGGAGAGTGTGAGGAATGTTCAAAGTATATACTGCTGTAAACTTAACAAGGCATGGAAAGATATTGGTGGGAATTTGAGAGAGGTTTATGGAAGGGATAAGATGACCATGACCATAAGCTGGCACTTGATTTCGGAAATAAGGGGTTCAGGAATTCGATTAACTTACCAAGGGAATTAATGAATAATTTACCAAGAAAACTGAATGAATTTAAAATTAACATTTCCACAGGAAAAAAGTACATAGGTAGTTATACGGAAGGGGGGAAATCGCTGTGTAGTGAAATTGTGTGCTCTATTGTATTTAAATTAAATTAAACTGAATCAAAACTCCCTCACCTTTAGCATTTCCTGTAACGTCATGTCAAAGATATCTGCAATACGGAGGCTGTTCAATAAGTTTTGTCGTTCGATAAGAAAAACACGATTTTATTGTTCGAAATAGATTTTATTATTCAATATAATGATCCTGAACTTCAATAAATTGCCCCAGTTATCTTCTAATTTATGGATTGCATCCCTGAAGTGAGCAGGCTCCACGGCTGCTATTACCTCTTCGTTCGATCAAAATCGTTCTCCGCGCATGAATAGTGTTAGATGTGAGAACAACCAGAAGTCAAAGGGAGACAAATCTGCCGAATAGGGTGGATGTGGCAACAATTCGTACTTTAATTCACTGATTTTCGTGATAGTTTTTCATGCGCAGTATGAGAGGATGCATTGTCTTGATGACAAATTATTTTTTTCTTCTGTAAACCAGGTCTTTTCTCACGAATTTTTACATCCAGCTGGTTCAGAAGGTTACAATAATAATCTGAGTTTATTGTTTTACCAGTTTGGAGGTTATCGATGAACAAAATTCCTTTTGCATCCGAAAAAACTGATGCTAACACCTTGTTGGCCGATTTCTGGACCCTAACTCACTTTGGAGCCCAAGTACCGGGTTCACATCACTCACTACCCTCTTGTTTTGATTCAGTATCATGGTGGCAGACTCAAGTCTCATCCACTGCGATGAAACGAAGCACAAAATCCTTTTTATCCTTACTAAAACGCTCCAAATGTTGCTGAGAAAGTCGTATTCGAATGTGTTTTTGTTCCGTTGTTAACGAATTCGGAACCCATTTTGCACACAGCTTTTTGAAACCCAAAACTTCGGCCAAAATATTACTCACAGTGCCTAACGATAAGCCTAGGCTTCTACTAAATCTGTCTCTGTTAATCGACGATCTTCCAAAACTATATCCTGTATTTCTGCTACGATTTCTGATGTTGATGCACTTTTCAGACGTCCTTCACGTGGATCATCTTTAAGACTCGTACGACCTCGTTTAAATTCAGCAATCAATGTTTCTACTGTTCTAATTAAAGATTCTTATACACTTTTAACAATCGTTCATGAATTTGTTTTGGTGTTGCACATTATTACTGCATGATACTCAATTTTTTCTATTTCACTAATATACTGTGACACGTCAGATTTGAATATAAGATATCAGATCTACATGAAGCTTCACAAGTGTCCATAAAAACGTAGTACCAACTTTAGAAAAATAAATAACGAACCTACGCGCGGCATCTCTTATCTAACGACATTGTAAACACTATACATAGTGCGCCCCGTATCAGTATGGCTTTCGTTCATCTCAGTAAAAGTTGTTTATTAGTTTAATAATGTTTAAACATCGTGAATTAGACTACTAACTACAATTTTATATGTAATTGAGTATTTGAGTCACGTTTTTAAATTTTTGTCTTACTTGTTAGTGAAAATGCCTGGCACTAAGAAGAGAAAAGTTTCAAAATTATGTGTAAACTACTTCCAAAGTGGACCAAAAGACTAACAAGTACAGAACGGATTTTACCTTACAGATTAAGAAATAAAGTGGTAAAAGAAAATTCGTCACGAGAAACTTTCCCGCGAGTGAAGAGAAAAATTGAACTAGGAATTTACGTCACGTGTAACTCGAACAATGATATTTAGTAACACTGAAAAGAAAAGTAACATTCCTAAACCATGTTATCATTTAAAATCGTTTAAAAAATTAATGCCTATACAGTTTGTGAACTTACATCGATGTGTAACAAGTGTGAAAAATGATTTTTAAAATCAGATAATTATCAATGAATCGTATTCACGGAAATTATCATCGTTATAGATCAACCAATTAATATCCCGATTTTTTTATGTTAACAGATTCTGATTTGTGATTAAATTCAGATAATAACGGAGTCTGAAAGCAATGAAGAGATTAGATTCCGACCAGCTACACTTTCGTGGACTACAGTTTTTCATTCTCAACATAGATTTTTCATCTGCTTATACATTATTCACACAGTTCCAATTTTTCATTACCCAGAGGTACACAAATGTGTCATTACGACGTTGAAAGGCTGTTAGTCTCACCTATTTGAATGGATTTTGGTATCGTGGTACTACACCATTTAAATCTGAGTGCAGTAAAAGGGTTCAAGTGAACTCTCACCAGTTTTCGAGAAAATCGAGGTCAAAATTATTGGCGTTAGATCACTTTTGTGCTTTGGGAATTAATTATTAAAAATCTAATATAGTAGCATTTTTCCGCTGCGTCGCACCCACAAATCTTGGCATCTATGGAAATGCATTATCCAATTTATTTTAGTACTATATATTGTGGAGAAGCAAAAAATATAAATTTTATTTAAAATTTTCCATTCTTTTGTTTATTATATTAGATTCGGTTTTCATACTGATGTTCGAAAGTTTTTTTTTTTTTTCTTTCTTTCTTTTTTGCTAGTCGAATATTTTAACTCAATATAATGTATGATGCTGCGGTAGTTTTAGCGTGATGCTGTTTCATACCACTCAGACACACGTAGCTCGCTTACAGATTTATAACAGTATACAGGCAGATATGAGGTCTCATCATTTTCCGACTTCCACTGCTCAACATAGAAAATATCATCATAAAAAAACACAAATATGTATTTTTCGACAAATTCATAAGAAAATTTACAAAAAAGATCAGATGCGAATACGAGCATCAAAAATTCATGGTGAAACTGGTTATTTAATGCGTCACCAGTAAGTGACAAATTCCATCAAAAATCAACCACTATCAATTTTTGAACCTCGTATATATTAAAATAATTACTTGTCCTTGTTTCCAAATTGATCACGCCAAGGCATCTGACCCTATATCTCAAAATCTATTGAGTGTTGAGTTTTCTCGGAACCCAGTTTCGACTGGCAGTTGGCCATTACGATAGTTCTACCTCACTTCAGTGGGCGGTCGTGATCAGAGGTGGTGGATCCAGTGGGAGGGGGGGGGGGCTCAAGCCCCCTAAAAAATATGTAGGTTCACCGTGCACTCTCGACATCGTAATTTTGGAGACCATTTTATTTTTAGCTCTCCTGATCTTTTACGGGGGCAGCAATCTGAGGAGACTATAAAGACTACCCTACAACTCAAGGCCTACCCCCCCCTCCCAAACCAAAGTCCACTCAAGCCCCCCCCCCCCAACCAAAATCCACTCAAGCCCCTCCCAAACCGAAATCCTGGATCCACCCCTGGTTGTGAAGTAGCCTATTCTGGTACTCCCTGTCGTGTTTTCACCTCTCAATGCAAAAGAAACTTCATTAAATAAAGTTAATAAGTTGCCCATGGTGCCACTCACCTGAAGATGTTCCCGTGCCGTTGATATTGTTGTCGGATGAGTTGCATGGTAAAGCCATCCTTCAGGAAGAGCAGGCAATTACCCAGCAAAGGAAGCGCAGTTGGCCCGGGGGCTCCCGTCCGGGGCCTGTTTACCCAGGTCCAGCTCCATGCCACCAGGAGCGCTGTGATACCTCCGACAACCGCTAACAGCAGCAGTCCCAACATTTCGGCGCGTTCTGCCGGAGGGACAGTGAATGAAAAGCGGTCACTTCAAGTGGCCTTTGTGCTAACGAAGCGAGACAGATCAGAGGTCACGCGTATTCAGGTTGCTGATATCAGAATTTCTTCCTTTTTTTTAAATCACACTGAACTCATGAAAGAAGTTTGTTTATACAAGTTCTCGTCGGAAAACGTTAACAATTTGAAGTAGCGGGACTACTTTATCTAATACTTCAATTCAAGAATAATGGAAACACATAGACCATTTTTCTGCTTACTTACATTAGAGCAAACCGCCATAATCTGCTCAAAGATGGTTTCGCCCTCTGTTTTTCTACATTTTTATTATTATTATTATTTCCTTTCCACCGCTTCGAACTTTCGCTGACCATTCCGAAAATATATCGTGTTACCAAATAAATAACATCTCCAGATCAAAGTAAAAATGCATCAATGTACTTCTCCTCAAGAAATAAAAAAACTGTAAGAACAACTAGGATATTACTTAAATATTTAATGTTAAGTAATTACAAATTTCCTTTAAGTAACGCAAAAGCCGTCAAAAATGACGGGTGAAAGAAATGTTCTGGTAGTTCATTTCTATGCGATTAACTAAATAGATAAAATTGTTGACATGTTGAGCGCAGTATTTTAGCGATTCGTTTTCTTCTCTAAGTATAATTTTCATCAAATAACGCTAATGATCACGAAAATGATGTACAGCAGATATTTCTTAGCTTTCTGTAATAACGGTATCGCTGTACAGAGAGGATAAGAAAAATCTACATCGAATGAATTTTAACTAAGAAAAAGCAACTACAGTAATAATAAAATTAATATGTCGATTTTTATGAAATACGTACGTTTCCTTTTGTATGCTGGCAGCTCATTTACTTGTGGACGCTAATCTAAAGAGAACTGTTATTAAATAACGTGCATAACCTGGTCGTAAGTTGGGCAGCGAAGGTGAAAAGCGTGACGTCATAGTGTGACAGAACATCGTGACCAAGATAAGCGTTTTATAAGAACAGACTAACCTCTAGGTCCGTCAAAAATGAGTGGTGAAAGGAATGGTCTGGCAATTCATTTCTTTGCGGTTGCCTAAATACATAGAAGTGTTGTTCAGAAATGCTCTTAACACTTTTGTAGATATTTCGCTTGTAGTTTAAACAGCGGTAAAGATAGGACTTCTACTGAATTAATGATGTCATAATAAGGGAACCAACGAATTTAAATTAGGAATCTCAAAACCTTATGCTATAGTGCGTGATGTTGGTTTTATTCCTAGTACAGGTTTCATTCAGAACGATAGATACGGAACTACTTCCATCCGTATGAAATAATGACTTCAGTTATGAAAGCAGCTTAAATTATTTATAAAACTAAATTCATCGTGAATTATTCTCCAAAAAATATTGTCAGTTGTCATTATGATTTTGACTGCATTTCCACATAACCACAACTTCTACTAATATTGCTGTTAAAAATATATAGCTTCTATTACCCTTGTACGAATACATTAGCTGTATTGCGACCTAAATTTGATCCACTGGAAATTTTACATGTGTCTGATATAGTGACATCAGTAATAAAAACAACTAATAATTAATATATTAATTTAAACGCCGTACATACTTTTATTTCAGTGTTTCGGCAAATCTTTTCTTCGAGCTTATTATAACACTAACTTAAAATATCTACACAGGGCCGGATTTAAACTTTTTTTACTGTAGGCTGTTCATTTTGTGCCGCCCTTTTCTCCTTCATACTTATCCTAATCACTAATTTGTATTACCTTTATTAGGTAGCAAACGATTATGTGTATATGTGAATGGATATACAGTAGATTAAGAGTGACTTCATTACTTGAAAGTATTCAGATTTAGTCATAAAATAGAAACAAGAAAAATGAATGTTTATTATGAAAGAAGAATACAAACAAGAAAATAAAAATGTAATACATAATTATAGTTTTCTACGGATTTTTTGATCATCTATAAGATCATCATAGTTTATGGTATTCACTATCTCGGCTTATATATATAGAAGAGCCAAAGAGTTTAGTTTTTCTTGAGATAATGAAGACCTCTGGTGATTCTTCACTCGTTTTAAGCAGGATGAGCTCCTTTCTCCAGAACAATTTGTGGCTGGAGTGCAAAGTGCTATGCGGAGAGCTATATCCAAGTTCGGGTAAATGTTACGCAGAGATTGCTTCCTCAAAAATCTGGAGAGATCAAGTAAAGAATTTACCGAGCGTGGTGGTGTAACGGATAGCGTTCTGGCCTCGCATTCGGGAGGACGGCGGTTCGAATCCCCGTCCGGGCATCCAGATTTGGGTTTTCCATGGTTTCCCCAAATCACTCCAGGTGAATGCCGGGATGCTTCCTTCAAAAGGCCATGGCCGAATTCCTTCCCATTCCTTGCCCCCATCCTTTCCCGTCTCTAAAGATCACGTTGTTAAAAAGGGACGTTAAACTGTTACAAAAAAAAAAAAAAAAAAAGTAAAGAATTTGACTGACGTTTCTCTGCAATCTTATTAGATGAAACGTGACTGTGAAAATGTATACATTCCTGAACCAAATCGTCCTCTAAATCATTAGAATAATGTTGCACGAGAGACAGAGCTTTTCTTGTGACATTTTGTGTTGAAAATTCGCCCATTCTAGTCAAAAACGAAAATTTTTCTTGGAAGTTGAGATATGCATACGCCTTCTCTCTAGTTCAGCTCTCAGTTTATCTACAATGATCAAAAAGGTGTTAATTCTAAAAAAAATATTTTGAGGTTGTTTCAATTTCGTCACATGATAATTTGTAAGTTCGTCTGCAAATTTTTTTTTTCTTTTTTTTTGATTGTCTGTTAATTTCGTCAGTTTTTTTTCGAAATAGTCAATGTTTTCACGTTCTGTTATCATAAAGTCGACTAGAGATTCATAAAATCTGAAATGTAAGTCTGTAAGCAGGAACTTACCTCTAGAGTCTTCCTTCGGAAATATAGACTGGCTACAGACTGCGTTGAACAAGATAGAAAGGTAGGAAACTAATGAAGAATTAAATTAATAATTTAGCTAATTGTCGCTGTCACCACTTACCTAAATGAAAGTTGATAGTAAACGTATTTTACAATTTTTCTTTTCTATTAATTTTTCCGAGTTTGTCACTTCACTACTAGATGTCACCACTTAAATGAAAATTTATAGTAGACGTTTTTCTGTTATGTTTATAATCACACACAAATTTGACGGCTTACTAAAGCGGGTACCCTAGGAAATGTGCGGCTCCTAAAACGCTGCCACCCCTAGCCAATAGTCTGTAACTCTGTAACAAAGTGAGGTAACCAAACAAACATTCAACTAACAAGGGACACCTTTGATCTCGAACGCTCGGAACCTCACGAAAACATGTTTAGGATAAAAAGCGATCATAAACAAAACAGTGGTGTGTGTCATTTCCATGCAGAACTCCGCAATTGTCTGCTAGCGCCATTAGTTGAACATCTGTTTTCAAGAGACGCAAGGCACTTTCGGTCCAAATATTTCAAAGAAACTTGAAACAGCCTGTCCACGAAACATGCATGTGGAGGCAAACAAAAGCGGAAAAGTGACTAAGAACACATGAAAAGTTTTCTAACTTCAGTACTTGGCGAACTGTAACAAATGAAAAGAGCCTATTGTTGTGTGATCCCTGGTCAGGTCATACAGATCGTACCCATTTAGATACAACTTTTCCAAACAAATATGTTACACTGAAGATATTGCCACCGAAAACAACGAAAAAATAAAAAATCATGGATATTGGAGTCGGTTTGAGTTCTAATAAACCCTCCTGGCTAGAAGAAAACTCGGAAATCAACCTCCTGGGAATTAAATTGCAAAAATTCCTGCAAAAAAGTGCAACAGCAAATTGGAGGAACCTATTAGCCAAAATTAGAGCTTGCCTTCAACAACACTCAGAGAGGAATTATAATATGATGCAGAGAGTGCAACTAATCAACACATTTGTCCTTGGGAAGCTATGGTGCACTTCGCAAGTATTTCCAGTTTCTACGGCCTTAGCACGCAGCATTGTGTCTGCGGTCGGATACTTTATTCACAGAAGAGAAACATTCAAAATTAAAGTTGGAATACTAACTCTGGGTAAACAAAGAGGGGGACTTGGCCTTGTCGATGTATACAAGAAGAGTAAAGCTATCTTCGTTAAAAATATGCTGCAGGAAAAAAGCAGGGATCCGCAAGGAATTACAGCACACCTGATCGACATATATAAGCCGCATAGCATGACACCACCCATCAGCATCGTTGGAATACCAAACCAGCTGAAACACTTACAACTTTTCTACCTGCAACTCAGCTACCTGAAGCTCCAACACAAGAATAACTGCCCTTTAACAACAAAAATAATCTACAATATTATGAACACCCCCGGAAATAGACAGGAAACGAAGTATCCAACTATTATATGGAAAAATCTTCTGGGAAATATTCATAACCCCGTGTTAAAGACATCTGTACATGCAATCTGGTACAAGGTGGCTAATGAGACAATAGCCACAAACTCCAAACTAAATCCATCTTCTAGAAACTGATAGATGTAATCACTGTCAAATGGCTGACACTCTACCCCACAGGATTATCTGCCACCGTTTTAAAGACATTTGGAACTGGACAAGGCGCACCGCAGCACACATATTAGATAACACAACGAGAAGAATAACTCCAGAACTTTTGCTTAAACCAGATATGACAACAGATTCGAAACATAGAAGAGACGACTTAATATGGTTAAGGGGAAAGACTGTATATTATATATTTTCTCAAAGAGAATCCAAACATAGAGGACTATTGGGTCCAACTTGTGGTAGACTACCCTAGATTCAAGAAGAGGAGAAAAAATGAGAAGAATCCCTCCGCAAACTATTTAGATAAAATCATGCCATTTAAATAAATAAAAAAAATTAAATTGTGAATTTGTTGTATAACATTTCAGGTATCTCACCCTAATACCGTTAGCCCGTTGAGCCTCCGTTACAATAAATTAAGAGTTAAATAGCTGACTAATTTTAAATTGCTAATCGCTACTTACAGAAAGCTCTCAGACAACAAGGCGGATATTTATTAAACTGGAAAAAAAAAAAAAGTGAAATATGTGGCTGTGTTGGGGCCGAGTAGCAAGATGCATACGTCAGACGCGCGCACCATCTGGCAGGCAAGACAAGTATCGAACAATAAAGAAAAGCACCTGAAATAGGAGTTATAATAGTTTTATAATTAAATTAAGTTGAGATATATTTTTCATGGAATCATTTATGTAACAAAAAATAAATAAAATTGTCTGAAAAAAAAAAAACAACATAATATTGCCAACCCCTTGATGTTTACTGCTTTCGGCAATATAAGCTGTATATCAGAAGGATTACTGATTTCGTGAGGCTGCAATGTGCCAAACTACAAGTGAAGATACTTGTTCGTTATTTCAACATGAATCTTCACACTGTGATTTACAATCAATTTGCTGCACCTACTTACTTACAAGCCTATGTTGCAATATGTTTGACGAAAGCTAGGTTATGACATTAACATACCAACATCATCATTTGACAACGTAATTATAGTGGCTTTTGATATGGGACTGCTGGAATGTGAAAGTGATTTAGAATGTGATAACATGGCTTTAGTGAGGCGTGCACATTGTTCTCTTACACTTTGTTTTAACCATCGAAATCCCGCATCTGCACTTGAAGACTAATATGAAGACTATCAGGTGAATGGTACTGCTTCAGAGATGTAGCAAACCGTATGTATTCGTTACTGAGTAACGGGATCGTCGCCTGACTTGAAGTAACGAATCGTTTCTCACAAATTCATTTCGTTACTCACATGTTTCATTACTCGCATATTTCGTTACTCGCATTTATCGTATAGATGTCAGTTTGATTTGATAAACGAACGAACACGACGTATCAGAAGGTCGGGCCACACTAGACCGCACCGAGCCCGCACCGCGTCCACTATGGTCTGTAGCTCGGCCGTGTGAAGGATAGGTTACTACGCATCCTTCAGTCTTCGTTGTTTCACGGAATTAATGTCAAAAAATTACCTTAAGAGTGATTTGGAGATCGTATCTGCGGCTACCACCCGTACATTATTAGGGGGCATCCATAAATTACGTGAGGTGTTTTTCCGGATTTTTGGACCCCCCCTCCCCCCTGGTGAGATTTCGTGAGATCTGGCCGGACCCCCCCCCCCCTTCTGGTGAGATTTGTTCCGTGAGAACCCCCCCTAGAAATCGCCCTGGAAACTTTTTTTTTTAGGTCACACCCTAACTGTCCCCAAATTTTTCGCAAAATCTCACGTGAGATTTCCGTAGACCCCCCCCTCCCCCTTGGTGAGATCTGGTGAGATTTCGCCGGAACCCCCCTCCCCTATTTCACCTCACGTAATTTATGGATGCCCCCTTATACAGTGCTGTATTTTATTTTCCGTAGGCTTACTTTATAATCGCTTAGGTCGCTTATTGTGTCATAAATTATTACTTTATATTAATTAAGTTATCTGTTCAATAAATATTAATTTTTAAGCTTTTAACAATCTGCAAACCTTTCAATATTAAAAATGTTGGTTGATTTACCTAAATGAAACTACTATTTGCTCCGCAGGTTGAATGAATTTCCGGTAGTTATTCTGTTTCTCAATTGTCTATCTGATTCTGTGTAAATTATAATCAAAAGTTTTTGGCGGCATTCTGAAGCAGCGGAAGAACTTTTTGCCTTCCTTACTCAGGGAAAAGTAACGTGAATTCCCCTCGAGTTTCCCTGGTAGAATTAATGTCACTAATCCAGCGTTCTTTTTTACCAACAAGAAGTGTCTGAGTACAGAATTATCTATAAAAATTTGGAGAATTTGCATTTTCTAATTGAAATAAACAAGTGTCCCCCACTCACGGTGACCACAACTATTCCGACGAGCACGCAAGACATTTTTGCAAGAGTAGTTAAGTCCTCAGAGTACGCATCCACTGTGACTGTACCCAAAACATGGATTCTGGCGAATCGTTGCCGACCATGTGAAAATAGCGAGGTATCTGGGGGCGGCCAGGAAGTGTTTCGTTGGCTAAGTGTCTCCGGGCCCGCCTGCCCATGTCTCCTAAGGAGTACTGGTTTTCTTGGAGGCCGTTCCTGTCGCGTCAAAATTACTGGCGACTAATGAAACCGACTTTCGAGAATAATATATTTGTAGGTCTTGCATGTGTGGTAGCAGGAGTGGAAAGTCGCCAGCCAATAGAGTGAACTCAGCCTGCAACTACGATGTGTTTCTGAATATGTTTGATGTATACGTGGAATATGTTTAATGAACGTGGATGCGGTTTTGGGGATACTGCGAGATTGGTGAACGGTTCCTGAGGGCTGCTGGACTTTGAGGCTGGGAGACGGAAATCTGGAGGTGTTGTCTGTACTCCGTAGCCACCGTCATTACGTTAGTCAATTGGTTATAACTTTTCCTCTGGCTGACGAGAATTAATACATCGCCACGCATCACATTCGCTCCCTTTTCGCTTTGTACGGCTTCAGCCATACCGACATCGTCTGTAAATACTATTAAGCTATTATTTTTGGCCAGAAAAGCTCTAGAAATGTCTGCAAATCTCACTGAAGACATTGCTATGTGAAAGACATCTTCTTTAATGAAAATGCCGATATCTGTTTGTTTCCCAGTCCTAAATTTTAAATCCGAGCAAGTTTAAGTTACATACCAACATGGAAAAGATATGTAGTCCGTCATGGGAGTCGTGCTGGTAAACATCATTGGTAGATGGGGTCCATAAGTAATTGCCTAAACCTAAATAGAAGGGTGAAGGTGATACTTTCTGAGTTGTTATCTTAAGGTATAAGGCAGCCCGCTTCCAAATATGGCTGGGTTAGGACCGCTAGTTTTTTTTAAGTTAGATGCTGCTGATTAAGGGATAAAAACAGGTAACCAAAGGGATACTGATTGCAGGTGCATTGTTGAAGAAATCATAAATACCAGGAAAACAGTTGAAGCTGATGAAACAATTAAAAGAAAATGGGGAGGGGGGGGGGGGGGGAGGATCGCATCAAGGAAGGCGAAAAGTAATGATGAGAATATTACAAAGGCAGGTATCAGACGGTGAACTGCAGGAGAATAATGAACTAAACAATAAAATTTTGTAACTTAGTAGAGGTGCACAAACCACAAACAGTATGATCGGTTGAATTTTGGTTAAAGCAAGGAATAATAGGCAATGAGGTTTTACAAGAGGATTATAGAGTACCGAAGGGATAGGGGAAGGATTGCTGGTGGGGTATTCATACTGCTTCACAAACACTAAAATTCGCCGTTGTCAATAGATCATAATCGTTAATCGTGAGTTACCAGAGATAGATTTCTCAAGGTATACTAAAGAAAAAATTAAGGTTCTTTGCTGCTTGCCGTCGTGGAAGAAAGAACGAGCAAGATAAGATAGTTGGGAAGAAATTCAATTCGTATTCAGAGCTCAGAGGTTAGCAAAGAATGGACATTTAATTTAATTTAATTGCAATGGAGCACACGCTCCGGTGGCAATTTCCCTACACACCCATCTTACCCCTTTCCTGCACCCACCTACATTTGCCCTCTACAAATTTTAACTTTAAATTCTTTCAACGTTTTTTGGTAAATTATTCATCATTTCCCTTGGCAACCTATTCCAATCGCTGACACCCTTACCTAAAAAACACTCTTGAGCCTGATATCGAGTGCCAGCTTGTGGTCATTGGCGAGAACTAAAATTTAGCAGATATGCACAGGGAGAGAAATAAGATTGACAACTCAAAGGCGCGAAGATTTACAAATAAATTAGTAATGGAAGGAGAGTTGACAAAAGTGCAATAGTAAAGCATAAGCTTACATAATGTTTTGGATATGTAGCGGGTCCGATAGTTCCTGTTATGTTAAACTAAAATTATTTTCTTAACTCGAATCGAGGACAGTCACGTGGGTAATGACATCAAACATTGCATTATTTGCAAAGCGACCAGTGATTACAACAGGTTGAAATTCTGTAACCTATCATAATGATGGGATAGGGCAGAAGTGCGACCTGATTAGCCCCAACCGCGAGATAGGGGTGGGAAGAGCGGTATAAAACCCCTTTGCAAGAAGCACTCATACACCCGGGTGACGGAATGACATTAAAAACCAAACTACTCATTCATTGTGCCATAGAATAAACAACATTCCTCAGAGATATGGAGCATGTACGCCAAATGCCACATCAGCGCGCTGCAGGCATCGGAAAACCTGGCCCTGCATACAACTGTTGGTGCCCCCTAACATCTTCCATACTGAGTAATCCATCAGGACCTTCACTTTTCTCTTGTAACAGAAACACTTAGACAGGCCTCTGAACGTATCTACGCAAGATGCTCAAGTTCACCATTCCAGAAATATCAGCAATCAGAAGTGATACTGAGTGAATGTTACTTGGAGGTCATCCAAAAAGAATTCTTTCTAGGGCATTCTCTTTCTAAACGCTAAAGCCCTCCATGCCCCTTCAGTAGTTATAGGTAGGTATAGGCCCCAAAGCTTTAAGTTGCAAATAGTAAGAACTAGAATTACCCGCCAAAAGATTAAGTAGGAAAATTCATTAGCTAGGTACTTAAAATTGCAGAAAACAAAACCTCCAATAACATAAGATAGGAAATTAAGTCCCACTAAGCATATTTACTTTTATATTGTATGTATATAATAAGAAAAATTCGTTTAGCATTAATTCAATAATATGACAGCTTTAGAGTATGAGAAATAAAGCTAAGAAAATCATTTATGATAAAAATTAGAAAGCCAACCCACAAAACAAAAAACTAATTAGACATTAGTAATAGGAATTCCTGCACTAAAGACGACGATGCAGCCTTATAGATTGCGATATGTTTCATTGCATGCTACTGTTGACTCTCTTGTAATCGATCACATCGTCGCAGTAGCGATGTGATGCTATCGAGGGCCGGAGTCGCTCCAGCACGTAGAAGGTAACCACCAGCTAACAGATGAGATCTTCTGTGAACGGCTGAAGACGGAGTTGGGTTGTAACAGGGGAATGCAGGCCATAGCTTAGATGAGATATGCAACTATTTGGGCGTTTGCGTTCGTGCTGGCGGCCGCCATTTTCCGCATGCTCGTCCTCTTCATATCTAACGGTAGTAGTCAAACAAGTAGCCACGAACGCGTCCTTTATCAAAGGTCATAGTTAGACATCTCAAATCAAGCTCAGTCGATAATTATATATCCTTTGTAAACATCTATATTGTGTACATTATGTTATTCATGCAACGACGAGAAAAGAAAAAAACATATACATATATTTCCGCTCATATTCTGATTTACCCCATAAATGTTACTATGGTGGCTAATTCAATCCAAACGATTGACGTAAAGGCTCAGTCCGAATTGATGGCTCCAAAAATCTTACCCTTGGCTCAAGACGGTGTCGTGACATTGGTGTCAGATGTGGGGTAATCAACATTAATAAATATTAGGGTTCGTACAGGACCAATGAGTAGTAGGTTCATTAAAACATAACGGGATTTCAGTCATGGACAGCACTGCATTAAAAGCAGACGCTTCAGTTGGAAAGTAGAGGTAAAATAAGCGCGCACAGCATAGTTAGTTCGATTTTCATCATCCAAAATTCCCACAGAAGGTAGACTGATAGCTGGAGAGGAGATTCAGTTCAAGGATGGCCACGGCAGTCAGGAAACGCAGGTTGCGTTTTCTCTTCGCAGAACTAGGGCAGCAAATTACAGAATCACCACAGCAGCCGAAAGCAGTGCCTTCGACACAATAGCTAGCAAGCATTTCGGCAATACTTGGTACTAGTCAGCAACAAGTGGAAACACGATTGGGACAGCTCAGTTATGATACCTCACATCAACACGCCCAAAAGACGTAAGGACACAGGAGATGTAAATCACATCAACGACTGCGAAAGTAACAGCAGGAAGCAAACTAGACATCGGATGCCAATAAGTTATGTAACTGGGTAGCAAAATATGTAATTAAAATTCAGGTGAAATTAGCAAGGAGGAATATAAATTCCTGTATTTAGAGTGAAGGAAGTACAGTATGTTGTAAAACATGCAAAATATCAGTGCAGAGTAGCGCAAGAGTGAATAAAATCTTTAAGATCCATGTGATTAATTTATTGAAAACTTAAGAAAATTCAGTGTCAGAAAAGATTATTTAGTGTTAGAGTTTAAATAATTGTTAGCACCAATTTCAGTGAATAACTGAATGGAGGAAGTAATATATAACAAGCCACAAGTTTTAAAATAAGATAAGAGAAAACCAGTTATTATGGTTGTTTTGGTAGTCCAAGTGTTATTAAGTGGAGGGGCATAATATTGTTTGATGAAGTGACCTCCAATTCTTTGAATGCAGTAAACTCAACGGTTAAAATTATTACGACACTGTAGTCCTTCCACATGCACAACTTTTCAGAGGTAAATTCAAACTTGACTTAATTTTTGTGGATGAAAATGTGCAACCGCTTCGAACAGCGCATGTGGAGGAGCTCTTGGAACAAAAGGATAATCAGCGAATGGAATGGCCTGCATATTCCCCTGAGTTAAATTCCGTCTATCACCAGTGGGATGTATTGATGATATGTACTGTAGCACATCCACATGCACCAATGACCATCCAGCAGTTGTCAAACACACTCGTGGAATAATGGAACTATCTGTCACAAAAACTTCTTAACAACCTTGGGTCCAGCATGGGAGCACATTACAGAGCGTGCCTCACTGTCTATGGTGATCACACGCCATTTTAATAATCATGTCTCCCCTTTTTGTAATGAGTAAGGAGTTGCAGTGAGTTCAGTGTAACTTAAAGTCTGTGTTTAAAAGAGTCATTTTGTTAGTCTCATCAGATATTTCCTTCCTTTGCCTTCTGTACCATACTGTAACAGTTATTACTATGTATGATTCAAGTTTCGTCAAAGTGACACAGCATGCAAGCATTACTTTCGTCCTTAAGTTTTGGACACTAGTGTATTTCCTTAAAGAAGGTCATAACCTGAAATATACAGGTAGTGTCTTTTGATGAGTGGTGCATATATTTTATCTTTCCTTTAAACTGAATTTTGAATGAGGCAACACTGTCTAAAAACTAATAATTTTTTTTTAAAAGAGAGAAAAACACAATAAAATATCACTGGCATTGAATACTAATAATTTTAATGGGAAGACCAACAGTAACTATGAGGCAAAAATCCCTATTTGAAAGCAAGGGCATAGCTAGGATTTTGTTCAGGGAGGGGGCAGGCAAAAGAAAACTGATAATATGCATGCTACAAAAACGTGGAATAAATATATTTTCTATTAATACGGTATACATATACATATATATATACAAAATTACACTTATATCAATTTTCGAGCTATTTCAACTGCAATTTTATCACAATTTTTTTTGTAAAAATTTTCTGTGTACACTCAGCATACACATAAAGTTTATATGGTTCTCCAGCATCGTTGACCTCAGCCATATTTTAAAAAGGCGCAGTGTATAGAAGGACCTTCTTGTGTTGCCTGTTCTACAAGGCTGAGCCAAGGAAATTAGGATTGTGTTTTTTGTCGCAGAAAAGGATATTTCAGCCTCATTCAACTCTTTCGTAAGGTCTAGTTCTCCAAGATTTTCTGTTGTCATACCCTTGTCCTTCCATAGTTTATACCATAGTTCGACTTCATAATCAAAAAATTTAAAGTTGTAGTATTGGCAGAAACTTTGTGATATTTTTTAAAAATCAACCTATGCCATACTTAAACTCTAACTGGGATGTAGCTAATGATTGCAATGCAGCAATGCGGAATCTCGCATTATTTGGCAGTCTGGCGGATCCAGCACCTAACTAAGCGGATCCGCAATCCGTAAAATGGGGTGAAAACATGTTTCAGTCTTTATTACCTAGCCTCCTTGTCGTCACTTTACAGTCCGATTGGTTCTCTACCTGCTGTATCGCGCCGTTTACCCGTACCAGAGAAGTTAACATTTGACTCACGGCAACAAAGTTGTGTTTATGTCGTCCTTCGTAATAAGGACGTTTTTATGCGAACTCCGGTTTGATTTTGTTGTTTGCATTTGTAATTTGAGTTATGTCGTCCTATTGCAAAACTATCTTCCATATCGTATACACAAAAAAGATACAATTAAAATGGTTTCTGAGGAGGAAGTAGAAACAATACAAAAAGAAGGTTACGACTATTGACTGCTATTTCAAAATCTATTGAATAAATGACATATTATAATGTTTTTGTCATAAACTGTACTTCACCGTATTTGAGATATTTCTTTTCGAAAAGTGGATTTCAGTTTCCTAATACTGCTAATTCTATAAGATCTATGATA
Source organism: Vandiemenella viatica (assembly GCA_031002005.1). Lineage (NCBI taxonomy): Eukaryota > Metazoa > Arthropoda > Insecta > Orthoptera > Morabidae > Vandiemenella > Vandiemenella viatica. The sequence continues at coordinate 158,549,294 of JARYHS010013630.1, read as the reverse complement.
ACAAAGTTTTCAAATACCATAAAAGTTGACATAATTGTTCAGTTTGAATATTTCAATAAACAGTGGCAAAGATTTTCGTTGAGTGTTTGATGAGGGGACGTCCCAAAAAATCAACTATATTTGAACATTTATGTTCACCGCAAAGAAACTTGCTTAGAATACGCGGTTCGTGCACCACGGAGTATGCATCAGTTTGGTCAAAGAACGACTGACAAGCTTTGGTGTTGCTGTTGAAACTGATGTTATTGGCAAAAGATCTGACGGAACAAGCGTCACTGAAAACGTTCTGCCCTGGTACCTGCAATTGTACTTTTCACACAGCACACAATTGGCAGTTGTCGATGTTTTATTCCCTTCCATCCCCCCCCCCAAAAAGAAAACTACTGAAAGAAATTGAACACACAGAAACAACCTTGACTCGGACGTAGACCACGAAGACCTGGACGCCACAATTGAAGCACAAAGCGTGACGGTAACATTGGTTCATCCACATACTTAGGTAATTCCTACATTCATCAAGAAAGTGTAGAAAGTTGTTAAGTTTTTCAAAAAGTTTTTTTATTTATAATCATTTCAATAAACGAGGAAGAAAGGGCTTTCTCAGCTGCAGGCTATATATGTAATTCTTTGCAAAGAAAGTGATAGTTTCAGTGCTTATTAGATAAGCAGATTATTTTTCAAACTGATTTACTGTAAAGCATGTAACATGATTTAAATACTTACCATAAATGATTATTTACTAAATAACTAGAGTAAGATTTAAAACAAAACGTGTAAAAGCACAATGTATAATCCCAAAAAAACTACTTCAGAGAAGTTATCAAGGAATTTAAATAAGGGTATGAAAACAGATCCCTTTCAAAAATCGTGTAGAGACGCAGCAGAATGATTGGAATGACGTTGTTGGACAGATACAATGCGCCGGACTTCCAAAAGATTCCAATGGGAGCTACAGTTCTGGTAGATGTGTTTAAAATACTTTAGCTTTCCGTGTTAGCATTGCTGCGATGATCTTTTATGTTTAAAATATTTTAGCTCTCCTTGTCCGCGTTGCTGCGATGAACATTTATGACAGACATTACTCTATTAATATGATTCATGCATGTATACATGTCGATCGTCTTTGACTATAACGCAGTGGCAACAGTTTCCAATAATCCTGAGTATTCAATCCAACGCATATAATGAATTCTAACTTAGTAGCAGTGCACTGTAACTGGTAAGCACATTTCCTCGCCGCATCATTCCCGTCTCTAGAAATATTCGAAAGTCCAGTGACAATATCTTCAAAATGGTCGTTAAAAATAGAAAAACAGATATATTTCCTCCGATAAAGCTGAAATATTTGGTATGTACTTTTCTCCGTGAAAAGGTTTCTCGTAAAAGGTTCGTGATGTACTCTATCGTGCTAATTGTGTTCCGTATTTTTGTAATTTGATTTAAATTATTTACAACCAGGTTAAGTTTGTGGCTTGCGCAGTGAAAATGTGAGGCTTTTTTATACCTCTCTTCAAATAAATTTTTGAGCCTCACCAATATCACCTACCAATGTAGAACACCCTTCATATCCTTGGCTAACACATCTGAGAGTTCCATATCTTTCGTTTTCTAGAAAACTGCCAATTTCTGATGCTATACTTTGTCATTCAATGCCATTAGCTCTACGAATCCGAGAAATGTTTTGCGGATTGTACTTTTTATCTTTATCATAAAAAATGATTTTTATGGAATACTTTTCTTTCCCAGCTATATCACACGACTCATCTGCTAATTCAATATATGCATAAGCCTTATTTGTGGCCTGCATAATTTCACTATTAATGACCAAGCCACACAGGGCAATGATTTAGTTTTGAATCTGTGGGGAGATATACATGGCATTTTTCTTATAGTTCTCAGTATGCTGTTTCAAAACTAGAACACTTGAATCCGTTCTTACTTTCAGCAGGTCTTCAAGAACTCCTTGATATTGCTCTTTAATTATTAAAGCAAGTCATTTGTACAGTGTCCCACAGAAAATAATCGAAGATATTATAGATGACACGATTTGTCGATTGTCTTCTACTTCCTTCTGGTGAGCAGTATTCATGATTACAGCGACCAGTATTTTTCACGAGAAGTTCTTAGCATCGTGACCTTATGATTGAAGATAACGTGGCGAAACATGGTTTTTGCAGTATTCATGGATATTTTTAAAATGATAGAAAATTCGAACAACAAATTAATTATAACATACTAGCAGAGCACATAAGTCTGCAAGCTTACATAATTATTTTTTCTTTTTAAATTAGTGGCTTTAGCATCTACAGAAAAGTTGTAATTTTCAGGAAGATACCCAGCAGCGTTTTAGCATCTCTCTCCAACACCATTGTACTTAATTAATAAGACTGAAATTAATATGAAGCTGGTCTGTAACACCATATGCAGCAGTATAGATATGACCACCAAATGAGTGAAACAACTTCACCGTTGGCCCCCCACTACATGGTTCGCAGCAACAATTGTTACCATGGGTAATGAAAAACTGTCGCCTTTTAATACAATTATACGGCCCCAAATTTTTTTGTGTAATAGCAAATGTGCAGGCCTAATCAACCCCGATGATATCACCTCCATCAGCCACTACAACCATCACTTGAAACTTCAATCAACGAATCTATAGAA
>JARYHS010013630.1:158452681-158545630 GCA_031002005.1 Vandiemenella viatica | reverse complement strand
AATATTTGGTATGTACTTTCTCCGTGAAAAGGTTTCTCGTAAAAGGTTCGTGATGTACTCTATCGTGCTAATTGTGTTCCGTATTTTTGTAATTTGATTTAAATTATTTACAACCAGGTTAAGTTTGTGGCTTGCGCAGTGAAAATGTGAGGCTTTTTTATACCTCTCTTCAAATAAATTTTTGAGCCTCACCAATATCACCTACCAATGTAGAACACCCTTCATATCCTTGGCTAACACATCTGAGAGTTCCATATCTTTCGTTTTCTAGAAAACTGCCAATTTCTGATGCTATACTTTGTCATTCAATGCCATTAGCTCTACGAATCCGAGAAATGTTTTGCGGATTGTACTTTTTTATCTTTATCATAAAAAATGATTTTTATGGAATACTTTTCTTTCCCAGCTATATCACACGACTCATCTGCTAATTCAATATATGCATAAGCCTTATTTGTGGCCTGCATAATTTCACTATTAATGACCAAGCCACACAGGGCAATGATTTAGTTTTGAATCTGTGGGGAGATATACATGGCATTTTTCTTATAGTTCTCAGTATGCTGTTTCAAAACTAGAACACTTGAATCCGTTCTTACTTTCAGCAGGTCTTCAAGAACTCCTTGATATTGCTCTTTAATTATTAAAGCAAGTCATTTGTACAGTGTCCCACAGAAAAATAATCGAAGATATTATAGATGACACGATTTGTCGATTGTCTTCTACTTCCTTCTGGTGAGCAGTATTCATGATTACAGCGACCAGTATTTTTCACGAGAAGTTCTTAGCATCGTGACCTTATGATTGAAGATAACGTGGCGAAACATGGTTTTTGCAGTATTCATGGATATTTTTAAAATGATAGAAAATTCGAACAACAAATTAATTATAACATACTAGCAGAGCACATAAGTCTGCAAGCTTACATAATTATTTTTTCTTTTTAAATTAGTGGCTTTAGCATCTACAGAAAAGTTGTAATTTTCAGGAAGATACCCAGCAGCGTTTTAGCATCTCTCTCCAACACCATTGTACTTAATTAATAAGACTGAAATTAATATGAAGCTGGTCTGTAACACCATATGCAGCAGTATAGATATGACCACCAAATGAGTGAAACAACTTCACCGTTGGCCCCCCACTACATGGTTCGCAGCAACAATTGTTACCATGGGTAATGAAAACTGTCGCCTTTTAATACAATTATACGGCCCCAAATTTTTTTGTGTAATAGCAAATGTGCAGCCTAATCAAACCCCGATGATATCACCTCCATCACCACTACAACCATCACTTGAAACTTCAATCAACGAATCTATAGAACAGCCAAAAGACATGATTAACTTAATACATTTGATCTAAGTATGGAGTAAGTTCTCGTTAAAAATGACAACAGAAAATTGAATAAAAATATAAAAAATTAGTATAAACTGGGTGCTATTACATTATCTTTGGCCATTCTTTTAGAACTTCGCACAATGCGTCAAAAACATCTGAAACTGTTGAAGAAAATGATTGTTTTGACACTCGGAAATGGTATTGCAGGCTAGTACACGAATCTCCAATTGCTAGAAATCTTGAAGTCACAGCGTCTTTCAGTAATTGAAATCGCCTCCCGAAATTGAGTATTCACTGGCTCAATTAATGATTTTGGGAACTCTACCGTTGTAATTCTCATAAAATTTGTTTATTGTATTCTCGATGGCTTCATATCTTCCATGAGTTTCTCACCATACTGTAAGCTATTAAAAAACAATTTCCATATCCACCAAATCAGTCTTCATTTAGATTTGTAGTACACAGTGTGAAGAATCACAGGTCAGCATGACTTACTGGTGAGCTTCGATGTGGTGTCTCTGTTCACCAGAGTCCCTCTGAATGAGAAGCTGGCTCTATTAGAACAGCATTTTGAGCCTGGATTGATTGAATTGTTCCGGCACACACTCCAATCAACGTACTTCTTGTACAACGGGGAGTACTACGAACAGGTTGATGGAGTAGCCATGGGCAGCCCCTTGTCGCCGGCGATTGCAAACTTCTACATGGAGCACTTCGAAGATAAAGCGCTAGCTAGCGCTCACATGAAGCCAAGCGCGTTTTACCGTTATGTGGCCCCACGGCAGGGACAGCCTGGAAGGTTTTCTCCAGCATCTGAATAGTATCAACAAAAACATCAAGTTCACGATGGAGGTGGAAGAGAATGGCCGGCTTCCTTTCCTAGACATTCTGATAGAAAGGAAACCAGATGGGACACTCAGACACTCTGTGTACAGGAAGCCTACGCACACAGACCTGTACCTGAACGCGCGTAGTCACCACCACCCGGCACAGCGCAATACGGTGCTCACCACGCTGGTACACAGGGCGCGAGCGATTTGCGATGTCGACAGCCTACCGGGTTAAGTCAACCACCTACGGCAGACATTCAGGCGCAACGGGTACTCGGAGCATCAGATCAGACTGGCATTCCGAGAACCGAGACGCAGGCTCAATAACACCGAGAACGAGCCACAGGATCGCATTGCCTTCTTGCCATACTCCGGTCCTACAACGTCGAGGATTGGCAGAGTTCTGGCCAGAAACGGGATTAAGACCATCTTCCTGCCGCCACCGAAGCTGAAGAACATCTTGCGCTGCCCCAAGGACGACCTGGCACTCCGAACACCGGGAGTTTATAGCATTCCATGTGAATGCGGTAAGAGATACATTGGCCAGACGGTACGGTGCATTAACCAGCGATGTCTGGAACACGCCCGACACGTGCGTCTGGGGCAGAGCGAAAAATCGGCGGTGGCGGAACATAGCCTGGAACAACGCCATGGCTTCGATTTTGAGAATACCAGGATATTGGCGCGTACAAGGAACTTCTGGGACAGTATTCTCACAGAAGCAGTTGAAATTCGCATCACGCGCAATCTCGTCATCCGGGACTGTGGATACCAGCTGAGCGAAGCGTGGACACCTGTCATTAATGCAGTACGTCGTCAGCTTGCCGAAGTGCACAGCACGGCGGCTGCGGACCAACTGCGCCCACGCTTGCCTCCTACCGGCGCCAACCCTCACTCCACCGCCTAGGCGCCGACCGAATCAGCCAACCAGCTGCGCGCACGCCAACCACGCGCGCATTCGGAGGCTATAAGAACCAGCCTTCTGACGGATCCGGCACTTCACCAGAAGATGGCGGCAGACACTGAGATCGCCGAAATATCGTGTGGAAACATCCTACTTACTCGGCTAGTCTCCCGAGAAGACTACATCCATTGTTCAATGTTATTTATGCACCAGGAAAGATACCTTATGACTGGCTGAGATCAACTTTCATACCACTGCCGAAGAACACCAACTCCTCAAAATGTGATGACTATCGTATAATAAGTCTGATGTCACATGTACTGAAAATATTTCTGCAAATCATATACACCCGTATTTACAAGAAGTGTGTGTCTCATATGGGGGAGACCCAGTTTGGCTTCCGAAATGGGCTTGGCACATGTGAAGCATTTTTTTCCTTAAATGTATTAGTGCAGAGGTGCAGGGACATGAATGTTTATATGTATGCATGTTTCATTGACTATAAAAAAGCCTTCGATTGCATCAGACATGAAAAGATGATAAAGATTCTGTGATCAACTGATATTGACCAAAATGATTTACACATTATCAGCATGCTGTATTGGAATCAGGCTGCAGATGTCAAAATTGTCCAAGGAACATCAGAAGTGACTGCAATAAGGAAATGTGTTCACCAGGACGGTGTACTATCCCCTCTCTTGTTCAACATTTATTACGAGGTGATTTTCAGGGAACTGTTGGAGAACAAAAACAGTGCGTTCACTATAAATGGAAAAGTGATGAATAATATCAGGTACACAGATGACACTTGTCATAGCTAGTGATCTATCCGCACTCCAATGCATAATAGACAATTTAGACTAGCACAGTGAAGAGTTTGGCCTGTTTGTCAACCCTTCCAAAACCATCATTGTAGTCTTCTCTAAGAGAAAAATCCAGGAAACCCTATCAACAAAATGCAATAAGACTGAACAAGTATCCTTCAAATACTTAGGGACTGTGATGGACAAGCAGTGTGATTGCAAGAAAGAAATCAATTCGAGAATAGAACAATCCAGGAGACAATTTATTAGCATGAATTTTTTTTTCATAAGATCGGATCTCAGCCTGTAATTGAGAATGAAAATGATTTGCTGCTACGTGTTCTCCATTTTTCTTCATGGGTTAGAAAGCTGGACCTTAGACCAAAGTATAGAGAAAAAAGTTGAACCTTTAGAAATGTATTTGTATCATCGTCTCTTACACATATCTTGGGTGCTGAAAATCTGAAACGAAGAAGTACTTAATCAGTTGGAGAAACAAAAAGAACTGTTGCTCCCTATGAGGCAAAGGAAAATGCAATATATAGTAGGAAATATATGAGAGGTACCAGCTACTGCAAGTCATCATTGAAAGGAAGATACAGGGGGAAAGATCTGTTGGAAGAAGAAGGAATTCGTGGGTGAAGGACATTCGGAGATGGTTCAATTGCACAAAGGTTATCCATGCTGCAGTTTCACACCCAGAGCTAGGTATGTGAATCGCCAACAACTAATAGGAGAAGGTAACTTAAGAAGAAAGGACATTTTTGCAGTGCCTCATGGAAAAGTAGTAGGAAAATGCAAAATCAGCAGCCAGAACAAAGATTCTTACTTCAAGCCCATTATATTATAAACCTGAAGCAACAAAAACCTAGAAAAAAAGAAAAAGACCAAAAAAGAAGAAAAAGCAATGCTAAAAAGAAATCCACAAAGCGCAAGATATCTAACCCAAGAATAGAGTTATTTTATGATGACGTTGGTCAAGAAGACACACATTGTGTGTAATACAATGAAAATGTTTCAGCTTTAAAATCACAAGAAAGATAGATCCTGTGCTAAATGCATTTCATTTGGGCTCATGAGCTCTGTGCTGGAGTTGAAGAAAACAACTTTTGTTTCATATGCAAAAATTGCAGTTAATGTCAATTTTCTCTTTCCCTCTGACAATTCCTGTTATTATCAAGTTTCTTAATTTTTATCTAAGTAAAATACATTGTTTTGCAAATTAAAAACATTTTTAGTCACTCATTTCTGATTTTGAAGCCTACCATAAGTGGTCATTTGGTTACTTTTTAAAAAAATAATTATTTTAGGCACTAAACTTAATTCAAAGGTAACTAAAAAATTCCGGTGTGTGCTAGGATAGTTGAAGTATGTAACCTCTAATTCTGATGCCTGTAGGTATACCGTAAGTTATCTTAAAACATCATCATACTTTAGTGTGGACACTTTGTCTGGCTCTACCCTATTACTGCAGTGATAGAAACTATTGAACCACATACATCCACATTATGATGTATTTATTACAAACTGGTCAGCTGTATTTTTCAGGAAAAAAAATTAAGACTGTTAAGGATCATTAGCAACTGAATAATATGGCTATGAATGTATGTACATATGCTTATCAAATATCTCTGGTGATTATATACTGTACCAATAAAATATTTATTTTCTATCCTCTGCACATAAAATCTGATTACAAAAAAGGTGTAATTAAAATAAGAATAAATAGTTTTTCTTTCACTTTCAACTAGAATTTGATCTGATGTTTTCACACCAGTGAGTATAAACAACTATGATATTAAGCATAGGTTATTACTTTATTTTGTACTTTATGTATGGCAAACAAACTGTACTTTGATGCTGAAGTAGTGATACATTACAACTTCTGAAAAGCAATGATGTGTATACAGTTGAAAGTACAAAATTGTACAGTAAATCAGTAAAATGTTATTATAGCCTATTTTTAAATGCTTTTGATTTTATTTTAGAAACAAATATATATGTAAACTGATATACAAATGTCAATAGCCTAAAAGCTATCGAGGAATAAGAAAAAAGCTGCTATAAATAATTACTTTTATCAGCTTAATATCTCACTGTAACAGTATACATTAGAGATTTGAAAATCATTTGTATAGGAATATAGTTATTAATAAATTTATATCTGTTTGCTTCAGTACACATAAATTAACAGCACAATAAAAGCCATATTTTGTACATACTACTGAGCCTCTATATGTAAAATATTTTGTAATATCGCCACACTTCATGCTCACATTCTCTCTACAGTTTTACGCAAGTTTCTGGTTAGTTTCTATGTGTTTGTTTTCATTTTATTCAGTCTATACCATATTAAATAACTATGTGGGAATTAACAAGTTCTTGTGTGACATATTATACTGCAGTACATATAAAACTATACTTCAGGATGCCAACTATCAGAAAGTCAAGATGGAAATAAAATCTGCTCTGTCTTGTGATGTAAATATTTGTGGCAAGAGAGAAATAGTTTATACAATTCATTAAGTAGATCACAGGATAAGGCTTTATTAGATGTTAGTTCTATAAGATATGTACAAAATTATATAACTACTTAGTTTGAATCATTTTAAACTCAATTTAATGTACAACAGGGAGAACATTAAATCCATAAATTGTGTTAATTCAATTTAATTGTGATGGAGTGATGTTATCAGATGCTCGAAGAAATTGTGTAACATACAATGCCAGATAGTGACTTTTAAAATATACAATTTTTTCTTTTTAATATGGTTTTAAGAAACTGTACAGATCTGAGCAAATCAGACACATGAAAATATTTCCAAACATTAGCCTTAGGTAAAACAGATTTGTGATTTGTAGGTATCAATGCTTGTAACAGTCAAGGCAGGCATTTCAATACTTTAGCCCTTATTTTTGCTTGGGTGGTACAGAATAATAATTTGGAAGAAAATTCCATATGGTATAAATTAAAATAGTAGTTTGAATTTTCTGTAAGCAGATGATAGCAAGAGTATAAACGAACTTTATTAACGAAATATTTTTAAAAAGGCTTTGTATTAATTACTATGCCAGCAATATTTAGTAGCTGTATCTTGGTATGATAACTATGATTCTAGTACTAATACAAAGTATTTGAAATTTTATGGCCTATTTGCTGTTTACAACAGTTAAAGCTAAGCTCCAGTTTTTTACTGAGGAAGATTTCATTTTTGAATGAGTGCTTACAAATTGGTGTTGCATTAAATTCGAGGGAAATATGTTGAAAAAACTACCAATGTTTGATTGAAAAAAAGTTCATTTCTCTTTCTTCTCTAAAAACGCTGCTAATTTTCTGATAAATCATTAAGTAATGGAATGCAGTGCATTTATAAAAAATGATGTAATGAAACAGAAAATTGTATCATGGGAAACAAAAATGCTCAAAATTGCAGATAAATTCAGGAACCAGTGAATATAATTTTGATTACTATTATTATTCAATAACATGATGGAAACACATCTTTTATAAACAGGTTTAAACTGATGTTAGCTTAAGATAGAGTGGATGGCATATATTATTCAAGTGGCGTTTCCAAACTTCACTCTTATTCCTTAAATCTAGATGTGATTCGTAAAATGAAAATGGTTTTTTCCTTCTTTATGTGTATAACTGAACCAAATATTTTACTGAGAATGCCACCTATCATTGACCCATAAAAGTTGCATTTGGATATTACTTTACGATTTAATTAAATACTGCAATGAATCCCACAATGCTTACAGAAAAGAACAGTAGAAAGTAAGAATAAATAGAATATTCTGGGGCTTAGGAATTATTACTCTACTCAACAATTACAAAATGGAGTAGGGAAATAATTTTAACTGTGATGCATTCAACATTTTAGTTTCTTTACTATTTTAAAACTAATAATTTTTTTAGGAAATATCTGTTCAGATATGGAAAAATATATGACTGATGAATTATGCTACTCTTAATGTTGTTTACAATAGCTGTATACATTAAAGTACTAAAAATGAGAGGGAGTGTGTATGCGGAACTGTATGTTCAAACTATTCTGTCTATGCATGAGGATATTTTTAAAACAAGTATATGAAAATGAGCAATGGAAATTTTATGTAAAGTACTTATAGAAGAAATATTCATCAACATAAACACAGTGTATTAAAATGTTAATAACAGGACAGTGCTTTCAGAAACTGGCAGTTTATCTAACACAGTTCATATTTCAAAAAATAAATGTTAGCAGTTTTATATTATAACTTATTTAAATATTACATTTCTACAATGATATTTCTGACTAGAGAAATATCTCAGTTTTGAGGAATAGCTGAAAGACTAAAATGTTTAAAACATTCAACAGAAAGTAAATGCAGGAAGTAAGAGCATCACATAATATTATCTTATTTGAGTTCAGGATGTCATATACCCGTAAAATTAATAGCTGCACTTCCGAAACACTTACAAGCATTAAGGCACTTTCACTAACAGTCATAAACACATTTTATGGGTCCTCTGGTACTTCAATTGGTGGAACATCATCAGATGATGGCTCCTCAAATGCTGGATCTGCCATTCCAGGAATAGGATCTTTTGGCCTAACCTTCATTGTGACTCTTCGTAGCGAGCGATCTCCTAGCCAATATTGCCAGATGATTCCACGATATGGGGGCCTGGGTTGTCCAGGAGCAAACCAGACACCATTCAAGTTTGCTTCAAAACAGCTGTGGGGTCAAGAAGATCATATCATGTATTAAAAGTTGAAATAAGAGTACAAATCAATTATTGGAGATGAATAATTTTTTGGAAAAGAAGAAAAGAAAGCATAGATTAAAAATATTATGAATAGTATTGTGATGGACACACATGAGAGATATATACAAAATAAAATGAATTTGTGTTTCAGATTTAAGTTAATGCAGTTAAAAAGTTTATAAATTCATTCCCATACTTTTAAAATAATAATAATAATAATATTTGGAATATTCATATAAAAAGAATAGTGCTCTAAACTTATCTTAATGTTTTGAATTGTTTTAGAAAGAAACTGTATGACATCTTATTGAGAACATTATCGTTCATAATATAAAAATGTAAAAATTACTGTCTTTGACTACAGAAAAGTTATATGTTTCATGTTGCAAGAAACACCCCACTTTTCTGGTTTCATATCGGTATGCTTCATGCTAAAACTTAGTATAAAAAATAGTGAATATGAATTGAATTAGGGAATCGGGGTTGGTTGGCATAAGGGGCAGGTTGGCCATCAGCTTCTAATTCTACCTGCAGAGGGTATGGAAGCGCCATCTGCTGACCATGTAACCTCCTTAGCCTCAATTCCTTCCAAACAAAACAACAGTGTTAATTCTCTAGTTGTGAGGAAAGGAGGGGCGATTGTTGTAAATTTCATTCAGTAAGTAATTTTTCTAAACCATCTCAGTTGCAAGGGATAGTCTTAACTTGTGTTGTACATTTGAATCATTGAACTATGTGCTATGCTTCACATTGTTAAAACATTCATTGTCAGTACGGTAGTTGTTATAACTGTCATCATTGTTATAAAAACGTTTTTGGGTCAGTCTTGCCATCTGTGTTTGGGGTTGGTTGGCATACAGCCAAAAGTGGGGAAAACAAAGAAACTAAGCACAAAGAGCAAAATTTATTTGATGATTTCAAGTGAGGAGGAGAGCCTTACCTGTGAGTTACACTGGCAGAGATGATAGCTTTGATGAACGTCTAATTTAGATGACAGTAACACAAGTGAGCCAGACCCCAAACACCCTATGCGCAGGAGGTAAGGCTATCTAGCCGAGTTAACATCTCTCCAGAAGATGATAGTGGTGAAGAGCTAAAGTAGTCTCAGATTATGAATAACTGATAATAATCACCTGCAATGGTGCGCAGTATACAGGAATCGTAATGTCATTGAACGAAACTGATCTTCTAATTAAATAAAAAAGGGTAATGTGGGGTAAGTTTTGGATGTGGTCTGAAAAAGTAGATGGAATTTGGTGCAAATGTGAAAATGTGAGTAAACCCCGTGAACCATGACTAAAAAACCAAGTTCAACAAACCTACGTCATTGACACGAAGCCTATTTGATCCAATACGAATATTTTTGGTATCTTGTTTCTTTTAGTTTCTCTCAGGCTTGCTTTCAGCCATCAACTTTCTAGTTTCTTTAATAAAATATTTAAAAATGAGTTACAATTACCTATTTTTATTTACTTAAAATATTTCCACAAATTCCAGGTTTGTTTTCCTTTTGTTCTCTATTAACTCATTTTTTTTAATGTTTGCCAACTAACCTCATTTTGTTTGACAACCAACCCCATATATGGGGTCGGTTGCCAAGCACAACTTGCACTGTTTGGTAGTTTCTTGTAGCCATACAATTTAATATCCCGATTGTAAAAAAATACAGAAATGTTACCTAGTAGACATAGATTACAGTGATATATTAAAATTTGGATAAGGTTCACAGAATCAGCTGAAAAAAATCATATTATAATAGGGAGATGGTAAGAAGAGAATATAACATAGTTTAGAGATAGCAGCGTAGTAGGGAATAATTGAAACACTAAACAATAAATTAACAATAGCAAAGAAGAAGATGGTGTAACACCACAGTGGGGATTATATGAATATCTGTAAGCTTGGAAGTGGTGACATCACTGAGCGTGGAATAATGTCACAGGAGTTGAGTGTGGGAGTCAGTTGCAAGAGTATTTATTGGTCAGACATGTCAAGATGACACGGGCCTCGAATCCGTAGAGCTAAACAGAAAAAAAAGGTCTCCAAAATTACAATGTCGGAGGTGGACTTAGATACTTTCGGGGGGGGGGGGGCTTTTGCCCCCTAGCCCCCTCCCCCCTGGATCCACCCCTGATGACTAAGATATTTAATAGAAACAGTGTGGAGAGAGAGTATATGCTGTGTGTATGATATTGGACTGAGCTAGGACTGAATATAACTATCGATTGGTGGCATTGTTGCGTCTACAAGAGTGTGGAACAGAACTGTTCTTTAATGAACGTTCATGTGAATTTTTATTGGGGCTACGACTCACTTTCATCAGTCATTTTCACGAAACTAGCAACTTCGGTGAAGCAGTTTTAAAATTGTCTGGTTACTAGTGCTGGTGAATGTATGTTGAGTTTAATAAAACTTTTGTGATCTGTGTGAGTAACTGCATGTGTGTGCTGAATTTCATCTGTAGCATCTACTATTGCTTATTCAACCTTTGTTAGGCATAGACCACTGGACTGGTGACCAAGACAATAGTATCTGCAACTGTGGAAGGCTGTATTGGTATGAGCTAGTAACAGCATATGAACTAACATCATTTTAAATAATCTTTAATTTTAAATCAGTCCCCACACCACCCATAAGTATGTTACAATGGGTTTGTGAAGAGTATTATTGGTGTGGGGAATCACTGAGTGATGCATCTAGAAATTTGCTATGTTAGAAAATTGACGGGAAGGTTACTGAGGATTTTAAAAAGGCACAGATTTTAAGTAACTGGTTTACTGGGGCAATTAGGAGCTATGAATCAGAAACGGGAGGGTGTAAATCAGAGAATGAGCTCAATCACACAATTAGAAATGACCAGACCAAAAATTTTAAAATTCATCCTGAGGATGTCATGAAGGAACTAAGGAATCTGAAAAAACAAAGTAGCTGAGGGGGCGGGGGATGTAGATAATATTACTACAGATGTCTTAAAGATAGCAGGATGTGACATTGTTCCTTACCTTGAAACATTTTTTTAGTTACTTGATGCTTACCAGAGTACTGTAAATGTGTGATAGTAGTACTGGTACATAAAGGAAGGACAAATAGAGTCAAACATTATTGGAAAATCAGTTTGACATCAGTGGTAGGTAAATTAATGGAGAGATTGATATGGAACCACATCATAAATATATGTGAGGATCGTAAGTAGTTTTCAAGTTGGCAACTAGCTTTAGGCAAGGATATTCATGTGAATCTCAGTTAACAGGATATATGCAAGATATTTCAGATGAAATGGACAAGGGAAGCCAAATTTATAGTGATGAACAAGATTTTTCAATGACTTTTGATAGAGTGAGCCATAAAATAGTTGTAAATAATGTAAAATAGTAAAAAAGTAAAAACTATTAAAAACAAGCAGGTTCTAGGCAGTATAAATAATAAAGGAATAAAGTTGACAGCTGCGATGAGAGATAAAAACGTAAGGCAGACTCATAAATACAATATTAACCTTCTTCATGCATTAATTTTCCTTTCCTTTATTATTTAAAGTTGATGAGTAAGTGATTTGTTGGGTACAAGACTTCTTAAAAGACAGAGAGCAAAATGTTAGGGTAGGAAATGAAAAACCAAAAGAAGTGGAAGTGAAAATGGGAGTTCCACAGGGTAGAGTATTGCAACCATTGCTATTCATTATTGTAATGAATGATTGTATTGATGGTTTACTATCAGAAATTGGTTGTTTGCATATAACATAGTGATATTTAATAGGATCAAAAGGGTAGAGTCAACAGCTGCATGTTGACCTGGACAGGAAATCTAGATGAAGATAAATGCAAAGAAGAGTTAGCTTATTAGATACATAGTTAAAAAATCTAAAGGTTGATTATGATTATAGGGTGGGAAAGCTTGTTGACTAGCAATGTAATTATCTTGGCATAAAATTTTATAAGAAGTTTGACTGGCAGGAAATATTGGACAGATATTAGGAAAAGGTTCCAAAATCCTTAACTTGTTGGAGAGAGTGATGAGGGGATGTACAAGAGAAATAAATGATCTGGGCTACAAAACTTTGGTCAGACCTTTGCTTGAATGTGGTGGTGTTGTATGGCACCCACAATGCGGGTATCAAATTCAAGTGTTGGAAGGGATGCAAATAAGGGCTACTAGATGTATCACTGGAAATTACCACAGAACACAATCAGTATCCTATATGGTTAAAGAGCTGGATTGGGATTCATTGGAAGACAGGAGGAGGGTGAAGACAGTGCTGGGAGTGCACAAGGCGTATATTGGTGATGAGGCATCGAAAGATATTGATGTAAGAATTAAAAGTAATTCATGGAAGGGAAAATATTACCATGACCATAAGCAGGCACACAATTTCAGGCACAAGGGTGTGGAAAGATTTTCTTTTGTAGGTAAGGGAGTCAGTTATTATAATAAGTTACCAAGAGAAATGAATAATAATTTACAAAAAATGTTGAAGAATTTAAAGCTGAAAATTGTAGAGTGCAAAAGTAAATGGGTACAGGAAAAGGGAAAAGTGTGTGTGCAGGGAAACTGTCACTGGATCTTGAGCTATATTACATTTAAATTAAATTGGACTAACTAATAGGTGACAGAAATTAATCATAAGGCCAATCAGAACACTAAACGAGGAAAATAAATTGGATGAATTGCAGCAATTCTTTATCTATGAAACAGAACTGCACAGAGGTATACTTTTGTGAAAAGTAGTTGTTATAAAAGGAAAAAATAACAGAAGGATTCGAATGTCAAAAACCCTAAAAAAAAAATAAAAAAATAAAAAAATACAGAACTTTTCAAATCAAATTATGTCATTCTATACAAAGACTGAAAATACGTTTTTAAATTTACACTGAGGGCAGAAATTTACTCTGATCATGATTTTTGAAGAACATTACCTCTGAAACTGAAACAACTGCAACTAAGCAAACAAAAACAACCCACCTAGATTTTTTCTTCAGAGTTTGTGAAGGTAATGCCATTGAAGAAAACTGGAAAACAGTAAAATCTAGCTGGAAAAAATATACACTTTACAACTTCTCTGTGAAATATGCAACTCAATTATTTGGATTCCAAGTTAGTCTGCAAGTCAAGCTATTTCAGAGGGAAATTTTGTACCTATCTGAAACTGTTAACAAATTTTTCAGGCACCATGAATTCACCTAAACATTTGTTTTAAGCTACTCCAAAAAGTGATTTACAAAGCCAGTTTATGCATGTAATAATGAAGTAACCTAGAGAGGCTTGGAGATAGACAAGGCAGATGGTATAAGAAATACGAGGTGAATTGATTTTACAATATTTTAGAGCAGTCTCCAGAGGGAATAATTTCCTTTCTTGTTTTGTATTGGTCCAGGACAATTATGTCAAGATAACTGAAAAAATGTTTAAAGTTCTAAGTGGAGCCCATCAGTGTGGCTGTACACTTTAAGGCTACAAAAAACTGGACCGGGGAAATACAACGAGACCAAGTGGTTTAAATCCTGGTCTCAGGTACCTGACAGTGAGTTTCACACAGTTTTCCGTAATTTTTTAGGTGAATGCTGGGATGATCCCCAATCTCCATGTCATAAACTGCACATTTCACAAACAAAAATACATTCATTTTACAGAAACTAAGTTACACATTTTGCAGACAGGCGGCAACATGGAAATTCCTCTCTAAGAGTTAAATGCTCCAGAATTAATAACTATGAGTGTGTATTTAAATTGTCACCAATGTGTGCACTTGCAGTTAAATTAGACATGGTGGGGCTTACAGCTTCCCCTCCAAACTAATTTTTATTATTCACACTAAGCTGCCTAGGTATCAGGTAGCTGGTGTTCACACAGTCCTATAAATTGGATAGAAATTTATTATTGAAATAGAAATTTCAGCTACATATACAAGCAGTCTGGTGGATCAGTGTTTATCATGTCTGACTGGAGACTGAAAGGTCTCCTGTTTGAATTACAGTCTCAGTGGGGATTTTCAGAACATTTCCGTGTTTTGGATCCCATGTTAAACTGTAAGACCCCTGTTTGAGGTAGGATTATCACATTAGGCTAGGCATATATGAAAGGGGCCATTTGCGCAGCCAATAAGAAACCCTGTTACCAGGTCATTACAACCACATTAATTTACTTTATATATATATTGGTGAAGATCTATCCAGAATGTGGATAACACTGTGGTAAATAGAAAAAACTGAAACAGAAATCAAGCAGGATTTGTTGTTTAAGAAACAAAAGTATAATAGATGGTCAAGCAAGAAATGAACAAAAATCTGATTAAGATTAGTAGATAAAATATTTTCAAAAAGAAATTTTAAAGGCCACAGAATGAATCTTCTCATGCTGTATTGCTGAAATACATAATTTATTCAGATAGTGAAAGCAAAACATTTTAAATGTGAAATTATGGAAGG
This sequence comes from Vandiemenella viatica, assembly GCA_031002005.1. Taxonomy (NCBI): domain Eukaryota; kingdom Metazoa; phylum Arthropoda; class Insecta; order Orthoptera; family Morabidae; genus Vandiemenella; species Vandiemenella viatica. The sequence continues at coordinate 158,530,580 of JARYHS010013630.1, read as the reverse complement.
ATATTGCATCAACCTGTCAGATGAATTACAAAACTCACTACAGTAGAATAATTTGTTTAATTATGTTGCTTATGTATTGCAATACATTTTTAATCAGGTACTTAAGGGTGGTCGGCAGTGTGGCCATTAGAGATTAATTGTTAAGTGAAATATGTATGTAAAAATCAAGGTGGAGTAATTATTCTGGGTAGTGTCACGATTGTTAAGCAAAGAATCAAGTTGAATTGAAGTGATTATTCTGGGTTGTATCAAGATTATTAAGGAAAGAGTCAAATTGAAGTGATTATTTCAGCTAGTGACAACATTATTGAGGAGAGTAACCCAATACAGTAATCAGAACAGCTGAGGCATTATGGTTGGTATCACAATTAGCATCAAATATCCCTCCAGTGCATTACTACACCAATGATGTGGTTTGGAAAAGGGGAACACATACAGTTTAAAAAATAACTAAGTCCTGTGGTCCTCAATGCTGAATGTTTTTGTGCCAGTTGACAGGTATTTTCACCCCCTCCTCTCCCCTGCCATAGTAGTTCTGGATTGGATAAACTCTGGATCAAACCACTTCCAGCCCTGTTATTGATTTGGACAGTGCAGCAAAATAAAAAAGGAATAAGTTATAATCTTAAAAATTCTGATGGTTTTGTTTGCCATATAATCTGCCAAATGTGATATATTGGATAGGATGAAAAAGTTACTTGCTGGGAAGAGGAATTCTTAAAAGCCAGAAAGCAAAGTGTTAGAGTAGGAAATACATTATCAGAAGAGGTGGAAGTAAATATGGGAGTGTCACAGGATAGTGTATTGCTACCATTCCCATTCATTATTCTAATGAATGAATGTGTAGGGGGGTTATGGTCAGAATCTAGGTATTTTGCAGATGGTATAATGGTATTCAATAGGATCGAAACAGGTGAAGACTGAACAATTGCATGGTGGCCTGGATAGAATATCTAAATGGGTAGGTCAGCATGGAATGAAGATACCAAGAAGATTCAGCTTATTAGGTACACAGATAAATAACTAAAGGTTAATTATGATTACAGGGTGGGGTTAGAATTGATTGTTGAAAGCTTGAAGTGTAAATATCTTGGCATAACGTTCGATAAGAAACTCAATTGGGCAGAGCACATTGGGCAGGTGGTAGGAAAACGTTGCAAAATCCTTCATTTACTGGAGAGGGTGATGAGAGGATGTACCAGAGAAGTTAGGGAATTGGGTTTCAAAACTTTGGTCAGACCTTTGTTTGAATATTGTGGTGTAGTTTGGGACCCACAGTTTGGTTATCAAATACAGGAGTTGGAAGATGTGCAAAGAAGAGCAGCTTGATTTGTTTGTGGAAATTATCGCAGGACCCAGTCAGTAACTGATATGATAAAGGACAGGCCCGCCGCTAGCTGTTTGAACGCCCATGTGAAATATCGATTATGCCGCCCCCTGTCTAAATACATCTAGGAATTTTCCGAACCGGGTCAAAAAACTGTGAGATTGCCGCCGCTTCGAACATTATTTGCCTTTGCTGCCCCCATCGTTGCCAACCCGAGTGTTGCCGGCCTGATGGAGCAGTTGAGCTAAAAAAAAAAATGGAGTGGCAACTATCGCGGGGCGGCGACTATCGTTCACTCGATTTGCCGCCCCCCTTCATATGCTGCCCGCTTATGGCGGGCCTGATAAAGGAGCTGAACTGGGACTTATTGGAGGAAAGGAGGAAGGTGAAGAGGGTGCTGGGAATGTACAGGGCAGCTTGGAGGGATATTGGTCAAAGAGTTAGGAATAGTGCATGGAGGGGAAGAGACAACCATGACCACAAGCTTGCGCTCGATTTTATGCATTAGGAAGTGGGAAAATTTTCTTTTGTTGGTAAGGGTGTCAGGGATCGGAACAAGTTGCCAAGTGAAGTGTGAATAATTTACCAAAAAAGCTTAAGATATTTAAAATTAAAAGTTAGATGACTTGGGGAATTGCCACTCCGCGGTGACTTGTCGTTACCTGTAGAACCACCAGCCGCCGCCGTAGGAGGCGGCGCATGGGCAGCACTCGGGCGCCTGGTCCTGTTTCCGGTCGACGGTGCTGAAATAGACTCCACTGTGGGCGGAGAGTGAGTCGGAGGCGTTGCCTCTGTACCCAGACACCGTCAGCCGGTACCACAGACTCTCCGGGGCCACCCTGCAGACAGAGCACCACCTTGCATAACCCAACTGCTTGCAAAGTACTACGACAATATCACCAAGAGGCTGGTGGTGTTTGTGGGCCACGTTAGACACGGGAAGAGAAAGATATTGTTAAAAAAATCTAACATACCGTACTTGTTCTTAATCGCTACTTTCCTTACAAATAATTCAGTTGTGTTAGAGTAACACGGCAAACCCACTAATACATTTCTCAATATTGTTACGCCTGTCGTTTAAGTCACAGGACAATACTCCCACAGCGTGTTTAAAAATGAGGGAACAACTTTCAATGGATGAATAATGTCTCCAAGCATTGTTTTTACTCTCATAGTTCAACAACAAAAGTCCAGTTTGGTTTTCAGGTACTTTTGTATGTATATCTGAGAGTACTCAACAACTGTTTTCAAAATGAAAATCATTCTCCGGCTAGTAACTCCTTTTGTTTTGCTCTTCTTGGCAGAGCACTATAACAGATCTACTTAATGTTGTTACAGTATCTCAGCGATGCACTGAATCATTACTGGATTAAGAACAAACTTTGTAACTACCTGTTACATGAAGTTAATAACGAGTTTCATAGAATTTACTGGACTAATCCAATCAGAAAATATGTACCATTACGAAATAATGATATAGCTGTAATGCTATTTACATTTAGTGAAAGATTTTAGCAACTGAGGCTTTCCCAGCATATTGTTGAAATGTATACCCTAATATTTACCACTGGATAATGTTGTTGTAAACTGATAGAGAGGTTCTTAAATTTCCAGTACAGCCGGATGATCAACCAGAGCCTTTGGCCTTCATACAGTTTGTGGGAATTACCTCCGTAAAAATAGATAGGATACTGGGCAGACACATAATTAAAAATACAGGATGAGTCTAAAAGGAATTTACAACTTTGGAATGATATTGAAATTTACTGAGCTAACTTACAGAATCGGTAGAAGAGTCATTTTATAGCAAACAACCCTAAGTTTTGCATAAAAGTGTCAAGTGTCATTTTGGTTCGATCTGACTACCCTTTGTTATGCGGCAAACATCCCACCAGTAGTCAATTTCTTCCCACACTCGTTGCAGCAAATCGGGCGTAACTTGTGCAGTGGCAGCGTAGATTCGATTTTTCGGAAAGGCCAAATTGTATGGTAGGGGAAGAACATACACACGATCTTTAATGAAAGCCCAGAGAAAGAAATTCAGTGGTGTCAAGTCTGGGGAGTGAGGAGGCCATGTGACTGGCCCTTCACGACCAATCATCGACCAGGGAAGCGATTATCGAGGAAATCTCGAATTTCCGCGAGGAAATGAGATGGTGCTCCGTCTTGCTGGTAGTAAACCACCCCGCAGCGTAGGGGTAGCGTGCTTGCTTCGTATTGCAGGGGTCGCTGGTTCGAGCTCGGCGTAGGACATGGATGGTTTTAATTAAATGTTGTGTTCGTCTTGTGCTGTCCTTACGAAAGAGGGAAAAGAATCACACTGATATGAAAGAGAAACACTTTGAGCTGGCAGTATGGCTAACATTGCAAAATGCATTAAAATAATAGTCCGATCTCGGTCATCTTCATCGATCTGTGGAATTAAAAAGTTTTCGAGCATTTCTAGATACACACCAGAGATAATTTTCTCCATGAAGAAGAAAGGGCCGTACACTTTTACTTTGCTAAGGGCACAAAACACATTAACTTTGAGGCTGTCACGAATCTGTTCCTGGGTTGCACGTATTTCCGCTGTCCCATATTCTGCAGTTGTGGGGGTGTTCACCATGCCACTGATATGAAAGGTTGACTCATCCCTGAAGATTATTGTGTTCAGGAATGCCTCGTCATCCTCTATCCGATGCAACATTTTCGCAGAGAATTCCCCACGAGCAACCTTACCTGCACCACTATTGTGCTGTGTCATTGTGAATCTGTATGGTTTCAAGTGTAAACGTCTAACCATTACTCACCAAACAGTGTTTTGTGGGATGCCAGTTTCGCGAGACGCACGTCGCGTTGATTTTTGTGGACTGCGGGCAAAGCTCTCTCTAACCTGCACGGCATAATCATCAACACGCGGGCGACCTGGTGATTAAGTATCATGTCGCAGTGAACAACAAGTCTCACCAAAGTTCTTGTGCCAAGAGTAATTGTAGGTCTGCTTGGAGGTTCTTTAGCGTATTCGGTGTGGAATTTACGCCGTACAGTTGTTGCAGAGTTCGTTTCATGAAACAGAAACACACAGCGAGCACGCGCCGCACCAGTGAAAGTAGCCATTTTCTTACGGTGCACTACGCTGGCGCTCATGGTGGCGGAATAGTGTACCGATGCACTACATTTATCAAAGTTGACGTTGTTTCCTACAAAATGACAAATCTACCGATTCTGTAAGTTATCTCAACAAATTTCTATATCATTCAAAAGTTGTTAAGTCCTTTTTGACGCACCCTGCATATTGTGTCCATCTGCAAAAATTTGGGACTTTCTCCGCATAGAAAAGAATGATTTGGATTTAAAGACGTTAGGAGTTTACAGTATTCCATTTGAATGTGGTAAGATTTATATCAGTCAGATAATACATACCATCAATGCCTACATTGCTGAGCAACATCCAACTGTTTCTATTGGGAAAGTCTGCCATCGCCGAACATGTCATCGACAATGGCCAGAAAATTGACTTCGAGAATATGTAAAAGCTGCATTAGTACTTAGTGGCGCCTGGAAACCTGAATTTTCTTAAACAGCAACAAAGAAAACGAAGCGATAGTTAGTCGCCACCGGAACATGAAACCCATCCCGCGGCTCCAGGGGCTGAGTATGCGTCGTCACAGCACCATTACTGCCTTGTCGTTTGTAGGCAGGTGGAGGTGGAGGATATTGTCCGAAGACATTGCCTCCAGAAGTATATGGGTGGTGCAAAACTTCTCTGTTGGTGTGGCTTCTCGGTGGTGTATATTAGTTAATTAGATTTAGAGGTCTCTTATGACGGTCAATGGTTGTGTCATAGCGACCGATATTGTGGACTTCGGGGTTTTTGCTTCTATTTGAACTCTTGTAGAAAACTTCAGCTAGTTGTTTAAACCTGTCATGGAGATATGGAACTCCAGTGGCTTCATGGAGTGCATAGGTAGGAAATCTGGTTGGAAGATGTAGAGCTCTCTTCAGTGCCCTGTTTTGTATAGTTTGTAGTCTGAGTATATGGCTGTCAGCAGCGTATGCCCACACTGGACAGGCGTACTCAATAATTGGTCTTACAAGGGTCGTGTATATCTTAATGCCAGTGCTTGGGGCTAGATTATTGTCTTTGTTAAGAAGCGAGTAGAGGCTGTGAAGCCTCATGCTTGCTTTCCTGTGGATGTCATTTATATGAGCTTGCCAGGTTAGTCTCCTGTCTAGCAACACTCCTAGGTAGCGGGCAGTAGCTGACCAGGGTATGTCTTTACCGTGAAGGTGAAGAACGGGGTCCGGTTGACGTAGCCGACGGGGCCCAAGTCTTTTACTGATCATTATTGCCTGAGTCTTGGCTGGGTTAATGTCAATCCTCCATCTCCGGGCCCAGGCCTCCGTTACCTGGAGGACTTCCTGAAGACGGCGAGTGGCTAAAATTATGCTGCGGCTGGCTGCGAGGTAAGCTGTATAGTCAGCGTATGTTGCGACCAAAACACCATTGGATGTGGGGACATCAGCAGTATATAATGAGTATAAAGTCGGACCCAGAACTGAGCCTTGGGGAACACTAGCTTTCACTTTTCTTACACTTGAGAAGGCTCTGTCGACTCGAACACTGAATGTGTGGTCAGTCAGATATGATCTTATTAATTTCACGTATGGTCCCGGGATACCCTGCTCATATAGCTTGAGTAGGAGGCCCGAGTGCCATACGGAATCAAATGCTCGTGAGATGTCGAGCATCACCATGGCACAGTATTGTTTGTGGTTGAATGCTTTTGTGACAGCTTCTGTTACTCTCATCAGCTGCTGAGTAGTTGAGTGGCCGCGACGAAATCCTAGCTGGTGATTTGCTAAGGCATTTGTGTCCTCAATATGAGTGGACAGTCGTTTTAGCAGAAGCCTTTCGAATACCTTGCTGATGGCTGGTAGAAGGCTAATAGGTCTGTAGTTTTGCGGTTGGTGTGCGTCCTTCCCACTCTTGTGAATACCCACAACCACTGCTTGTTTCAACCATACAGAAATATGGGAGATTGCAGAGAGGCGCTCGCAGCGGACGCGATAGTGAGCCGGGGACGTCCAGAATCAGCAGTGCGGTTCTGGTTTCCGCAGCGTACGTGCAAGATCTGAGGACGACGGCAGAGACGCCGTCGAAACATTGTCTTGCTACAACTTCGTGTGGCGCCTAACAGGTGAAGATAACAATTCTGCAAATTGGAAATCACAATCTGCTAGGAAACAATCCAACGCAGAAGACTTAAGATCAGTAAAACTTTCATTTATAAAGCAAATGCGCTCTATAGGGGATACGAACCACATAATAGCCCACAAAAGATTTTGTTCATACCCTGTATTGTAATCAGCCAGACGCTGGAATTAAATGGTTGTCTACCTGAACGTGTTGTACTCAGCCCAGGCTGCCCGACCGTCGAAAGCTTCCATCTCGATCCTCAGCGTCATATCCTTCTCGTGCGTCAGTCTAAACGAAACATCAAACAGAGAACAAGGTATATACTGCTGCTCAGGAAAATCATGTGCACTAACTACAAGATTTTGGCATTGAATCAAATACTTGTATTTCATATTGAACATTAGGATATAACAACAAAAATCTGACCAAATATTTATTTTGTCTCCTACAAAGTAATCACTGCTTTGCATAACTTCTCATAGAATCAAATGTTTAATCGAAATAGACTGACACCGTGGGTAGCTGCTAGAATGGTTAATAAAAAGGAGGAAACAGTGATGAGCCGTTGCATTGTAACACTGAAAAACGAGTAACACATTGTTATACGTTTCTTAACGAAATATTTGGTAAAGCTTCGTCATGGCGATTAAGACGCACCTGTGAAGGAAATCGTTGCCGAACCAAAACTCCTTGTCGAGGTCGCCAAATCCGTTTCTGTATTCGTCCCAAGTCCGTGTGAAGTTGAGAGGACCATCTCCGAAATCGCCTCGCCGCTGGATAACCTGCGGGCAACCAGCCAATCACTCTCCGAAAATTAAAACGAAATACTGTCCCTTTTAATTAATAAAGGGACGTAAGTCATATGTATTTCAGATACTTTTTAACAAAATTATTCGTCACGCTAATTTACACAGCTTTCAGCTACGGAAAGCGAATGTAAAAAAAAAGGCAACTACCAATTCATACTTGTACAATTCATACTATATAAATACTCAATAAATTTTGTTGTTATATTTGTATTCAGAGTGGTCTGGTAGCTCAGTTATCAAGGTGCTCGCTCCCTAAATTATAGGGCCCGGGTTCAAATCCCGCTGCTACCAGGAATTTTTTCACGACGATTGCTTTCTTCACATGAGGCAGGCCAGGTCGTTCCGTGGTTCGGATTCCACGTTAAGCTGTAGATTCCAGAGGAAATGAAATAGCCGTCCTACATCTGACACAATGGCTTGGTACGCCTCCTTCGGGAGGATCCAACCAACTTACGGATTGAAACTAAGTTAAGGATTCGTATGAAATAGACACCCATGTATTTATTATCGTCCCCAAAGGCTCATATTCCATGAAGAGTATAATAAGGGGATGAACTCCTTGTGAAGTAAATATAAACCAGCAGTTTGTGTAAAACTTTTAAGAATACGTCAATAATGCAATTACAAAAACAAGAAATAAGATGAAGTAGCAGAATTTAATAATAATAATTTGGAAACAATATTACGTTTTTATCTTCTCATTTAAAATACCTGTTTACGTAATAGGTATGTTTATTTTCTTCGTTAATTGTAGAATTCGCAGTTACTTGTTGAGATATGGCTACATTTCAAATATCAATATTAAAAACAAATTAAGATTGTTCCATCAAATGATCACCTTAGCTGACCTACTATACTTGCAACCATCACATCAGAGCGACATTGCGGCTTGCATTCAGAGCTCATGTAGGCGCTACCTAAACGCTTCATCGTCAGCAGTACAGTAAATGACAGACAACAGTTATCCGATTTACGTAAGTTTATAAACATACTAATGGTCTTTTTGTATACAGACAGCCTAACGTTTAGAGTTTTTTTACAGCTTTCATTGTATTCGGCCATCGATGGCACTACAGCAGGAAATTATTCAAAATAAGCATATGATTTTATCTTATTCCGGATTTAGTATATTCTTCGCCACTAACTTCAGTATTTCACTCCGCAAAACTATTAATAGCCAAAATCCAAGATGGTTGCCAAAAAGCTGTAAAGAGCAGCAGGTATTTTTTTCTGTTTTGCGCCTTTCTCTTCTGAGGTGACCCGACAGCGCAATGCATTAAGAACGTATAATCTGCTAGATACGTTACTAACATGCATTCTTTCGATTTTTCTTTTATAACATAGCCATGATAAAAATACTTGAACTGCAAAATGACATCAAAGCCAGGAGCGTCTCAATAAATTTATCAAAATTTTACAGAAAGCCGTGAGTGATTTCCGATTGAAATCAATAATTTCTGCTGTTAATCTATAACTGGTAGAGGAAAGGAACTCAAGTCGAATGCCCATTTTATTTTTTACCTGTCTCATCTTTTAAATAGCAAACATGACAATAAATTTCTGATTATAGTCTTTAAATTCATTGTTTAGTACAAAGTTGTAAAAACAGTCTCTCAGAGAAAATATAGCCGAAGTCGGACTCCCGTTAAAAAATATACACAAAACTACCAGTAAAGCCGATTAAAATTTAAAAAATATGAAATTGTTTTATTTTAGCATTTGTTGATATGATAAAAACAATTTAGTTTATTTAATATTAGTAATATTTGTTAAATTTAGCATCTAAAAAAAGCAATGTTCCTACGCTAATAATTTCTTCCACTATCGACAAAAATCACAGACGTATATTTCTTTTTCATCTCCTGAGTACTATTCGCGTGCCAACAACCCGCACATAGTTTCTCTTCACAGTTCAATGAGAACTTTTACCCGCAGAATATACATTCAGCAGGTCGTCAATTTGAAGTCTTACTTGTGACTTATATTCTTCACTGTCTGTGTAGGAGATTTCTTCACAATCTCAACTTTCTTTTTTGTTGAAATTTAGGTTTCTGCTCCCTCTTCCATTATATCGAAAGGACTACTTAAGAGTTAACAACTTAACGAAATATTAACCTGAATTATGAGGAATCTTACTTAGAAATGGCCGAGGGATCCTATTTAGGACGTCTTAGGCTTGGCAGTTTTAGGTATTTAATAAGAATGTTGGGTTGATATCGAACTAAAAAAATGACGCAGAGATTCAGACTAGTACTACTTAACAAAGTAACTGCAGTGAATAATCCCTTTGGAGCATAAAACACTGTTTAATGCACCTCTGGACAAACTTTCGATCTTACTGAAAGCAGTAATAGCGTAACTGGCGGGATACATGTCCTGCCCAGCCTTGAAACCGTCAAAACACATAATTTATTTCGATATCTAGATGTAAACATATATGCTGCCAGAAAGAGGCCGCATCCAGGCGAAATAGAGATGTCGGTCTGACTTAGGGACACGGATCGGAGTTTGATATTTACTGCACTTCAGTATACCGAGCAGGTGTTTAGTGGTGTCTGACTGACCGTCCACGCCCGGCCGTCGCTGTCCCAGTGGCAGTAGCGCAGGCGGTAGTCTCTTCCGGCGGCGTTGAGGTCTGCCGCCCCCAGGCGGCGGACCCCGCCGACGCCCGCCGCCCCCGCCGCCAGGTCCTCGCAGCCCGACACCGCCTCCGGAGCCCTCTCTCCACCGCCGCCCGCCGCCGCCGTCGTCGGCAGGAAGGGCGGCTCCGGCTCCGACCCGCTGCCCTCCTGGCAACACGTCCGCGACACAACACCTGGCTCCACACAACAACTAACAGGCACTCCACACTACAGTTAAAAGGTTTCAATCATTTCAAATAATCATAGTTACTTCAGCATGTACAAGACAACGGCAGGGTAATATTCTTGGCTACTGATTGATTGATCGTTTGGACCTGCTCATGACTAACCTGCCCCGAATGTAACATGTTCTTCTTTCTTGAAATCTTCTTTCTTTGGGATGATCATTACTTTGTCGATTCTGACAACTAAATACCATTTAAACTGTTATACTCTTTCATACTGTGGGCTTATGTACACTCTGTGTTTGCAGGGATTGGTTGGTGGATGGATACATGAAATATGCGTCGTAGATCCGGAAGTCTTCACAAATAAGATTCAAATATTGATCTAGAACTCAGAAAGAATTTTTTAAAACTCTATTTGTGGAGCGTAGCACTTTATGGTAGCTAAGCATGGATTGAAGGTTTACCAGAAACAAGGAAAATTGAAGCAATTAAAACGTGGTGCTATAGAAGGATGCAGAAAATTAAGTGGACAGATAAAGTAGGAAATGAACGTATTTAAAAAATGATGAGTGAGGAAAAAAGTTTGTGTAATTCTTACAGGAAGAGACAGGATGGTAGAGGAAGAAAGATTAGAATATATGAAGCAGATAATAGAGGAAATGGATTGTAAATGCTAAAAAAGAAAAAGAAAAACGTCCTATTTTAACACTCTTGCAAAGAAATCTGCGTCTGCATTAAATATACCAGATAAATATCAGAGCTAAAGAACAACTTCCACAACGCTAGCCGCTTGTAGGAATTAATTAACTGCACGGTAAGGGAAGTAGCTACGTTCAACAGATGATGCTCTGATCTGGTCGCAGAATGATGGTGAGAGCTAGCTTATGCTCCCCATACCGTCGCCGATCGTGTGAGTGGTAATGCCTCTACTGTGGTTCCTACCTGGTTGGTCAGCAGTCCTTTTGGACTCCGAACTGATTCAAAGCCTCTAAATTGCAACTGTGTTAACATACTCTATGCGTTTGGACAGCCTTCTTGCGTGTGTGTCAAACTAACTGCAAGCACGAGTTTCTGGTTACATGCAGCTGTTCGTCTTGGATGCATCTGCTCTACAGCCTGCTTGAATATTCTTGATAAAAATAAAATACCAATTAAACGCCTGTTACAAGAGGTAAAAAAAACTTTTTTTTTACGAGGTCAATATGTTTGATCAATAAACCTCTAAAATGAACCAATTACGTATAACAGGTAGGCATTTCCCTTGAAACATCCTTAAAATTAATCTGATCTCCAAAAAATCAGAGCAAAGACTATAAGATTGGAAGACAATTGCTTTCGTAAAATAATATTGGTAAGCCTGCCTCAAAGCTACATGATAACTTGGGAGAAGAACATAGGTGAGCATAAACTTCATCGTTTCATTTACACTAGTAAAAAAGTAACAACAGAAGAGAACAAAAGCAAACGAAAGCAGCGACTCAAGTACGCCACCATCATGAAGACGGGCAACAATCAGGTTTGTTATCAGACAGACAGCGTTGTCAGAATCCGAAGAAAAATTTTACGTCCCAGAGAAAGCTTTTAATGAAGCAGAGAACGTGGGGTGAATCGGAGTAAAACATTGACAAATTCGAATATAATGTTAGAATCTACTATTAAAAAAAAAAAAAAAAGAAATGAAGCCATAAACGATAAGGTCACGCAAGTACTATGTTGATAGACTGTGTTAACTGAAAGAAAATCAAATCAGAAAGAATATTTATTGAAAGAAGAAAGGATTCCTGATATCATAAAAATCTCTAGTTCAGTTTAGATTAAGTCTTCTCCAAGTATTTGTAGATTAGAAGTATGGTAAATCAGGAATATAGATGAGAGTGTTTAAAGATATTGACCGAGAACAACAGAAGAAATGAATTGGTAGAATAAGGAGAGAGGAGATTTAGAAGGGGGAGAAAACTAGTAAATTGTTTTTGCTTATTGCTTTACGCGTCGATGTCGAGGTCGTTAGAGCCAGGAAAGGATAGGGGATAACGAACGGGAAGGAATTCGGTTATGGCCTTTTAAAGGAAGCATCCCGGCATTTTCCATGGAAAACCTAAATCTGGATGCCCGGACGGGGATTCGAATCCGCGTCTACCCGAATGTGAGGCGAGATCGTTACCGCTCACCCACCACGCTCGGTGAACCAAGAAATTATTATATGAAAGAGAAAACGAGTAAGAAAAGAAAAAAGTTTTCCCCATATAATGGAAGGTTCTTAGGGTAGAGGAAAAACTGTATAGCCGCACAATGTAAATCCGAAAAAAAATCCGCTCTTTTGTTAGCAGTACATAAACTTATTGATATTATTTATTAGCAGAAAATTCTTTGTCAAACTAATTTTGGAACATGCCCCTGCTTGTCAAGACCATTACGCGAAGAGAAGACAAACGCAGAATTGAACAGGCGTCGTACATATCAAGAATTCGTCTCGCACGTCGGCGAAAGCATAATGAAAAGAACAATGATCTCAGATACATCCTGTCTTTCCTATTTGAACTAAATAATTATATTTTGTAAAAAAGTGAGGACCAAATATAATAATATTTATCTTCGCTCGTAACAAAATCGTTCAAAAAATTTAATTAGGGAATATTTAAATCCTGCAATTACGAAAATGGTCGTAAAGGTACTAAACCACGAAACTTGATGTTGTTCAATCTAAGGACTGAGATAAATTGAAAATAGAAATTTTGTCACAGGAAAATGTGACTAAACGTAGAGGCAAGTAACCGGTATGGCGTCTTAATTTTTTTTAATGTATTTTGATTTTGAGCTGCAGCTAAATGTGCGTGGCGCGTGCTGCCGTGATTATACCAGAACTGCAGGTTTAATCGCCTTCTATTAGCATACAATAGTCTCTCCTTCATGCCGCGCTGCCCGGATTGTAAGACAATGGCAACACTATTTTTCCATCCTGAGAATAAACATAAAGCTTTTCTGATATCAGTTTTAACGTAATACGTTTCCTAATGTTTAAATATTGATCTTCCTGAAATAAGAAACCTACTGAGTTATATTCATAACACCTCGTAAATAGAAGATCGTAGATTCGTACACCTTTTTTCAGAATTTGCTGATACAATCTTTGAGACAAACGAATTAAACAAATTATTGTTGGAATAATATTGAATATTAGCAAATATAGCAGAGTTTTGGGAATTTTCATTTTCGGAGGTGTAACACAACTATTTACTATCATTTTTTTTATGTTGTATGAAAACTTATTCGGATGTAAATGTAATATAATCGGTATTTACCACACATGTTTGACTTTTCTCTTTCTCTCTTCATTACCTCCCGTTTTTTAAAAAGTTTCTCTTGTTAGTTGTATTCTAAATCTGCCATTTAACAGCCTACGTTTTTGATTTCTTTCTAACACAAGTTTGTATGTATTCCATATTTTGGCAGCTGCAGTGATGACTGATTTCAGTATGTAGCAATGCCATTAACTTGCAATTATTACAGACTGAGTGTTTCTCTCGGGAGGCATAGATAGTCATCTCCAGTCCAGAACCTCGGTACTGCGGAGTAAAACCAAGACACAGTAACACGAAGTCATCTTCTAAGCAACTCTTAAATACGCATGCCAGTCTAACATTATAGGTTGTATGTTTTGTTTTGAATAAACGGTCTACAAACTTGTTTTTGCATTTATTTTAAAATGTCGCTTATGATTGAATAGTGAGCAGTTTATCAAACTGTAAAACGTAAGGTAGATCATTAAATTATTAGTCTGATTCATAGCTGAGACAAAGTCCGTCGTGGGAAACTAAATATACCCACCTTTTAAATAAATGAATGATTGTAAGAAAATCAATTGCGCGAACTAAGTTTTAAGACTGAGTGTCGCTTATACCACTATTGTTATAACACACGGCTAAATGACTAATATTTTGGAGGACGTGGGTTCTATACATGGGCTTGCCCCTTCCTCACCCCCCCCCCCTCCTTCCCTAGATTTCCGTTTCCGCGGTGTCCCGAAATTACTGCACGCGAATGCCAGTATTGTTCACTGAAATGGCCATGGCGAATTCCTCCCCTGTTCCTTGCCCTGCGACCTTTCTCAGCTTTTACTTACTTTTTGATGCATGGAACTAGAAGTTTCTGGGCCTAGTATTGAATTATGTCATATAGTTCTTTCTTGTGAATCCTTAGGTCCTCGGAGGTATAATTTGGCAGGCAATGTGTTCCATAGTTTGTGTTGTTTCACATCATGTACAATACCCCACCTTGATATGCTGGTGTTTACTGGGGCCACAACCTGTCTTGATGCAGCTCAGTGTTCCCCACACCTCTCCAGTTTATTGATGAACCACTGGACACTTCCGATGTAGCTGGGTAGTCGGATGGTGGTTTATCCAGCGGGACATTCATAAACCTTCTTCGTGATCTGAGCTTCTGGACACCATTTTCCTCCCAATGAAGTAGGTGGCGTTCGTCAAACTTTTTTTGAACCTCTTCTTCTATTCGATTGTACTTCTATGGCAGGCAGGTCTTGCTCCCATCTCTAATGACCTCGATATTGACTATTTCCGTGATTCCCTAACAAAAAACGATATAATTTTTCTGCGTCGCAAATCTTACCTTGAGCTAAAATATCTGATCGTACATCTTACACATTGATTGGTAGAGGACAAGAATGTTACGGATTTCGTAATATTGGTAACCTATTAGAATTTCTCTTTTCATGGTAAGTATAATTTTGTATGTAATGTTACACGGCAATAAATTAACTGATGAATTCGTTGTTATACATTTTTTTTCCGTTTTAGCATCCGTCATTTTGGTATAAATAGCCTCACGAGCGTCGCGCTGTGTCGAAATGCTCGTCCTTCTTCTTCCAGACCTTTCGACCAGGCCATAGATCTTCCTCTGGGGACTTAGCCACCTGCTGAGGCTGCTAGATTCTGCTAATCTCTAGCAGACTCAGCAGGTGTCCCCTCAGGAAGACCTGTGGCCTGATCGAAACGTCGGGAAGAAGAAGGACGAGCATTTCGACACAGCGCGACGCTCGTGAGACTATTTATACCAATTCGTTGTTAGTTTAACACTTGCGATGGCACTTACAAAATAATCTATTGAGAATGGAATCGTTGGTGCGGTTCCTCGCACGCCGTGCGTGTGTGTTACCTCGGCAGGGTCCAGGTCTAGAGAGTCCTCGTCGTCTGTGCTGTCCTGCCTGCGCCCGCTCACCACCCACACGCCCTCAGAGCCCTCCGCCCTCTGCTGGCCCTTGTCCTTGTCCACCACACCCGACGAGCAGCTCTCCGCCACGCGGCTTTCCAGCGCCTGTAACACACAACACTCAATTAACGACTCAGCAAATATGCAGACACCTTAAGCCGAAGTCACTATGCATTTACCCGTTTACAGTGATAGTTTTTATGCGTGTGAACGACAAAAAATCACCAATATTCAACCAGCTGACTTTGTTACATGTCCACTTTTGCGTAATGCAGAGCAGTGTATCGTGAGAAGTTGGGTGTTAGTCGTGTGCCATTCATAAGGGAAAGCTGAACCTAACCTAGTCCACGACCCGAAGATTGGATAGATCCTCTCGAAGGAGACATTGCAAACCGTTGTGTCAGAGGTAGGACGGCTAGTTCCTTTCCTCTGGGACCTACAGTTAAACGCAGAATCAGAAACACCGAACAATCTGGGGCAATTCATATGGTCAAATACAACTTTTAAAAATTACTGGTCCCACGGAGATTTAACCCTGGACTGAACCAGACTGCACACCTAAATTTTGAAACCACGCACCTTAACCATTGTGTTAGCAGATCGCTCATGAGAAAATGATCAACTATTTTACTATAAAAAATATAGTAAAGAAAGACAAATCTCACTGAACTTATGCATTACCCTATAACTTACAAAACTACAGTGTAACTTGGATGCAAATAACACTACAGCATACAACCGATTCAGACATGCTACGTAAAGATGTTTGTGTGTATACAAAGAGCCTGACCACTAAGCTCGATTGTAGCCTTTCCTTATCTATGCTTATACAGGATGTTAAATAAACTATCGAGTATTTTATGAGATGATAATATACACAAAAACAAGACAAAAATGTTTATTAACCATTGGGCCGCAAATACATATTTTTGGAGTCAGTAGCACGTATTCAATGTGAGGGCCCTCAACGGCAATGCACTCCTCTGACCTAACGCGTAAGGAATCACCCACCCTTTTAAACGGTCCTGGTTGATCCTGTGCGTCTTCAGTCTATGTCAGCACTTACCATACAAGACCAACCAGGACAGTTTCAAGGAGTACGTAATTCCTTACGACGAAGGACAGAGGAATGAATTACCATGGACCGACTTCACATTGAGCACTTGCCATCAACTTCGAAAGTAAGTGTTTGCGGCTCAATATTTATTGGATATTTTTTTCCCTTGTTTGATGCATACTATTACCTCCTAAAATATTCGATATTTTCTTATCATCCTGTATACTATCATAAACTTGTAAATCGGTCTGCACCTGTCTATCCTTTTGTCCACGCATCACGCAAAAAGTACTGAAACAATATGAATGGAACTATCGCAATTTGAAAACATATGGTTTAACTTAAAATCTGCCATATATGCACGTTACCGGGGAACAGAGCGATAAGCGGTAATTCGTTCGTACCACGAACAAATAGGTGCCACAGATCATACGGCATCTCAAATAAACACATCTTTATTAGATACGACCAAAGATCACGCTACAATACAGATAAATTCTTCAGCCTAAGGATTCTGCTGTATTTTTTTTTTTTACTACGTAACTAGCTTTGGTTATACATTTCTTCAGTTTTCTGAAACATAGTACATTTGAACACATTGAAAGCGTTCAAACGTTTACATTCAAGATAAAGACTTCAATAAGCGTAACAAAATTGTGAAATTTAATTTGTGGTAAAAGTGACAAATCGGTTACGTTACAAGAAGAAAAAGAAGAAAAGAAAAAAAAAACCGGAAACGAATTAATACGCACATCAAGGGCCGCACTGTGGGAAAATGCTGCTTGGCCAACAAACATGCTTATAGTTTCGCTCGGTGCCTTGTAGTCTGTCAACTAAAGGTTCATCAGTCGGATAGCGTTCGAAGAGGCTGCATGTAAGAAGCATTCATTTGCGCTGTTTGTGCAGTGTTTCAACTACATTGGACACAGATATCATGTTTAGATTTACTCATCTAGCAATATCAAGCAAAATAATTCCCCCAACCATCTACCACAGTCCACACTAAGGTGAATAGTAAATGATGAAACTAGTCAATATTATTGCAAATGTTAATAGAAATGTATAAAATCAAAAACTTAATATATTATTAAATATATTCTTTGAAATACTTAACTAATTTACTCATGTAATAAGCAACGATACTTTAAGTTTATGTATGCATTAACTATGGTGTCTCGAGGAAGCAGGTTTGAATTTCCTTCCGGCCATTCAGATTTCGATTCTCCATGGTTTTCCGAACTCACTTTCTTTATTTTTTTTTAAATGGCCATGGAAAAATTTATTGTTGTTCCTTCCCCCTTGTCCTTTTGCGCCTTTAATGACGTCGACATCGTCGATAGTAAAGCCTTAAAAAAAAGCTGGTGTCATATTTTCTTAATGCGATACAGATGTAAACATAACGATGCAGAGAGCCTAACATAGATATGTAGAACGTATCTTCCCAATGACCCAGACACATTCATAGAGAGGTTAAAGAAGCAATAATTAAATCAGAGATGTAAATTTCTTC
Organism: Vandiemenella viatica; assembly: GCA_031002005.1. Taxonomy (NCBI): domain Eukaryota; kingdom Metazoa; phylum Arthropoda; class Insecta; order Orthoptera; family Morabidae; genus Vandiemenella; species Vandiemenella viatica. The sequence goes on along the minus strand of JARYHS010013630.1, from coordinate 158,512,660 downwards.
CTCTATTCTGGTGACAATGTTTCGATTGCTAGAATTAACTTTCAGAGAAATATTTGCAGTTTATTTGACATGAATAGACAAGAAAGTATTCGACCAATTCAGTCTCCACCAACAAAACTCAAAAAATGTTTTCTGCATACAACTTAATGAGTATCAGTGCAGAAATTAAGGTACCTGCTGTCTCAGTAATATGCAACAGGTGCAAAAACAAAGCTTCCGATTTTAAAATGAGGATAAATTTTGTAGTTTTTTTAAATCAGGGAAAGATTTTTCAAAGTTGTTCACAATCTACATAACTTTATGGCTGAACTGATAATAAACATTTTTTTATTTATGGTTTTGCGCCTCGTTGACGTCGAGGTCATTAGAGGCGGAGTGGGACTGAGGAAAAGGAACGGGAAGGAATTCAGCGATGGTCTTTTGAAGGAAACATCCCGGCATTCGCCTGGAGGACTTTGGAAAAACACGGAAAACCCAAATCTGGATGTCCGGACGGGTATTCGAACTCCCTTTCAAAAATGTGGTTAACTACAAATGTTGATCAAGAAGGTAATTAATCAAAGAAACTAAAACAGTACCGATAGTGAAGGAAAGGTCGATGTAGGTTTGCTTCGGTCTCCAGAATAAAGCAAACCACGATATTCAAATAAAAAGAGAATAAATTTCTAGAATACTCTTTAATAGGATCTCGACGCTAAGGGAAAAGGTAACTCAAGGCAAAGTACATTTCTGCATAACGAGAAGCAGTTCTGTATACGCCCGAGGAAACCTGCTTTCTGAACAGCCATGGCTTACAGGTAATAAAACACAACGCAGTCACTCCACTTGAGGAAGAAGCGACACACCTGCTGCTCCAGAAGCTGAGTAACCTTTAGAATTACTTAGAATGTAAGATAGAAGAGAGCTTGTAGAATTCGGCTATACTTTCATTAAATCGTGAAAGCGATGCTAATTAAACCGAAATGAAAATATTTTCTGGGTTTTATGTACTAATGGAAACAACCCTTTTAGTTTGATGATAAATTGTTCTATTTTTATGAGGGAGTTCATTAAGGACATTATAAATAAAAATTAATATTTTATAAATTAGCTAAACCTGTATACTTAATGTCAATTTTATAAAAATATAAATACTATGATAAACCTGCTGCTGAAGGTCGGCGTGATCATTGAGCTTAGTCAACATCCGTAACTGTCAACGCCAAATACCTCGAGATATGTACGCGAAACATAACTAATACGCACGATTATTGTTTGCTCAAGTTTTTTTCTGTGGTTCAGAACTGAGCTAAAATTCTGGTGTAACTCTTCTTAATGTACTGTGATAAAAGTATAGACGTGAGTAGTATTCACTGAATTCAGCTTTACCCACTTGAAAGAAACACATTCATTCAGTTGTTCATATTATCATTTTGTAGACAATACTTGGTCTAACCAGCTTTCAACTAATATGAATATCAAATTGTTTAAGACATCTATAATAAACGACTCCCAGAAGTGATTAATCTGACGTACCCAAAAAAAAACGACTCCATGAATAGTTTAATTGTTTCTTGTTTTTGAATAACCTCTAATTATTTTAAATTTAACTTTCTCGCTTTATTCCTCGTTTGTCTATATTTTAGTGCCTTTATTTTAATTTTCGTATAGTAGTTGGTTATCATTAAATGATACAGTGCTTTGTAAGTTATTATGAACAGGCTCATGCAAATACGGGGTTACTACAGAAGAATCATTCACTTTCAAAGCCCGATTTATTCAAAGGTATTATACTTATAAATATGATTGATTTATGAAAATAACCACAAAATATCCAAGTTTGTACACCAGGAGGCGTGGCAGCACTAGTTCAGTTCAGTTTCTCCCAAAATGGGCGCAAAGCGAGAAAAGAGTTTCTGCGTCCTAGAATACGCGTAATGTCCCTTTGGGGACACATTAAGGACGTTGTTTACGTACCCTCAGTACCAAAAACGATAGAAGAGCTGAAGAAACGGATCAGTGATGCATTGATGAACATTGACGAGATCACGCTACAAAATGTGTGGATTGATTTAAACTACCGCCTGGACGTGTGTCGTGTGACCAAGGGGCACACATAGAACATTTGTAGAGTGAGCATAAAACTTGGATACTTTGTGGTTATTTTCATATATCAATCATATTTTTAAGTATAATACCCTGGAATAAATCAGGTTTTGAAAGTAAATGATTCTTTAGTAGTAACCCTGTATTATTATTTACGAGTACTCACTAAACGTTAACGGTTAGTAGTGTGGGAATGAGAAGAATTTAGACGAGATGATATCAGCTGCTGTTCTAGCCCATATTGCGTCTCGGAGATACAACTTTCTCCATTATCGAGGACCATACATCTCCACAGAAGATTTGTAGTAGGCTACATTCTTTGTTTCACAAGCAGATCGTATTCGATTCAAACCGCCGCCCTGCCACTGACAGCTAGACGCTGTCGCAATGATAAATGTTTCTGAGAGGCAATACAACTGGTTTCGTCTGCCACACAGTCTGTGTTTACTTGTCATTTACCTGATCGATGTTTCAGTTTTCTCGGGAATCAGATAGTGAGGGAACAATATTTTTTAGAAAGTTAACATCTCATCTTTGGATTATCTCTGCTATGAGGTCAGACATTTAATCATTGGCTGTCACATCTCAAATCAACATCGGTAATTGCAGTTGGAGGAATTGAGAGCCAGCGTAGTTCTCGCAGCAAATTCGATATGAAAAAGAACAGTTAAAGAAACCAAAGTTCTAGAGAGGAAGATAACGACTACTTCTATCTATGCTCCTGCCCCATTACTTTGCAGTTAGATCGACATTGTCTGGAGCGTGACTTCAACAAACTACTTCCGTTTAATCTGACAAAACGAAAGCTCGTGTTTTGAACAATTTCGTTGTTTCTAATTATTCTCTTGAAATGCGAGAAGAAGCATTAACTTTTTTCCTTTTAAAATAACTACTAAAAAATCAACTGTTTCCAGAGCCTTAAAACACTATTGATAGTTTTAACATGTGCTACTTTTACATGAATTCATTCAATTTTCATTTAAACATCTGGTCCGCTAGATCCATCAAATGGTGTAGAAAGTGGTTTTGCGAGTTGCTGAAATCAGAAAAACAGGACAGCAAAAGGTGAGGGGTCCAGATCTGTGCATATAGTTTCTATTTAACAGCAATGTGATAGCCTTGCCTCTTAAAACAACGGTTTGATCAAAAATTTTATTATTTAATTGTTGCATAAATGTAGCTTTGAATCAGAAATTTAATGTTAAAAGTTCTCTAAATCCTCCTAAACAAAAGAAAAATCTTCATTGTTTTGAAAGCTATTTGACCTTGCTTCTCAATCTGTTTCAAAATGAAATGAAAAATTTCATGAAGAATATATAGGAAAAAGGTAAAAAGGGAAAGAAGAAAGTGAAATTGAACAAAAAGAGGTAAGCGTTAATAAGGATTTGCAGATTATTTTCAGGACTCCGAAATATTACCTGATGGTCATGAAATAAGACCGTACTTAAATTTTTCTAATGTCAAATTGTAAAACCATAGTGTTCATCTATCAATACAAAAAAAACTTTTCGGGATATGCGTTAACCCTGTCGTGAACCGCTGCCCACCATTACGGGGCTGCTCAGCTTTTGTTATCGTCTTGTATTACAATTTTGGTTTGCCTTTACTAGCTACTAACGACAGTGATCAATTGTCTGGGATAACTTCTATTCTACAGTGTCTACCACAAGTATTTCCTTCCCACACGGTCGGAAGCTTTCTCAGAGTCTACAAACACAAGATGTATTTCGCGCTGAACTCCCTGTGCTTTTCAATAATATGGTTAAGTATGAAGATGTGTCTATGTGATTCATTCCATTAGCCTATTGTCTCTTTAGGGAATTCGCTGAGTGATTTGTTCATGTTAGCATAGATTTTGTATCTTGCTGTCATCAAAATTATTCCCCTGAAAGCAAGATTGTCTAACTACTTTTTTCAAACGTGAAGTGGACTTCTATCTCCTACAATTTGCTGTCGTACCTAACAACTCCATACATTAGCAGTTCAGAATTTATTTGACCATTTCCTACATCTTTTCTCTTTCCAGTACTTTTTAATCACTGCGGATAGATCTTCTTTAGTTATCAATCCAGTGTGATAATTTTCTGGCACGAAATCCTCATCTTGTTCTTCTTGACAGAACTAGTGATCTCTATAACATATGATACGTACTTCTCTAACTAAGCTTAGCATTGTAGTATCCATTTCTGACTTGTTTAGGTGTCTCATCAATTTGTGAGCGACCTGCTGGTCACCATGTAAATCGTTTTCAATCTTGATAATGAAACATTTTTTTTTAACTGCTTAACGTCTCTTAACAGCGAGGTCTTTAGAGACGGGAAAGGATGGAGGGCAAGGAATTGGAAGTAATTCGGCCATGGCCTTTTGAAGGAAGCATCCCGGAATTTGCCTGGAGTGATTTGGGAAACCATGGAAAACCCAAATCTGGATACCCGGACGGGGATTCGAACCGCCGTCCTCCCGAATTCGAGGCCAGAACGCTAACCGTTACACTACCACGATCGGTATAATGAAACTGTCCCAGCTCTGTACTATTTGTAACTTATCTTCGCTTCTGTTTATGCGCATTTTTGTTTACACCTATTGGGTTTCTTAGACTGATACCAATATTTTTTACCCGTATTTCTTGTTTGACACCCTCATTCCACTCAGCAACCTGTTTTTATTTTTTTAAAGAATTTTTTGCAGTGCTTTCCCTGTGTCTCCTCTGCAGCTTTGAGTATGTAGCTCCCAACTGCATTTCATCCCTCTTTTGCATTTTTCTGTGACTCTGTTTCTGAGAATATTGCGCCTGTCGGTCGGTACTGATATAATATTTTAATGGTTTCTTCCTACAATAAACGTATTTGATATTGAATCTTGCTCTCATTTATTACCCGCTTCTTCTTACATTTTCACAAAATGTTAATTTCTGACATGATAATAAAATCTTCTGAAAGTGTATTGCGTCTTGGAAAAACATTAGGAAAACGAGAGGATGCTTATACCTATCGCCTTATTCCTGGTATACTTAGAGGTCGTTAGAGGACAGTGGTTAAGGGACGGGAAGGAATTTGGTCATTACGTTTCAAGGAACCATCCCGGCATTCATCAGGAATGATTTCGGATTGGACGGAGACTCGAACCCACGGCCACCCAAATGCAAGGCCCAGTCATCCACCACACCCAGTCATACCTGCTGTCTGGTTTACGATGTCACGCTCAATAGTGATTTTTAACCCCTAAATGTATATGTTAATATCTTTATTCCCAAAAAATTTTTTGGTTAAAAGCTGCAAATTCCCTAATGCTTTCCCATTTTAACTTTCATGATGTTCCCCAAACTTACCACCACATTTGGTGGCTTCGCGTTCATCCCCACTTTTAATCCTTTTTATTCGGTTTGGACAAAAGCTTCTGAAGATAGTCATTCAGGTTCATAGTATGTACCTTCCTCCCGTGTGTAAACCTAACAATCAAATAAAATCTTTTGACCTTAAATCTACCTGACACCATTCTTTCATTTACATGGTTATATGACCCCATCGTGTATCATCATGAAGTTTTCAATGCCCGTGGTCACTGTTTTCGTTTCTTTTCTTTTATGACGCATATATTTAATTTTTTGTTCAAGTATTTGTATTAATTCTGCTTCTTTCGTGTTAATGCTGCGAATATTCCAAGCGTATGATTTCAGATTATTCTTGATCAAGTAGAATTTACTTGGTCGTAATTCGATCGTTATCAGGAAATCCAATTGATCCGAGGATTTGTTTCTGAAGCTCATGAGCAAGATTATATCGCTTACCCAGCACAGGATAGGTACTAGGGTGGAGTGACTGCCACCTCAGTGCTTCCCTACCTATTTAATTTTCTGTCGGAGTCGATTCCATCACCCATTGTGGCCTTTTTTAAGGCGCCAGAGATTCGTATTTCGCCATGTCCGTCTGCTACACTCCACATGAAGTGCATTTCTCAGGGGCTACGCGTTGCCTTCGAGGACGTGGGAGTAGGATTATGTTGATTAGCTTCTTAAGGGATGCCATAAGTATTCTTTTGCGGTTGCGTGGTTCATCGTGCTCTTCCCTGCAATCGAAATTGTTTTGTTTATCAACTCTTTTCTATGGAGTAAAGTTTACTGTATATATTCATACCAGATGGCCCATTGAAGATTGAAGTTAGATTCGTAAGGCCACCACTCAATTTCAAAATTTTTAACCGTTATTTTAAAACCCTTTTTAATTCATCGTCTTCAAGTGTTCCTCTAACACCACCAATTGCAAAAACCGTATTTATCGGGCTTCGAAAATCCAGAGGTCACAGGTTCTAGTTGGAGCAGATAAGGAATTTCCACAATCATTAGCCACATTCACACTTTACATCTTTTAAACAATATTTCCACTTACGTCTGTGTGTGGCCAACTGCCCACTGCAATTCTTTACGTTCCGAAGACCCCTGGCGATCTACTTGTGCTTATACCTTTGCGCACCATGCTTCCATCTGAGGTTCACATTTTCCCGGCCACGGTCATGGCGGACACTAATGTCACTAGCCAGCCATTTGAAACGCCAGTATTTCAAAATCTGCTTTAAACGTCAATTCTGCATGGAGTACTTCTTCCACAAAGGAACACTAAAAATCAAATTATGTTCTCTCTTTATACACCGTTGCCTTTATTTAGAAACAGAGAACTGCCCTACTGTGGTTCCGTTACAGTTTCTCAAGGATCCAACTGACACGAGGTGGAACCTTTGAGATCATACAGTCTTTAACTTCCCAACTGACATGAAGATATTTCACACTTTACTGCCTGAGATCAATAGACCGAAGGATCTCGCACTATATATTCCCGTCTGCTGAGGGATTAAACGGTGTGAGGTAATTCAGTTGTGTCGGCTTCGTGGGAGTTCCAGTAATTGCTTCATCGGACGAGCAAGTGATTCCCGCTGTAATGCGCTGGCCGTGCGGTGCGGGCAGACTGGGTCACTCCGTATAAGGCAGGCTGGCCGCGCGCAGGTTCAAGGCCCTGGCGGCCACCAGCTCTCCCTGCTGCAGGTATCTGCCTGCTATTCAGCGCCATGGCATTTTCGAAACTGAGTCAGTTCAGAAAACTTCACATACTTTTCTCTCTGGATTTTGCACTACGTTTTTCTTGCTGTTTATGCGCTTCGTTTTCGGGTACACTATATGAAATGTTTATATTCTCCGGCAGAGATGATGTTGTTTCTCTGCCAAAGAGTGTCCACTGTTCCTGAGAGGTTTACACTCTGTGGAGTGATCTGGCAGTTGTTGCAACGCGTTCGTCTGCGTACATACGCTTCCACATTTGATTCAAATCATAGCCAGTGGCGTAACAATAGGATGGCAAAATGCCATGGGCCCCCAGCTGGAGGGGGCCCCCGGATCAAGGCCCACAAGGGACTGCCACCCCTTGAAACAGCTTCCACACATTGTCTTCCCGGGGCAGCAGTGGAGCTAAAAAACAAGATCACCCAATTGCCCCCCTCCTCCCGCCCTAAATTCGGCACTGACGGAGGGCCCAATGAATTTACTACGGACCTCAACAGAACAGTTACGACACTGACCATAGCCTCCACCTTTGTTGAATTGTTAAGGTGTTTATAAATTTCTATGGGTTCCCTAATTTTACGTTCTAAAAAATCTTTTGGTTTTGCAGTAAAAGATAGGGCGTATGGCATTGTTGGCTGGGAGACCTTGTAGGGTGGCTCGGCCTCCGGTTGAAATTTTTTCGATTTGCAGTGCAAGTGGCTCTGTCAGGGTTACAGGTTCCTACGGGGAATAGGGGAGAGCTATAGCTTTACGTAATCCGAACCACGGAGCGTCCTAGCGGACTGCAGATGATCTAAGAAAGCTTTTCCAGAGGAGAAGGTCGTAAAATTCCACCCGGACTCGGGATTAGAACCACGCATCTTAGCCAACTGAGCCACCAGAGCGACTGTTCCACGCGAAGTTGCGCCAGTGCTGATTACGTGGTTTCTTCTAGTCCCGCGTGATCTAGAACAAGCCACAAAAACAGCAGTGGCGGTACTTCACGTAGAAGCAGGACAAGGAATTCAGTGGTAGAAAATTACAAACATTGCAAAACCGAAGGATTTTTTAGAACGTAAAATTACGGAATCCATACGAATTTATAAACATCCTAACAACTTCAAAAAATAAAGGGGATATGATATGAGTGACATGTGGATGTGTGTACTCATTAACGAACGCATTGCAACAAGTGCCAGATAGCTCTTTGGAGTGTAAACCTCTCTGGAACAGCGGAAGCTCATTGGTGGAGAAATAATATCATCTCTGCCGGAGAATATAAACAGTTCATATAGTGTACCCTAAAACAAAGCGGATACATTAACACGAAGCACTGAGGAAGGTTCCCATGTTTGGACCGAAACGTTAGCGTCATCAGCAAGAAAATAGCATCGCAAAACGCAAAAAAGTGTAATTTTCCAAAATGACGCATGCGAAAAATGTGTGAAATTTTATATGTGTCGTGCACTCTTTGACTGTATCATTTTGTGACAATTATGGGGACTGCATCACTTCCGGTACCCACGCAAAATTGGTTCTAACCTATTGAAATTTGGTTTAATTTCTTCTTCAATATGTCCTCTTCACGTTTTGCGCTTTTGTTATGGGGAAAAGTCGCCAGAAATTAAATTAAATAATCGAAATAAGATGGCGGGCATCACCTTGTTACATCACGGATGAATATTGTCTATTCGTCAATTTTGTGTGACTTTTTAGAACTGAGAAAAGCTGAAACATAAGAAAACATTACAACAAAGGATTAAACCAACATTTTAAGAGACTGTCACTGATTTTTCAACGCTGGTGGCATCTAGTGGCTGTGCGTCGCTGTCATATTTCGGCATTTTTAATTAAATTATTAGAAAGTTTTCTGCATAACAAGACCGCAAAACGTGAAGAGGACATATTGACGAAGCAATTAAACCAAATTTCAACAGATTAGTACCAATTTCGCGTGGGTTCTAAAAGTGGTACAGTCCCCACAATTTATTACTTCTTAATATTCGCCTAACAATCCTGCGCAGTTCAGGATATGGATTCCATTTAACACTGTTGAAAGAGAGGGAGCTGATGATCGCGAGTTGCGAAGTGTTTAACTGATGCGAAATCGGAGGAACAAATGTTCGAAAGTACGACGATTTGCTGCACAGAAGCACGTTTTCTATAACTGTGATGTGTATAACTGTACACAACATTTTAATTCATATTACTGTTCCACTGTTCGCTAAACAAGCAAAAACTTGAAATCTACAAATTTTTAAATTTACGTTTTTTAAAACTAGAATCACGGGATTAAGCACTTTTTGATTTGTCTTTGTGTACTTGCTTACAGCTTTACGTCTCGTTAATGTCGAAGTCAGTGCAGTGAGGAGCGGACTAGCGAAAAGGAACAGGCTTTGGAAGAAACAACACCGGCATTCGCCAGGTGTCATTTCAGAAAACAGAGACAGTGATGGCTGGATGGCGATTCAAACCCGCGTCCTCCTGAAAGACAGGCAGAGCGTTACCGCTGGCCCAACGAGCACGGGTGATTAAGTCTGAATACATTTAATGAAACTGAGGTGACATTGTCAAGTTTGGTATTTTTTATTTGTTTAAAATGTGAATTTACGTAGTAAATACTTTGACTAGCTTTAACAATTTGTGCGTTTCCTACTGAGCTTAAACTTCTTAGAAAATTTGCAGGTTATAAAAAATATTTACTAGCCTGGCCTTAAAATATCTAGATCAACGCGTCTCGTTCAGTTTAGTGTTCTGCTGTCACAGGCCTCTAGCACTTAAACGGAATAAGTTAGGCACATGAAGTTATCACGTTTTATTTGTAACGTGACACAAAACCGAATATCGTATTTAAAATAGTATTCTGGTGGGTTTTCGTAGAAATAAATATGGATGGATTCTTTTTTATCCCTCAACGTTAGTTATAGATATTAAGAGCTCTTTAAGTTTTTTCAAATCTTGGCGGAGCGTTGGGATCCGTGGAGCGAAGTTCACTCGCTAATCTGAAAACGTCTTAAGCAATGGTTTTTGTACCAAGTGACTACCTTCTCACCAGCTACGTACAAGATACGTATTAAAGTGGTTGGAGAACAGAACTTTAATCACGCGAATCGATTCCCGGTTGCTCGGTTATTTAACGGCACTTAAAAGTGTTGTTATGTGTTTTCATTTAATTTTTCTCACAAAATTGACGTGGAAGAGAGAGTATCTCTGTTATATAACTGAATCCCTTTAAAATATGCATGAAAAGATAATTAATATTAGAGATAAACCATAAAATTATGTGGGAACTTCGTAAGCTGCGCCAAGGTGTAACGGTTAGAGATTAACTAATTTTGGTTTTTCTTTGTAACAGCAACTAAACATCTTTCAGAAAAAAATACTATGAACCTGAGCATCAATGAGTATTTTCACTCGAACGATATATTTACTTCAGTACCTCTTAAGGATCAATTTCTTCTCTTTCTAGATTTTGATCTTAAAGGGCTTTTTGGGATGGCACTAGGAAAGTTGACTGAAAATCGAAGTTTAACTTCTCCCTTTAAATTAAAAATAAAAAATACCTTGAGCTTCCTGGTGGCTCAGTGATTAATGCGTCTAACTGGAGATTGGAAGGTTTCCGGTTTGATAATTGTCTTGGCGGAGATTTTCATAGACCCTTTACCTGACTGTCAACTTTAATTCAGCTTGCTGTGTAATGTGAAGCAGGCCAGAACGCTTCCGTGGTTCTGATTCCGCGTTAAACTGTAGGATTCCTACAGCGTGTAGTATCACCGGGTTAGGCAATGAGATTACAAGAAGGGCGAACTGTGTGCTGCCAGCACGGTATTACGATCATATGATTTTACTTAACAAAAAACAGCAAGTAAAACACAGGTAATTTTGTTTTTGTTGGTAGAAATTCAGTTTTTTTTTATAACTAAATGCATATTGTGTCTTATTACTGTGGAATATACTAATCAATAAACAACTAAAATGTCAGTGTAACACAGAGTAGCTCAGCAGTGCTGTCATACAGCAGTCTAATTTCTGTCGCTGTCTCATCCACGACCGGAAGTCAATGAAACGACTAAGCGTAAAATATTATATACCATAAGTGTATTCATGAGAGTAGATGGTCTCGCTTCATCGGAATGTTTGATGTCAGGGATATGTGTTGAGTAAAATAGGATACGGGGGCAACAAACACGAAAAGGAGCAAAAATATCCGTGTTGATGTGGGTGAAGATAACAGAGTGGCCCGGGGCGCCGGTTTCACGAGATCTCGTAAATCACGGCAGCTCGCCGTCCGCTACGCTGTAATCAGTACGGGCAGCTCGACACGCGCCGCAACTGATATACAAGCAACACACAAACAAACACGAAGCTGGCTGTAGCTGCTTCCTTTACAAATGGATACCACCTTTTAATTTTTCAGAACTTCACGTATTCCACTAGGTTTCGACCAAATGATTTTGTTTGATAGTAATCTACTTCTTAAATTATATGTGTGGAGGTCAGCACTTTATGGTGGCGAAGCACGGACTTCAGAAATCGAAGCATTTGAAATGTGGTGCTATAGAAGGATGCTGAAAAAAGCACGAAATGAACGAATTTTGGAAATGATTGATGAGGAATGAAGTTTGTGGAAGAGTCTTACAAAAAGAAGAAACAGGATTATGGATCTATTTTAAGACAGATAACACTGGTAAAAAAAAAAAACTTTATCTATTTCTGGAATATAATGCACTCCTTAATCCATATCTAATTTCAAAATTACCGTATCGGCCTCTCGCGATAGTTCTCTGCCTTATTATTGCCTAAAAAATTCTTGCAGACGCAAGTGAAAGACAGCTAAGTGGCTTTTTCAACGTCACTCAAGACATCAAGGAAATTATCATCATCCATTAGGTCTCTAATTAGTGGTCCTATTAATATTCCTTCCTTTATGTTTGCTTCTCTGATCTTTGGGAACTTCTCTTGCAAGTACGTGAATCCTTGTGATGTTTTATCCATCGCTTTCACAAAGTTTTTGACTAGACCCAATTTAATGTGCAGCGGACGTAGATACACATTTTTGGGGTCAACAAGAGGAGTATTTATGACATTCTTCTGTCCAGGCAGTAGCTAATTCCGAGCAAGTCACGTTTTCCCAAAATAGTGTTTTTTTTCTGTCCCTGCTATCCCACTCGAATAGAAAGCCTCAATGTTTTGTGTATCCCAGCTGCATGCCGAGTAGAACTGCAATCACCTTGAGGTCACCAAATATAGGTCACTTGTATTTCTCAAATTTGATATGAGTGAGAAGCAGTTTAAAATTCTCATATATCTCCTTCATTTTAACTGCATGAGCTATAGGAACTGAAGGAAATTTGTTTCCATTGTGAAGAAGCACTGCCTTCAGACTAACTTTGCTAGAATCTATGAACAAGCGCCACTCATTTACATTGAAATCATGGCCAAGAGTCTCTATAACTGATTCGATATCATTACAAAAAACCACATCACCACTCTTCGAGAAATATTCGGAAAAATCAGCATGGCGGTCACGAAAAAAAAATCACTTTCGCATCGCGAGAAAGAAGATTCCATCCTTTTAATTGCGAAGCTAAAAGCTCAGCCTATTGTTTCGACATATTTAAATCACGGACAAGATCATTGATATCCGCTTGAGGCAAAATGTGTGGCTGGTTTGATTCACAGAGGGCTTGAAATGTAGGGTCGACATTAACATTTGATTCGGTGTCTTCTGCATTTTCACCACTGTCTTCATCTTCACTCAAAGTCACTGTCTCAGGAGGCACTGGTACCGGTAATTCTTCACTGTGACATACAGGCCTTACAGCAGATGATAAATTAGGATATTTCACAGTTTTCTTTGTTTTCGAGGTAATTCCTGCTATTTTTGTCAGACAGAAATAACAGTCTGTTGTGTGATCCGTTGGTTCCCTCCAAACCACAGGAACACCAAAGGGCATGTGACGTGATCCCTTCAACCAGGCTGTCAGGAGTGTGACACATACCAAACAACAGATGTGAGGTGTCAATTTTTTGTCTTGATCGCCAACTTTACACCAGAAATAAAGTTCATATCACTTCTTCACAGGAGGGGTAAATGTTCGTTTTTGTGATTTGAGAGTTAATTCTCCACAGATATAACAAAAATAATTTTGGTTATTTACAAACGTACGAGGCATTTCTTCTTCTCTATTAACACAAAACAGAAACCACTACGAACCTACAACAACAAGCAGTTACTTTTCACGCTGTCAGAACTCTCAATGCTGAAACAAAAGTGGCAACAAACAATGGAATGGATTTCTGAACTGAGGATAATTTGTTGTAGTTTTTCAGTCGAACAGTGAAGACGTATTTCTTGTTTGCTACGTAGATGTTTAGTGTAATTTGCTATTATTGTTATGTTTAGTGTTATGTTATTAGATAGTGGTGTGTAAAAGTCTTCAGTTGTTTATATTTTTAATTTCAGAGCATTGACCTTCGAATATTAAATACGAAAACAAAAAATAATTAAGATAAAGTGAGATCGAACATAAATATAATATGTGTAACATGTTATTTGATTGAATTTAAATACAGATTATGACTAATGATTTTGATATAAACTGGAGTGATATTGTTAAATGTATTAAATTTAATTGGACGTTAAGTCAGTAAATAAATAATAAATAAAAAATAAATAATGTATGGGAGTTAGTTTTACATAATTCGATTGTTTTTCAACAATTACATCAGAAAAATAATTAAATTAAGCGACAGGAAAATAACCAATATGGAGTGTTTTCAAGGACTTATGCCGATATCGATAGACAGAGGGTAGCATGTCACAAGAAAACTGAGCCCTATAGGCAAAAACTGATTTCATTTTCGAATACAGCACCCACGACTTTGCTAAGAGCACCATTCATTTTCTTTGTAACAAAAATTCTGTTGACCAGTGTTATTAATGGAAGGAACAGTCGAAGGTAATAACTGTAGAGGAAGACAGAGATTATAAAATATGAAGCAGATAATTGAGGACGTAGATTGTAAGTGGTATGTTGAGGTAAATAGGTTAGCGCTAGATAGGAAGGGATGGAGGTCTGCATCAAACTTGTTGAGGTACAAATGACAGCAGAAAAATCTACCGATATTTTAAATGACAGCGTCGTGATATCATTTCCTTTGGTGGAGTAAGTTTTTAGTTAATGTTACTAGGCTATGCACATAAAAAGAAAAAACTAATAATAGTAATTACAGGCTTTGTCAAATGAACCAGATTTGTGTTGTTAATATGCATTTCCGGTGAGATCTAGAGAAAAGAAGTGACTTTGACAATATCATTTTGTGCTTCGAAGCTTCTATATTTACTTTAGCAGAAAATCTGTGTTTAAATAGGGTAAAGAATTTCGGATCGTCCATTCGTGTCAGAAGGTGTTGCATTACACAAGTGGATTTATTTCAGTTTATTGTGTAACAAACGTGTAATGAACTGAAGAACGAATAAAAGTGATTATGCAGGGGATTGTCTTAAAACTTCGTCTTTACGAGAATTTGTTACATAACACTGAAGAATGCGAAAAAAAACTGATTACAAGTGATTTCGACGACTCGAAGAAATCAACAAGACAAATCTGCTGACAAGGACTGTAGGCTTTTATTTCTTTTTATGTTTTGCTTTGAATCCACGCTATGGTTGCTGTTGGCTGAAAATTGGCTTATAAGTTATCAAACCATCTCCTACTTGAAATGGAAGCTTGGAATTCAGTTACAATGTTATAAATTAATGTTCGAACACGCTAGCAAATAAATCGGTTACATACGTGACGTATTTGGTTTTGCATCTTGATATTTGTATATCATTTACAAAATTTAGTACTTTACACATCCTTTCGTAGTGATGCTGTTTACACTTTGCGATCTGCGAAATTGATAACGAAACTCACATGAAGATAGAATTCTGTTCAGTACCGTCGGTTGTATCTTGTTTTTAGGCAGCGGTGTTTCTGAGAGAAACCTAGAAATTCCCATTTACTTGATTGTGCCAGGACATATTTAACAGCAAAAAAAAAAAAAAACCAAACTCTAATTTTGGTTTATAACTGCTATCTATTGCGTAAAAACAGTACAGGATTATTGAAAATTATTGAAGCAATTTCAAAAATTTACTGTATCTTTATTATTTGACATATTGTCACAAAACATTGCAGTCATATAGAAAAAAAATCAAACAGTTTTGTAGACGCGTTTCATTTTTTTTTTAACCGCTTAACGTCTTTTTACAGCGAGGTCTTTAGAGACGGGAAAGGATTGGGGGGGGGCAAGGATAGGGAAGGAATTCGGCCATGGCCTTTTGAAGGAAGCATCCCGGCATTTGCCTGGAATAATTTGGGAAACCATGGAAAACCCAAATCTGGATGCCCGGACGGGGATTCGAACCGGCGACCTCCCGAATGCGAGGCGAGAACGCTAACCGTTACACCACCATGCTCGGTACGCGTTTCATACTTCTCCGACAAGAACACTGACGTGAGCAGTCAGTCAAGATGGCCAAACGACCGTAACACAACACGTGTATCTGCGCAGGCTAGAAAATTGTCTCTTGTTACAACAGGAGACTGACAGTGTGGACGACCAACGGAATGATGCTCCTCACCAGTTCCATCACGGCGTTTGTGAATTCTCAAACAGGAGATAGGGAAACCGATAGATCCGTCCTGATGGAGATGATGGCCAGCAATTTCTGATTTTTTTCCTTTTTTTTGTAGGGCATAGCAGTGCTTTTAACAGATTGATAGGGACATGTTGCACCGAGTGTGGCAAAAATTTGATAATCACCTTGACAATAACACCTTTAATATGTCAAAAAAGCTTTTTGAGTTTCCCTATATGACTTTAAAGTTTTGTGAATATATGCCTAGTAATATCTTTTTTCTTCTCATAGTCCGTATCCGTTGCGGATGTCGGCAACCATCTTGGCTGTATTGTCTCTGTCAGTTGACGCTCGGATTAACTCCGTAGTTGCCTTGGTTCTCATGTTTTTTAGCCATGCAGTGCTTATTGTATCAGCACTTCTATTTCCTGATATTTTATCATGTAGAACAGTCTGCAGGAGTTGGTGCCGGTTGTTCCTCGTCTTTTCTTGATTTTACAGCGATTAATCTTTGAGTTTCGTTTTTCATTTTTCCTAGCACTTCAGCGTTTGTGACGTGGCCTGTCCATTGTATCCTCAATATTCAATAGAGTCATGACAGTAGCTGTGTGAAATGGCTTGATTAGTTTATAGTAAGCGCGTGCTGTGTACCTGGAGGCGGTCGTGTATGCGGTCGTCGCGCCTGGCGACGTCTGCGACGGCGGCGTCCACCTTGCGCACGAGCTGGTCCGCGCCCCGCGCGAGGCTCCTGGTATCCGCGCAGCACTGCTCCAGCGACACCAGCGCGCCCGCCTGCCCCGCAGTCGCGTTGCCCACCGTCGCCTCCACAGCCTCCAGCGCGCGCGCCGTCCTCTTCAGCGGCGCCGTCAGCCGCCGCCACAGTCTGCACGCAACCACACGCTCAAATTTCACATTACCCTTTTTAACATTCTATTCAAAACACTGTGTACTTGCTTTCATTTTTAAGGCCAATCGATAAACTTATTTATTAATTTTGTGTCGAAACGGCTGTTATAATATTTTAAAAAAACTAACAAGAACAGAAAGATAGAAAAAAGGATACCAATCAACACCAACCAATTCGAATTCTAGGTGACCAAAAGTCAGCAACTTGTACGGCGTTAGGAGGTCTTGTAGAGCGCAAGTTGATGGGCACTGTGGGCCAGTATGTAGATGCTGGATGGTTTGTCACGCTCCTCATTCATATGTAGTATTTGGATCTTCGAGATAACGCCATCTTGCTAATTTATTTTTGTACTGCATACACCACTACTCATCCTGTTTTGCGCTCTTCATTCTTCCAGTTAAATTTGATAAACTTAGTAGCACCCATTACCATTATAAATGAATAAATGCATTGAATAATCACTAGAAATGGAAAATGTTTGTAACAATAAATCGAATATACGTATCGATAAATCATTAATTACAGGAAAAGGAACCATTAGGTTTGTTAGGTAGCGTTTGGCTTTCACCACCACAACAGTTGGGTGAAAAAACGTGAACGAGCTCTCAAGTTCTTATCTTGTTTGCATTGAAGCTAAAGCTCAGTTTGGTGTTCCACCTGAACGTTGGTTGGTCCCACTGAAGTAGGTATATTCAGCCTGGTATTTGATGCAGGGTGGCCAGTTCCCTTCCTCCTTACCTAACCTAACCCGGTAATTCTAAAGTGGATCTACAGTTTAAAGTGAAGTCTTAACCACGGAAACTTTCTGCCGTACTTCACATACACAATTCAAATTTTTGCAGAGGTAAAGGTTGGGTTAAGGGTCTATAAAAATCCTCGCTGAAGCAGGGATTCTAACATTGGTCCTCTCGATCTCCAGTAAGACGCTTGAACCACTGAGCCATCAGACCGCTGCTTGTTCGCGTTACGAGTGTAAAAATTATAATAATTAACACTGATGGCAGATATTTTAAAAATTAAACTAACGTTTAATTCATCGATATTGCTTGTAACTTTTGTAACATTTTCGTAATTTCCTCCAGGGAATCGTGCGAGTTTGATGCTACGTTTTAAAGTCGGAGGGTGACTTCGAAACATCGCACCAGACTGACGCGGTTTCCAAGTGAGCTCGAGAACGTTTTATGTAACTGAAAAGCCGTTCTTTAATATTCGGAATACTAGTTAGCGATCTTAAAAGTTTGAGCTATGGCCGCTTTTGGTATAGAGATTTGATTTGTAAGCGTGAAACCTCAAGGTATAAGTGTGGTATTGATAAAAACAACTCTTTGGTTTGACAATTCTACCCCTGTTAATCGCACCAGGAAGTCAGTTCTTGCATGAAGAGTGTTGTTTCTCGTGTTTTATTGTTCTTGTAAAGACGTATGAAATAATATAAGAAGAGCAGAAGGATGGGCGCAAGGAACTGGAAGGAATTCGGCCATGGCCTTTTAAAGGAAGCATCCCGGCGACATGTTTTCTGTTTCAAACATGATAGTTCATAACACTTCTCGGGAGGTATGCACCCTGTCACCTCCTTATTTGTTTATAATTGCTGACAAATCGTCGTAAATACGTCTCTTTAGAAAGGTTTGAGATTTTCTCTAGTGCTGTTCGCAAGTACTTAACATACGAGTTTATTGTTTAAGTGGTCGGGTCTTACGTGATTCCTTCGATTTTCCTTCTTCACATTCAGAAACAGTACTGACAAATCACTACTGTAAATGCAAACTGTTATTGAGATTTAATATTCCCTTACACCAATAACGAAAATTTTCCTAAGCCACTTTTCTAACTTCAAAACCGAATGTATTTCGAAATTTGGAAAACTGGTAATACTATTAAGGGAAGCCCGTAGTGTTAGAATCTACGAGAGAGGCATAAAAAATTGATCACTCTGAAAGTGTTACTGCAACATGTCATTCGTTCTGTCGTTACAAGTGGTTTCCAACGCTGTTTAACGAAGTTGACGCATGAACGGTGACTTTTTAACTAATTCTGTCGTGTCCTACCCTAAGTGGCAATTACAAGGGTATTAAGCCGGCAAGTCGTGGCCTACTCGGCTCTAGGTATGCATGTAATGATTGTGTCCACTATAATAGATGCAAGAGCATTCAGATGAATATCTACAACCAAACATTTGTTCCTTCTACCGAGCGAGGTAGGTGAGAGGTAACGCTCTGGCCTCGCGGGTTCGAATCCCTGTAATTCACGCTTGAGAGACGTGGCGCGGACGTGTGGCGGAGACGAGGCGCGGACATGGTAGACGCACGAGGGACCCGTGAGCGACGCGGCATCGGCCATAACATGGTCTGACTACGATGCTGACCAGGCCCTTCTCCATCGATATGATTTCCAACATTATTTTTCTGGTTGGTCCTTTACGACTGAAGAAGGAGAGAAAGTATGAGTTTTTTTACGTAATTAAACATTGTGAAATATATCCCAAACGTTTTAAAAAACTTTATCGGGATGTCCTTTTTTTGTTTTGAAGCAATTCTTGGGCGAAATACAGAAAGCTACCACCTCGAAAATACCAATTTTTCCATAAGAAAGTATGTAGATTACCTAACGAATTGAAGTCATTAGATGTATAACTAGCCGTTCTCACATCAGTTTCTGTGTTTGAGATGTGGAATATTTCTCCGTGGCCAGAAGAGCTGATGGTAATGTGACATAGGTTGGAGGTGTTTTTGCTGATTCCAGTGTCAGTCTGCTGTAAGCGTTAACGTCTCCTCGACACGGCCTTCGTGACGAGGACGAAAAGTACGAGTCATTCTGTTCAAAATTCCTATTCTGAATTCACGATTTTTTGTGCATTCGTTACTTTCTTATTTTTCAAAATAATTTGTAAAAAATCTAGATCAATTTGAACTACTGTTAGATTATTTTATTTAACATATGTCTGTTTCCCTCGAAAATATTTCAGAGCAATTTCATTTAATATTATAGTTTTTGAATCCTCTTCCTAGTAACCTCGCTATCAGCAACCATGGTTGTAGTGAATGTTGAAGATGATGCGTTCGGATATAAGCAGATGGTGTGAAAACGGTATTTGCATGACAAGATACATTATTTTCAGCCTTTTTGTCCGCTGGCTTCTACACAAACTTGTTCTTCGAAAAGCGAGATTTTAAGAAATTCTAAAAAAATAACAAATGTAATGCCAGGTATCAATATTCCTGCTGTACAGTCGGGGACAGAATTCGAGAGACCCCTCGCCTTTCGATTATGCTTCGTTCTAGACACGAATACCGCATGGGACAGCATAACTGGTAGGTGGTACACGAAATTCATGATAAAATAGACCTCTCATACCCAGCACTTTACCCAAGACTAAAAAAATGAGCCCGCGCAGCAAGAAACTCGCAGACGCTCAGAGGGAAAGTTCGGAGTTCTGCAGTAAAAATAATCACGAATATCACCATTTTAGTCATAATAATTATTTAAATAACCAAATTGATTAATTATAGAGAGATTGTAACACTTTTTTCATTATTTCGATAACCGTTGCGTATTTTTTTTTTTTCCTGGAATAAACAGTTAACAATTCGCTAGCAAACGCAATTATATGGCGAATACAGAAAAGAATCGCTAAATTACACACGGAAAACCAATAAGAGAGTTTGAATGGACTTAGTTACACTTTCTAACGCTGCAGCGTTACAGAACTGTGCGTGTGACAAATACACATAAAGGTTAAGGGTAAGTAGAAAGAGCATTCACGAAAGAACTCTAATGGTAACCTAAGTCACGAAATACAAATAAACTATTCCCAGAAAATTAAATGGTGCGGAATATTAACACCTTAATTTTGTTTTCATCATACAATATTTAGAAGGTAAGCTAAACTTGAACGCAGTAGCAACAGTTTTAGTAGTAATAATAATCATTAAGAACAGTAAATAAATTAAAAAAAATCCGTCTGCAATGTGAATGAGCGGTTCCACATTTTAAATCTGGAAGTAGTAAAACTATCATCTCTCTCTTTGTTTCTAACTAACACTGATACTTCTATAAAATTTTCTGTCAAGCTTTATTTCCTGCCGTCCAAGCCCGATGGGTTATAGGTAACACTGTTGCCTGGCATTCGAGAGGACGCGAATTCAAACCCCGTCGGGATCCAGTTTCAGTATTCCGTGATTTTCGTAAATCTCTCCAGCTGAACTCCAGAAAAGTTCCTTCAAAAAGCGGTGGCTGAAATTCTTACCCGATCCTAGTTTCCAATACTATCAGGATTCATATCACATTGCCGCCGTAGATATGACGAGGACAAAAAAAAAAAAAAAAATAAAAAAAAAAAATACGTGGTGGGTATGTGGTATCCGGTTTTCGGGAGGTCGTGGGTTCGACATACCCATCTAGCCATCCAGGTAAACGTTTTAGATGGTTTCCCCAAATCACTCCAGGCGAATGCCGGGATTGTAACTTCAAAAGGCCATGGGACGAATTCCTCCCTATTACTTGTCCCCCAGTCCTTTCCTGCCTCTAATGACCTCGATTAGATGTAAAGCTAGAAACAAAACATAATTGCTCAAATAAAAATAATTTCATCTCTGTGGTGTGTTTTAGACCCTTTTCCTTGTTGGATTTATCGTATTCAACGGCCGAACATGGTAGCGAAGGGACTAGAGTGCTATTTCCACATGTGGAGAGTCTCTAGTTCGGTGTTTTTTTTAGGGGCTGGTCGACGTGGAAATCATTATAGAGAGAAAAGGGACTTGGGGCATGTTTCGGGAAGGAATTCAGCCTTGGCCATACCAGAGAATCATCCCAACACTCACGGAGTGATTTCGATTAATCATGCAATACCGAAATACGGATGGATACACGAAGATTTCAACCCCTGTCCTTCCGGATGGGATGGCTTGGGCGTTACAGGGACTCTCGGTCACTGGTGCGATTCCGGCCAGAGGCATGGGTGTTAAAGTAGGTATTGTGGTATGTCTTGTATCGTCTTTCAATTGTATGAGCAAAAAAGCATTTGAAAATACACCAGTACACAGGATAAACACACAAAACGGTTTAGCTGGATGAATGGCTATCGGGAGGAATGCCATTAAAAATTTAAAGACAATTTTATTGAACAAAAAGGCAATTGGCTGCCTTCAAGAATATCTCACAGGTCCACCTCATCTCACAAAAAAATATTCCTTATTTGGTGCCAACTAGTAACATGGCTGAGTTCTAAACACGTATTAGGATAAAAATTTGGAAAGTAGGCGTACTATAGTGAATCTGTTTAGGGAAGGGGTATTTAATTTCAGTTGAGTGTATAGGATTTAATCTCTTTAACATTATGCGTGGTTATTTCGTAAGAAGAAGATCTTCCTGCTGGCTCAGTTCAGACGCAAGGAGGAAGTAACCGTCCGACAAACGTTTCGAGGAAGTGTTTATTTACCAGTGGCTCTGAGGAACTGAAGAACACTTGTTCAGTAGAATTATCTCTAATAAAATTTGTGAATATGACCATCCGTACACGAAATTTGCCCATTTTCGAATTACGAGCACCTACAAATACAGTGACAGTCATTTGCCGAAAGTAACAGAAACAACTTCAAATAACATATTAAAGTTACTTCATCATAATTAGAAGACCGATGAAAATGTTGAAAAATAGCATTGAACTAATATGTATAGGTCATTAAAAATTTCTGAAAATTACTTCTCGAGGATTTTAACTTCAGCATACCCTCATTGCGTCTTGTAATGTTCTTCTTGCACTATTTGATTACAAAATTAATTGATCAATATTCCGTGATAATGGAGCTATTTAAAAGAAGAAGGGGGGAAAAAAATACTGGAAGTGCACGTGTGCACGTTATTGAAAATTGACATGCCTCCATCTACTGATGTAAATATTTATGACCCTTCCGTGCCTTTGACCATTTAACCTGCTGACTATTGTGTCAGCCTTTGTTGAGGTAATGTGGAACTCTATTGTGAAGTCAACACAAGACGAACACTACACTCATTCAAAAGCAACCATATGCGCAGAAGAACTCGAATCAGTGACCTTTATTATTATTAATAAATTTCTCTCGGGCTTCCATCCGTGTTAAGATGTTACATTTGTGGGACGTTTCGAAGGCCTCCAACTCTGCCTTCATTCTCAACCAAATATCGATCATTAAGGCAGAGTTGGACGCCTTCGAAACGTCCCACAAATGTAACATCTTAACACGGCTGGAAGCCGAGAGAAATTTATTAATATACAACGCCGTGAAAGATTACGATCTTACTTTATTATTATTACTTCCGCGATTCACTAAAAGTGTGTGGTTGGAGGGTGTATTGCTCCTATCCGAAAGGGTAATGGTTTGGAAGGGATATACGGGATATGGCAGGAGGCCTTTACAATGCGATGACAGTGTTCTAGCCCCTATACTGCTAGCGTCAGCTTAAGTATCTTGGTCGGGAATCTTGCGAAGGAATTTGTGAATGTGTCTGCGGTCGTGGTTTGCCAACACGGAAGACAATTCCGTAGGCCCACAGAACAAGGAAATTATCAGACATTTCAGGCATGAGATTTTCCTCATCCTCGATCAACTAACTTGCTTACTACCTGAGGCTCACACAGATAACAGACGAAAGAATTATACAGGTTTAGAACCGTATATCCTCGAGGAACTTTCTGTACTTTTTTAAATTTGTTTCCAGCTTGACATCTCGACTTTGAGGTAATGGGAGACGGGAATATGGACTTTTTGGTGAACTATACCGACGTTCGCTTACAGTGATTTGGAAAAACTGCAGAAAATCCAAATCTGGATGGCCAGAAGCGGATTTGAACCCGCAATCTCTCGAATGCCAGGCCAGAACATTATCGCTCGTCCACTACGCTCAGATTTTTTAATTGACCGTAACATATAGATATATAGGAACAATAATTATAGACTGACTCGGCCATGAATCATTTTAATATATCTATTTTTGCAGCCTAGTAGTAGGCGAAAAAATATTAGATCAACTAAAGATGCCAGATATTAATCACTTCGTTTATCACGAACCCGGAAACAACCATAATACACCCTTTTATAACCACATATGTAACGTTTCAATTAGTTTTTCGAAGATAACATCATTTTACTTTTACATATCCAGCGTATTCCAGTTTGAAAAGCAATCATCCTTTTCCTTCAGAATGCAGGCATAAGAATTTTAAAAAGCTCCACTGCATATGGAATTAGCCAACGTCATTAACTGTAAGACTGACAGCAGTCTTTTTCCAAGACCATTCTTGCTTGTAGAAAATGCCATGGTGGCTCCCAAAGTGAGAAGAATTATTGCGCCGGTTCAAATTCCTGACGGCTATCAAATTTCGTTTTTACCATGTTTTCTCAAAACCTTTGCAGATTAATGCCCGGATGATTCCTCTGGAAGGCATTGATCAACTTGTTTCATGTTCTTTGTTCACAGTTCTCTCCTATATTTATTTACCTCGACAGTAACGAGGCGTTTAGCCCTAATTATTAAAAATGTTTAATGTGTATAAAAGAAGAACTGATGTGCAGTTTTCAGACGTGAAATTTTAATTCCAAAATACTGTAAAATAGAAATTTCAAATACACACAAGTTATATATATTCTGTATTGACAGGTATTTGACGCATATATTATCACAGAAATATCTGAAAACTTATTTCGGAAATTTTTTAAAATATTATCTTTTCTTATGCAGGATTAGGGTAGTAAATGATTCTTGTTTAATTTTCAGCGCCTAGTATTTAAAAGTTATTCACACATCGATACGAGATAATTGGTTGCAGTTATCATTTTGTAAACGAATCTAATCCAGCAGTATTCTTGTCAAACTTTTACAATTACAAAATTTTATTTTGATACTGCTTTGTCTAGGCTCTAATGAAGGAAAATGTAGTTTTATCTCGATGGCAGATTATTCCGAAGTCACAATACAAGGAAATATGTATCGTTTCCTGCCAGAAGACTTCCTCATCGAATGTGCAAGTTATATTCAAACATTAGTATGCTTCAGTGCCAATCGCTACACCAGCCACATCTAGCAATTTGAGTGATCCGTCTACTGATTGTTAAATATTCTTTTTTGGAATAATATTTATAGTCCGACCAGTAAGCTTTGTGAGGGGGAGGGGAGGTAAAGTAAAACTGGAAATGGATAAGTAGATAAATACAGGAATGGTATGGCAGAATTGTGCTACATCTGTGTGGCTCACTTTTGGGAAGAAGCAAAAGAACACACTGTGTTAAAAGTTCCAATTACTCATAGGGCGAATTACGCGTAAATGATTGATTTTAGAAAGTCGTCGACATATATTCCGTCTTCCTTAGAATGTAGACCATTTCAGCCTATGCACTTTCTACTGGGTTCATGTCAACGTTTATGATTGGATGATCAGTTTCCTGCGTCCTTGGCTCCTCGAGAAACCATCAGGTGGACGAAAAATTTGTCCTGCTATGACATGATATGGGAGACGTAATTCACACCCTTATAGAAGTTAACATCGTGTTATAGGGAACAGAGACCCAATTTTAAAAAATACGTCTGTCACAGATGACTATCCTGCAATCCCAACCTTTACAAATGACAATAATTCACCTCATCGCTGAATTATTTGTGACGCCTCGTAGACGAATATTCTATTGCAAACATCAATCGTTAGTGTATCTTTAAACTGTAATGATGTATAAAAAAAAGGAAGGTGCTACCAGGCCTATCCTGGCCAGAAGTTGTTTTGCGTGGAGTATTTGTGTAAGACTGTTAAATTAAATGCCATTCCTTTCGATAACCAAATATACGGCATACCACGGTTTATTTGTTTATATTTCCAGAAACAAATCTATCAGCCCTTTTTTGCACCCTCTCCTACTCCTGTATTTGATTCGTAAAATGAGGTCCCATGTTTTGTAACCCAATTCCTTTACTTCTCTCGTACATCCCCTCATCACTCCCTCCAACAAGTGAAGAACTTTGAAACCTTTTCCTACCACCTGTCCAATGTGTCCTACCCAGTTAAGCTTGTTATCAAAGTAATGCCAAGATATTATCGCAGAATGCAATCAGTGACGGATATGATAAAGGAGCTGGAATGGGATTTATTGCAAGACAGGAGGAGGATGAGGAGGGTCATGGGAGTGTACAGGGCATATACTGGCGATGAGGCATGGAAAGATATTGGCAATAGGTATTAAAAGTAGTGCATGGAAGGGAAAAGATGACCATGACCACAAGCTGGCACTCGATTTCAAGCACAAGGGCGTGGGAAGATTGTCTTTTTTAGTAAGGGTGTCAGGGGATTGGAATGAGTTACCAAAGGAAATGATGAATAATTTACCGAAAACTTTGAAAGAATTTAAAGATAAAATTTGTAGAGGGAAAATGTAGGTGGGTGCAGATAGGGGGAAGATGGGTGTGTAGGTAAATTGCCACCGGAGCCTGTGCTCCATTGAAATTAAATTAAATTAAAAAAATTATTTGTTTATATTCATAATTCTAGTTATAAAAGCATTTGAATATAGCTCTTCATGCAAAGTAATTATTACCCTCCTTCTCATATCACTCAAATTTCTAGATGTGGCTGGTGTAGCGATTGGCACTGAAGCATACTAATCTTTATATATAAATAAGAATGTTTGTTTGTTGGTTTGTTGGTTTCTTTGTTCTTCATACAAATCAACAGTTTTTATCCATTCTCGATGAAACATTGCACACCTTATCCTTTGAAACAAGGAGAAAAATACTTTCTACATTTGGTTGAAAAATTATCTGTATAAATAACACATTTGTCTCATAACTTCGAAATACGGCGGTAGACAGATACTTTGGATGTGGACGACTCCGTACCGAGTTTCCCCGTAGTGGCCTGGCAGCTGAGTGACTAAAGCGATGGCTTATGAACGTCCGTGGTCTCCGGTTCAAATCTCCGTCGGGGATAAGATTTTAAAAAAATTGTTTTTCATCGTAAGAGTCAGGCCTGGGCCGTAGGTTATTCGGATTGGATGTTAAACCGTGGATATTAGAAAGTTATGGGTGCAATGCGAGGCAAATCGTAGGTATTCTTGCAATGTTGTAGGTGTATACTTTTTTTGCGTTATAAGGAACCCTCAGGTTTTGTTCGCAGTCAGTGTGAACCACAGTATAGTTATTATAATTAGGGATGTAAGTCTCTGTCTTTTTGATACGTTATGACGACCAAATGGCTATATCGTTGTGATGGAATTTTATAAGGAATCTGTATGAAGGGCACAGGATATTTTTTCCAGTATGATTAACAGTTCTAGTAACGAAATTTTGAGATCTTATCGAATGGTGACAGAAATATGTTGGCATTGATTCTCATAACTTGGAAATACGGCGATAGACAGACACGTTGGATATGCACGTCTTCAGACCGTGTTTCCGTATAGTGAGCTGGAAGCTCAGTGGCTCAAGAGCTTGCTTACGAACGTCGTGGTCTCCGGTTGAAATCTCCGTGGAGGCCAAGATTTTAAAAAATTGTTTTCATCGTAAGAGTCAGGCCTGGGTCGTAGGTTATTCGGATTGAATGTTAAACTGTAGATATTAGAAAGTTAGGGGCGCAATGCGAGGCAAATCGTAGGTAGTCTTGCAATGTTGTAGGTGTACACTTTTTTACGTTATAATGATCCCTCAGGTGTTGTTCACGGTCAGTGTGTGAGTGTGAACCACAGTAATATTATTATAAATACGGAAGTAAGTCGCTGTCTTTTAGTTACGTTTGACGACTAAATGGCTATATCGTTGTGATGTAATTTTATAAGGAAATGTGTATGAAGGGCACAGGATATTTTTTTCAAGGTGATTAACAGTTGTAGTCACGAAATTTTGAGATCTTATCGAATAGTGACAGAGAATATGTCTTCAAGAGGCAGGTTCGACGGTAGAATGATATAGTGATAGCTTTCCTGTCATATTATGCCGGCTCGATATTGTTTGGGACTAATCCTTCATTACCAACACTTACTATATTTAATTCAGGCAAAAAAAATTCTTAATCCACGCGTACGAAGTCGCGGGTACGAGGCTAGTGTTTGAATATAACTCGCACGTTCGATGAGGAAGTCTTCTGGCAGGAAACGATGCATATTTCTTTGTATTGTGACTTCGGAATCATCTGCCATCGAGATAAAACTACATTTTCCTTCATTAGAGCCTAGACAAAGCAGTATCAAAATAAAATTTTGTAATTGTAAAAGTTTGACAAGAATACTGCTGGATTAGATTCGTTTACAAAATGATAACTGCAACCAATTATCTCGTATCGATGTGTGAATAACTTTTAAATACTAGGCGCTGAAAATTAAACAAGAATCATTTACTACCCTAATCCTGCATAAGAAAAAGATAATATTTTAAAAAATTTCCGAATAAGTTTTCAGATATTTCTGTGATAATATATGCGTCAAATACCTGTCAATACAGATATATATATATATATATATAACTATATGTGTGTGGTCGACATTTGAAATTTCTATTTTACAGTATTTTGGAATTAAAATTTCACGTCTGAAAACTGCACATCAGTTCTTCTTTTATACACATTAAACATTTTTAATAATTAGGGCTAAACGCCTCGTTACTGTCGAGGTAAATAAATATAGGAGAGAACTGTGAACAAAGAACATGAAACAAGTTGATCAATGCCTTCCAGAGGAATCATCCGGGCATTAATCTGCAAAGGTTTTGAGAAAACATGGTAAAAAACGAAATTTGATAGCCGTCAGGAATTTGAACCGCGCAATAATTCTTCTCACAAGCAAGAATGGTCTTGGAAAAAGACTGCTGTCAGTCTTACAGTTAATGACGTTGGCTAATTCCATATGCAGTGGAGCTTTTTAAAATTCTTATGCCTGCATTCTGAAGGAAAAGGATGATTGCTTTTCAAACTGGAATACGCTGGATATGTAAAAGTAAAATGATGTTATCTTCGAAAAACTAATTGAAACGTTACATATGTGGTTATAAAAGGGTGTATTATGGTTGTTTCCGGGTTCGTGATAAACGAAGTGATTAATATCTGGCATCTTTAGTTGATCTAATATTTTTTCGCCTACTACTAGGCTGCAAAAATAGATATATTAAAATGATTCATGGCCGAGTCAGTCTATAATTATTGTTCCTATATATCTATATGTTACGGTCAATTAAAAAATCTGAGCGTAGTGGACGAGCGATAATGTTCTGGCCTGGCATTCGAGAGATTGCGGGTTCAAATCCGCTTCTGGCCATCCAGATTTGGATTTTCTGCAGTTTTTCCAAATCACTGTAAGCGAACGTCGGTATAGTTCACCAAAAAGTCCATATTCCCGTCTCCCATTACCTCAAAGTCGAGATGTCAAGCTGGAAACAAATTTAAAAAAGTACAGAAAGTTCCTCGAGGATATACGGTTCTAAACCTGTATAATTCTTTCGTCTGTTATCTGTGTGAGCCTCAGGTAGTAAGCAAGTTAGTTGATCGAGGATGAGGAAAATCTCATGCCTGAAATGTCTGATAATTTCCTTGTTCTGTGGGCCTACGGAATTGTCTTCCGTGTTGGCAAACCACGACCGCAGACACATTCACAAATTCCTTCGCAAGATTCCCGACCAAGATACTTAAGCTGACGCTAGCAGTATAGGGGCTAGAACACTGTCATCGCATTGTAAAGGCCTCCTGCCATATCCCGTATATCCCTTCCAAACCATTACCCTTTCGGATAGGAGCAATACACCCTCCACCACACACTTTTAGTGAATCGCGGAGTAATAATAATAAAGTAAGATCGTAATCTTTCACGGCGTTGTATATTAATAAATTTCTCTCGGGCTTCCAGCCGTGTTAAGATGTTACATTTGTGGGACGTTTCGAAGGCGTCCAACTCTGCCTTAATGATCGATATTTGGTTGAGAATGAAGGCAGAGTTGGAGGCCTTCGAAACGTCCCACAAATGTAACATCTTAACACGGATGGAAAGCCCGAGAGAAATTTATTAATAATAATAAAGGTCACTGATTCGAGTTCTTCTGCGCATATGGTTGCTTTTGAATGAGTGTAGTGTTCGTCTTGTGTTGACTTCACAATAGAGTTCCACATTACCTCAACAAAGGCTGACACAATAGTCAGCAGGTTAAATGGTCAAAGGCACGGAAGGTCATAAAATATTTACATCAGTAGATGGAGGCATGTCAATTTTCAATAACGTGCACACGTGCACTTCCAGTATTTTTTTCCCCCCTTCTTCTTTTAAATAGCTCCATTATCACGGAATATTGATCAATTAATTTTGTAATCAAATAGTGCAAGAAGAACATTACAAGACGCAATGAGGGTATGCTGAAGTTAAAATCCTCGAGAAGTAATTTTCAGAAATTTTTAATGACCTATACATATTAGTTCAATGCTATTTTTCAACATTTTCATCGGTCTTCTAATTATGATGAAGTAACTTTAATATGTTATTTGAAGTTGTTTCTGTTACTTTCGGCAAATGACTGTCACTGTATTTGTAGGTGCTCGTAATTCGAAAATGGGCAAATTTCGTGTACGGATGGTCATATTCACAAATTTTATTAGAGATAATTCTACTGAACAAGTGTTCTTCAGTTCCTCAGAGCCACTGGTAAATAAACACTTCCTCGAAACGTTTGTCGGACGGTTACTTCCTCCTTGCGTCTGAACTGAGCCAGCAGGAAGATCTTCTTCTTACGAAATAACCACGCATAATGTTAAAGAGATTAAATCCTATACACTCAACTGAAATTAAATACCCCTCCCTAAACAGATTCACTATAGTACGCCTACTTTCCAAATTTTTTATCCTAATACGTGTTTAGAACTCAGCCATGTTACTAGTTGGCACCAAATAAGGAATATTTTTTTGTGAGATGAGGTGGACCTGTGAGATATTCTTGAAGGCAGCCAATTGCCTTTTTGTTCAATAAAATTGTCTTTAAATTTTTAATGGCATTCCTCCCGATAGCCATTCATCCAGCTAAACCGTTTTGTGTGTTTATCCTGTGTACTGGTGTATTTTCAAATGCTTTTTGCTCATACAATTGAAAGACGATACAAGACATACCACAATACCTACTTTAACACCCATGCCTCTGGCCGGAATCGCACCAGTGACCGAGAGTCCCTGTAACGCCCAAGCCATCCCATCCGGAAGGACAGGGGTTGAAATCTTCGTGTATCCATCCGTATTTCGGTATTGCATGATTAATCGAAATCACTCCGTGAGTGTTGGGATGATTTCTCTGGTATGGCCAAGGCTGAATTCCTTCCCGAAACATGCCCCAAGTCCTTTTCTCTCTATAATGATTTCCACGTCGACCAGCCCTAAAAAAACACCGAACTAGAGACTCTCCACATGTGGAAATAGCACTCTAGTCCCTTCGCTACCATGTTCGGCCGTTGAATAAGATAAATCCAACAAGGAAAAGGTCTAAAACACACCACAGAGATGAAATTATTTTTATTTGAGCAATTATGTTTTGTTTCTAGCTTTACATCTAATCGAGGTCATTAGAGGCAGGAAAGGACTGGGGACAAGTAATAGGGAGGAATTCGTCCATGGCCTTTTGAAGTTACAATCCCGGCATTCGCCTGGAGTGATTTGGGGAAACCATCTAAAACGTTTACCTGGATGGCTAGATGGGTATTCGAACCCACGACCTCCCGAAAACCGGATACCACATACCCACCACGTATTTTTTTTTTATTTTTTTTTTTTTTTGTCCTCGTCATATCTACGGCGGCAATGTGATATGAATCCTGATAGTATTGGAAACTAGGATCGGGTAAGAATTTCAGCCACCGCTTTTTGAAGGAACTTTTCTGGAGTTCAGCTGGAGAGATTTACGAAAATCACGGAATACTGAAACTGGATCCCCGACGGGGTTTGAATTCGCGTCCTCTCGAATGCCAGGCAACAGTGTTACCTATAACCCATCGGGCTTGGACGGCAGGAAATAAAGCTTGACAGAAAATTTTATAGAAGTATCAGTGTTAGTTAGAAACAAAGAGAGAGATGATAGTTTTACTACTTCCAGATTTAAAATGTGGAACCGCTCATTCACATTGCAGACGGATTTTTTTTAATTTATTTACTGTTCTTAATGATTATTATTACTACTAAAACTGTTGCTACTGCGTTCAAGTTTAGCTTACCTTCTAAATATTGTATGATGAAAACAAAATTAAGGTGTTAATATTCCGCACCATTTAATTTTCTGGGAATAGTTTATTTGTATTTCGTGACTTAGGTTACCATTAGAGTTCTTTCGTGAATGCTCTTTCTACTTACCCTTAACCTTTATGTGTATTTGTCACACGCACAGTTCTGTAACGCTGCAGCGTTAGAAAGTGTAACTAAGTCCATTCAAACTCTCTTATTGGTTTTCCGTGTGTAATTTAGCGATTCTTTTCTGTATTCGCCATATAATTGCGTTTGCTAGCGAATTGTTAACTGTTTATTCCAGGAAAAAAAAATACGCAACGGTTATCGAAATAATAAAAAAAGTGTTACAATCTCTCTATAATTAATCAATTTGGTTATTTAAATAATTATTATGACTAAAATGGTGATATTCGTGATTATTTTTACTGCAGAACTCCGAACTTTCCCTCTGAGCGTCTGCGAGTTTCTTGCTGCGCGGGCTCATTTTTTTAGTCTTGGGTAAAGTAGTGGGTATGAGAGGTCTATTTTATCTTGAATTTAGTGTAACACCTACCAGTTATGCTGTCCCATGCGGTATTCGTGTCTAGAACGAAGCATAATCGAAAGGCGAGGGGTCTCTCGAATTCTGTCCCCGACTGTACCTGATGGTAGAACGTTTTTTATTTTAAATTTTCACTACCACCATGAAATACTTTTCCACCGCTCCTTACAACTGCACACTGAAAAAAAAAAATCAAATCTTGGGCTAGTAAAAATAATTACTACTTTTTTGTGGCAGTATGGAACTGAATGTTCATTCAAGCATTGTCTTTTTATTTTCCATTGTCTTTTTCTTTTCTGAAAGGACTATAAACAATTCAACGAATTGTACATGAAAACTCAATGGTTATAAGAGAAGCTAGAGCTACATTGAAACAGTTCAACGTTTCTACACTCTGTGAAGTTAAGCCATCTGTATTGGCTGTGTAATTAGAGGCATGTGAAAATTAAAGTGTCGTTAAAAATCATTTTCATCCTATACAAATTACAAATCTTTTTTTTTTTTTTTTTTTTTTTTTTTTTTTTTTTTTTTTTTTTTTTTGTAGCGTCGTCAATGTTGACAAGTGCGGATGGTTTATTTGTGACCGTAGACACCGGCGTATACAGACGAAACAGTATTGGTAGAACTTACTCATAGTAGCTGTGCAATGACAGATCGTCGGTTAATCCGAGTCGGTCTCATTTCCTAGAGATATCACGAACATTCTTTTCTATTTCATAGCAGATGGAGCATAATATGGTGAAATCTTTTCTCGTAATCATTTATCCAACAATAGTAGAATTACGTTGCATAGGCTGGGTAGGGAAGACAGCCTGTAGAATGTGGTTACGATATAGTGACTTAGCACACAGTACATAAATACGTTTCACTCCTTTCTAAGTTACTATAATAATTTAAGCAATTTGTGTATCGCATAATATCATCTGGAAGTACAGAGTGAAATATTCAACTTGCCACACTGAGAATATTATGAAATCCAGTAACTGTAGAAAAGCCAAGAATAAAATGTAAAAAAAAAATCAGGAAGTTCTTGGATAAGTATTTCGTGGAAAGTGCACGAATTTCATATAGATTTGTGTGGATTAATAGCAGTAGTTTTTAATAATATTCTCCCTTTTGAATAATTAATAGTAATATACTTAATACAACTTTTGAAGTTATCTGTTTCCTTTATTTCCCTAGCGATCATTTGACAGTCTCTGTCCTGTACCCTGCGATTGCGATAATTTTATTTTAAAAATCATATAATTCAGGAAAATTCTCAATGACTTCAGAAAACCAAAAGTTGAACTCAAAATCGCCGCACTTTTCTATCATCTAGAGAACGCGCCGCTTGGAGGTCCGCGACACGCGCCCTTTCACTGCGCCCCTCGAGACTTCGAAGAGACGCGGACCGAGAGTGGTGGTGTAAGGGTTAGCGTTCTGGCCTCGCATTCGGGAGGACGGCGGTTCGAATTCCCATCCGGGCATCCAGATTTGGGTTTTCCATGGTTTTCCAAATCACTCCAGGCAAATGCCGAGGTGCTTCCTTAAAAAGGCCATGGCCGAATTCCTTCCCATTCCTTGTCCCCCATCCTTTCCCGTCTCTAAAGACCTCGCTGTTACGAGACGTTAAAAAAAAAAAAAAAAAAAAAGAGACGCGGCGCGGAGCTCCAAGGGGGGCGCCGCTGCCCCGCCACCTCTGTGTGAATTGCGCCATTTGTTCACATAGAAGCGACTTCAAAATGCGCCACGTCTCTTCTGTGTGCATTGGGCCTCAAATGGTTATGGCAGAATTCCTTCCCGTTTCTTGCTCTCCATTCTTTCTCACCCCTAATTACTTCGACGCTGAAGAAACGTAAAGCCATAAAAATCGTTACTTGTTCCGGTTAATGGTTTCATATACCAAAACTGTTATTCCATTTATAATTTTGAACATATTTAAATAGGTATATTTATTTTGAGCTTGAAGTATTCCATTAGAATTATCTTAGAACAAAGTAGATTCAAGGGCGAAACTTCGAGAACTTAGGGAACAGAAGATGTCTGAAAATCCCAAAAGAATCGTTTGCTGATAAAAACTGTCATAATTTCGGCTCTGTGGTGTCTCAGACACAATAATTTAACGTGGAACTCAAACCATGGAACGTCACTGCATTCTTCACACTCACGAACTAGAGAAAAATTCCAGCACTCTCTGTGATTTGAAACAGGGATCTTGGGTTTTAAAAAGGAAACGAACCGGTCGGTGTTAGGAATTGTCATATTCTGCAGTCTATTTCCCAATTATGAAAAGTCCTTCCACCACCAGGGATCAAACCAGTAACCCCGAGTGCCAGACACCATAATGGAGTCTCGGCAACCTCGATCAACGAAAGGCTGACTACTATGTTGTAAATTATAACATCTTACTGCTACTTACATTCTGATATATACGCAACTGCCTTAACTCTGACAGCAATGTCATGGTGATAAAAATATGCACAAATTCGGATGTTCTGATTTAATTAATCTATACGGGCTAGTGTAAAATTTTGAACTCCCATATTCATCGTATATAACAGACAATAAATTTCTTAGGTTAGTAGTTTATGAAGGATTTGATAAATTTTCGCGAACTACCATAATCTAAATAAAAGTGAATATTTTTTATGATATCATACTAACGGTAGAAAATGCTTGTATAGATTTGCATAAAGAAAACTCAGTCATTTCTTACACAAAATATTTTATTTACGCCTCACATAATTTTCTTTCATTTGATCATTTTAAATTTATTTTTTGCAGGTTTATACTTTATATGTTTTTTTTCATTCTAAATTTTATCTCAAAGACAGTCAATACTTCATTCCTACAGGAAACAAATTTTAATATTTTTTACGTTCTCTTTAAGTAATTAATAGGATAAAGCAAGTTTTTTTTTTTAGGGTTACGTAGCCAAAATATGAACTCAGATCTTTGTCATGTTCGTCCGACAATTATTATAAAAAACTAAATTCGTCGTACCTTATGCTTTAATGTGGTAAGTCGTCACAATAATCATTGCTGCATTTCAACTTAACCAGAATCTCAGCTAATAGTGCTGCTGCAAAATTCAAACGTCTTCCGTAAGAGTATTAATACATTTATCGTGTAGCGATTGTAAGTTGACCCTATAATGATAATAAATCCATGGAACTCTGTGATATGCATGTACGATACGCACTTATCGATTTTTTTTTTTTATAAATTCAGCAATTGGTATTTGACTGAACTAAATTGTTTTAAAGACAGTGAAAAGCAGTTTACGACTTATGTAATATAAAGCACTAGCTACTGACAGGGCTATTTCTCTTTGTTTAAGCGACATTCCGGTGACGCCGTGAATAAAGAAATACCTCAGGGAAGTGTGTGTAGAAACATTCGCAGTATGCTACTTATTTGGAAAGGGCACCGAGTACATATTTATCTTCTGCCAGACAGGTATTTCAAGAACAGTGAAACACATCCATTTAGAAACCGCAATGTTAAGGATACATAACTCGCTTACACACCCAGTGCAGAAAGTTATTTTCGTCCATTATATCCCGACCTCTCATTCTTTAGGTTACAATTGAAAGGAATGCAACTTGTCACTTGTGTGAGGACGGACGCCATTTCTCACGTTGATGTAGTACCATTTACATTTAGAAGATATTTTGTTAGAATTGTAAGAGCTTCCAAATCGCATGATGCTAAATGTAGCTGCAGAGATAATAGTAAATAGGGAAATGATACAAGACGATGTTAAGGGAAGCCGAAGTGGTTAAAAAAATCGAAATTTTGTTTTTTGGTTACAAAATTTAGTTTGAACT
This sequence comes from Vandiemenella viatica, assembly GCA_031002005.1. Classification (NCBI taxonomy): domain Eukaryota; kingdom Metazoa; phylum Arthropoda; class Insecta; order Orthoptera; family Morabidae; genus Vandiemenella; species Vandiemenella viatica. The sequence continues at coordinate 158,476,463 of JARYHS010013630.1, read as the reverse complement.
TTCCTCTCCAAGGGAATCATTGATTTAGCTTTATAATCGTCAATAGAAGTGGAATTATTACTATTTTTATACGCGCCATCCTATAGTGTAGCTGACAAGCTTTGGAAACCATTTCCCGTAAATTAGATTTTCTTGAAATTTAAGGAACATTTTCTCAAAAACTACTCAAGATTGTGAGATAAAATTTTTATATGTCATTCTTCGTTTTCCAAATGATATTATTGTAATAGGTCGAGCAGTTAAAATAAAATTTAATAAAATATCACTTGAAAAGAAATTGACTGTTTAAAACGAAATTATTCAAAAGAAACTAGAAAAGATAGCAAAATATCCCTTCGTCATAACTTTAAAACTGAATAACTGCATATGTTGACGAAGTTTTAGGTTATTATATTGAATAGTTTACCCGTAAATGTTGCTCAAAGCTTATCATTATTAATTGGGCAGCATAGGCACCTCCGACTCCCCTTAATACAGACAATTATAAGAGAATTAAACCATTCTTTTTCAAAAGATCTAAGCTGGAAGACTGCGATCATACAAAATTACGGGACCATCACAAATACACAGTATTCTGGGTTTGCTTTCAATCACATATCATCAGCCTCTCTCATGATAGACGGGGACATATCGTGTTTTGGGTGTGTGTTGTAATTTTAAGTCATCGAAGACCTCCTGCCTCCAGTTTTGATGAATAATGGACTTATTTTTGCTACCCTTTATGCATTAAAAACATAACAGTTATAACATCCTTAAACAGTCAGGACTTCGCTGCAAGTTTAAACCCTTGTTGAAATCTGTCTCGTATGTCACTTATGAATTTGTCAGAATACTAACTCGAAGATGGTAGCTGCAGATCAATATTGAATTTCATGCAGCTCTTGTGTTGTTCTGAACTCATCTCCATTTGCCTCTTCGGACATCAGGTACCATCCACTGACAGATCTATTTAGGGGTTGGAGGGTGTGCAGAGGATAGCAGACAGATCTGTTTGTGGAAATTGTCGCACAACCCAGTCAGTAATTGATAAATTAGCTGAATTAGGATTCATTGGAAGACATGAGAGTGCTGGGTGTGTACGTGGCGTATGTTGGTGATGAAGCTTGGAGGGATATTGGTTGAAGAATTAGGAGCAGAGCATGGAAAAAATAGATTACCAAGAACACAAGCCGCAAATCGATTTCATGAATAAGGGAGTGGCAAAATTTTCTTTTGTGGTTAAGGGTGTCAGGGATTGGAATAAATTACCAAGAAAAGTGATGAATAATTTGCAAAAAACTCTGAAGGAACTTAAAATTATAATTGATAAATATAAAAATATATAGATGGGGGAATTTAACACACACAGTGTTTAAGGCAATAAAAAAAATAACGATTATAATAAGAAAGGGATAAACTGAAGACTAGTAAAATATCTATTGGATCAAGCGCTCTATCGCAATTTCGAGTTCAGTTCAACTCCAATATTATTATACAAGGGCGAATCAGAAAGTCTTTGCCGCTTTTCTTTTTTAACTATATTACGGCTGTAAATGTGAAGTCAACGTATCCATTCCCAGGAGCTCCATAAACTACGTAACTCCATTTTAACTTTCTGTGAACCCCCTCTCGCGCCCACGAAGCCCGACGTGGCTTTTGCCTCTACTACCCCCTCCCGCCCCTCCCACGCGTGAAACCAAAACACATTTTTTACTGTTTTCTCTTGTCAGACTACGATACGGAGTTAATTAAACGAATGAAATAAGTATTCACATGCTGTAGTGTGTTCCGTACCTTATTTTAACGGTGACAAATAATGTGAATGAAAAGCTAGGTGGCCTGACTCCGAACCCTCCCCCCTCCCCCCTCCACGCCACACCACACACGTAGCTCAGCGTAGCTTTCCAGCCAACCTCTCCTCCCCCCTAGACAGAGCCACGTGGTTTATGGACACTCCCTTCTCTTCCGGTAGCTCCGGGCATGGCGCTGGTGTCAGTTGTTCATGCGTCCACGGCGTACCAGAAACGAAGTGTGATATTTTTTCTGTGGAGCAAGGGACGGACGCCCATCGAAATCCACAGGGAAATGCAGCCCACGTATGGGGAAAAATATTTCGCTTTGGTGGTGTTGTGAGTTCGTAAAGGCCGTAAAGACTTGCGTGGCAATGAGCATTCTGGGAGTACCCGTTGTACTAGAGGAGCATCTCAAATCTAATGTTGAGATGGGACAAATGTCTGAACCGGTGTGGTGTGAAAAAATAGGGTAAGGTATGTAGAATAGTATGTACATCGGTAATTACCTGTATGTACCTTGTTTCTGCTAGGGACAAAGACTTTCTGATTCGTCCTAGTATTTCGTTAAGTAGTTTAGCGTACGGAACGGGTTCGTTGCTACACATGCATCTCCAGTTCTCTTAGGAAGTGCTGACCACTTGCTTACATCATTACGTATGAACCTGACGACAGGAGGAAAACTTGCTAATTGATGACGAATTACTTACTCCCGTCCCCTCATCTCCCTTGTCAACTTGCCAACAGGAGTCTGGGTCCCTGTGAGTCGTGACCAGTTAATTGGCAGGCAGTACGAAGCACTGGTCTGTTCCATCCACGTAACTCTATCGACTTGGCGACAGAGATCGATTCTTAGATGTTATGTTTTAGTGACTTGTTTCTCCATAAGGGATATCTAAAATATCAGAAAATGCCTGCTGCTATAATATCAAGATTCAGTCAATCCGCCGACAGAAGTTTACTTTCAGATTCAGGGTCCTGGTTACCCCCATCAGCATCGGGTACGTGATATGCCTTTTTTTATTTTCGACTCATGTCATTAGAGACCGGAAACGACTGGGGGCAAGAAGCGGGAAGGAATTCTGCCATGGCTTTTCTGAAGCAGCCATTCCGTCATTCGCCTGAAGTGATTTGGGGAAACGATGGAAAACCAAAGTCTCGATCGCCGGACGACGATTCGAACCAGCGTCCTCCCGAATGTGAGCTTTGCCGCTCACCCACCACGCTACAGATCGTCAAATGTCCCTCTTCTGTACTGGTTATTTGCTTCCTAGTACATAATTTATTAACTTGCCAACTGATCCAACTCCTAAGTACCAAACCACTTGTTACTCCTAACGGTATTTATAAAATGACCGGTAGAAACTCATATGCTGGTAAGAAGTCTTTTTGTATCATTTAAAAAATACTGCATAGATCGATTCTTAAATATCAAAACTCGACCACCCATTTATGATTTTGGGGATTTTGAACTCAATGAATTATAACTCCTGTGTTGATAAAAAGGTTTGATCGCTTACATCGCCGCATGTCACTTATCAACCTGCCGACGTGCCTTTAGACCCAATGTTCTGGTCAATCTCGTCCCTGTAAGTAACTATCAGATTTACCGAAAGATACCCCGCGTGTTTTGGTGTTAATTATGGTCTTGTCACTTCGTGTCTCAATTAGCAACATACCCACAGACATTATATCTCTGTTAACATTGTATTCTCTCCACTCATTATAGAGTACAGACCGACACTTACATTTAATTACAAAAAATGAGTATAAAAAAACGAATTAATTATGACTGGTTGTAACGCGATACAACTCGTGTGGGCAAGAATGTAGAAAGCATTCAGAATAATTGATCGACCAATGACCGTCAGCTGTTGTGATATAGGAGTAACACAATATGTTTTTGAGATATCGGCTGTAACGATATATCATGTCTGGAATAGGCGAAGGTACCAACACGGCCGGGGGACCCACCATTAAAACTGGGTGGGGTTTTGTTTCTGACTTTAACATCTATTACAAAGGACGAAAGCCCATTCTAATTGGCAGATCAGTTTATTGGTTGCAGAATATTTCTCTAATAGGAAGCAGGATTGGGACATTTGTAAATGTAGGTAAATTATTTCTGTTTACGATAGGAGAAAACGGAAATTCAAGCTTCTAAATAACAGCTGGATTTATGTTAATCTGCAATCACCAATAAAAAGGCAAATCAGGAAAAAAAGACCTCAAAATAAAGCTCATCACGCTCGACTCCGTTTTGCTTTAAGAGAAGATTGAAGCCTTTGCGAGAAGATTCCCCTACCTGCAATGCTCATTGTTTGTAAATAAAGCAACCGCCGACCGACCTTGGATGGTCGTTACATGAAGATTATCAACGAGCCGTAACGGCTAGCATTCTGGCCTCGCATTCGGGAGGACGGCGGTTCGAATCTCCGTCCGGGCATCCAGATTTGGGTTTTCCATGGTTTCCCAAATCACTCCAGGCAAATGCCGGGATGCTTCCTTCAAAAGGCATTGGCCGAATTCCTTCCCATTCCTTGCCCCCCGTCCTTTACGTCTCTAAAGACCTCGCTATTAGAGAACGTTAAGTAGATAAAAAAAAAAATCAACGACCATCATCTTCTGTACAGCTACAGTCTGCAGCGTGTCGGACATATTTACCTTTTTCCCCCCGTTCAACAGAACCGATTTATTTTTTACTCTGACAATAAATTTGGTGCTGTCCTACCACGTTAAGTAATTGAATTATGTTACTAATCACATGAAATACAGAAAACATAACAAAAAAATTAAGGCCATTTTTATATACTAAGTCACTCCTAGAACAGTAATTATATGGTGTAAGGTATCGCTTGTTAGTTATGAGCCGTGCTCGGCTCTTGTTGTATCTTTGCCTTGCCTTTCTTCTCTTCCACTCATGATTGTTTCCTCTTTCGTGTTCCCCCGCTGGAGAGCGCTGGGGCTACTGGCGTTAGCGGGTATATATGTGGGGACACGGAACCGAGCGGGAGTAAGTCGGTGCAGTTAGTCTTGGTCAGTCTGCCAGCCAGTCAGTCAGTCGGAAGCAGGGTGCTTCCCTGTGTCGCCGTGACGCCGGAGGCCCGGTGAGGCGGCGGGGTCCGGGTTGGACCGGGCGGCCAGAGAGGCAGTCAGTCGGTTGGAGGCAGGCAGTCGGTGTTCCACTAGTACTTCCCGGAGAGGCAGCGGGGCTGGAGAAGTGAGGAAGCAGTCAGTGAGGCAGTCGATTGGTTATGCCTGGTATTTCTCGCAGTGGCCGTGACTCAGCTTGATCGTTTGACCGGGCCGCCCGTGGATTATACTTCTGGTGAATTGGTGGGTCCCTCGCGACCGTGCTTCGACCACCTGCAGAGAGGGAATTTCTCCGATATACTCTTTACCTAGAGTGCTGTGCCGAAGCTTCGGGAACACCGTGGCGATCGACCCGGGTGTTACTTTTCGAGCTGAATCCTGCCTTCTCGCCCTAGGAGGGTATTGGAGGTAGTGGCCGTCAACTGCAACCACAAGTGTCGCCTTCCGCCTCGTCGTTAGCGGTCTGCCTCAGCCATAAATTGTGTTTGGTCTACTGGCAGAGTGTTAGATGCTGGTAGATGAGAACGAGCCGGTCTTGTTATTTCTGTTATTTATCTACGTGGAATTGTCGGTGATTACAGGATTATTCATACGTTAATCTACAAGATCGAGGCCGGTGTTATTTGACATTATATTAGTCATTTTCTCTGTCAATTACTACTACCAGTGTGTCGCTATCTACCTCGTCGTTAGCGGTCTGGCTCAAATATAAAATTGTATTTGGCTAGTAGATTATTAAGAGCCAGTCTGGTTATTTTCTATAATTTGGTATAAGTAGGATTGTTTGTAATTATAAGGGTTATTCAAGGTATAAGTTGCAAGACCAAGGTTTGGTCCATAATATTATATCATTTTGTGATAACAAGATTATTCATATCTTCGTTTGCAAGACCAGGATTGGTGGTATTTGACATTATAGTTGTAACGTTTTCTGTAAGTTTCAGCATTATCATTAATAATTGTAATAAACCAATGTTTAAACAAGGCTTGAACTGCTAACCATGTTCCCACACACTTCCCACTGTATCCTTGTGGATAATTACTGTCTGTTAGTAGTAGTAGCACCGCCTCAAGTTATAGTGAGTGTGTTGGTAGTTGAGGTGCGTATTGCTAGTTAGTGGTTGCAGACCTGTCCACCAGGCGGTGCTCCTGCAGCTGTCGCAGGTCGTTGTTTTGCTCCTGGTCGTCCCCGTCGGCTTCCAAGTCAGTCAGGTCACCGCTGGCCGTCACCTGCACATAAACACACCACCACTCCAGTAAACATAACCTCTCGCTTGTACAATTAACGTTCTTTTTCTTACCTCTACCCCGGTTTAGCTAAAGAGTAACTTACGTATTATAACAGTCATACGTCTCGTTGCTTTGTAAAATGCTAAGAAATAAGATTGAAAAATATTTAATTTATGTATAATAAATATAAAGTGGCGATATAAAATATTAATCAGATTTTTTTGAAGAATCTCTGTTGGTAAGAAGAAAATTAGAGGGCTGGTCATGCAGATTGCAATATAAGAAAATTTGTATGAAGGTATGGAATGGACTGTGGAGATCTGTAGGATATAAAATTGGAAATGGCACCGGTAGAGAGGTACCGGAATATGAAATGATACTGAATTAATATGTACGGCTGCGGCTCAAAAGAAAATTATTGATATAGAAGTTCTGATATGTTATTTTTTTATAGTGTGAAAAACTTATGTATAGAATGGATAGAATGTATAGAAGTGTTGTAGAAAGATTTCATAGTATTGTTGATTTCATTTACAGGAAGAAATTATAAAAGAATTTCAGGTACAGTAAAAAAGTTTATTTCAGGTGGTAGGAAGGAAGATAATTATAACCGGAATGGTGAGCGTTGAAATCCGTCTTAGCAAAAAGAGACGGCAAAAAACATATTTCCTTCCTGGTGGATAGTCTTAAGGAGCACGACAAGGTAAAGGACAATATTGTAAAATTATTTATAATCATGGTCAAATGTTCAGAGATAGGATTTGAATATTGATTAATTGAAATAAGAAAGGTAAAAAGTATTAGTGTATGTAGAAGATTTCCTTATGCTAGGAATACACCTATAGGGTAGGTTATAATATTCGTCTTCTTATGATGCCATACCCGATTCCTGGCGTAGGCGATTACTATGGAAGATGTACCCCTCCCTGGGATGATGATCTGTAGTGGATTTCTGTTGCCTTCTTGTTTGTATGCTTTCATGACAGTGATAGTATAAGGTGTTGTTCGTATTGTATGAAATGAGAGATGAAGAAGAGAGAGGGTGAAACCCTTTGCTGATCCACTGGAGCCTCAAGGGAACCAACAGACTTAACCTCCCCAGTAAACTGACAGTAATAATGAGGTTTCTTTTACTTGTAACCATCGCAGGTGTTAAACAACCCAAATCAGCTTGTTTCAGCACCTTGTAGTGATATGGCAGTTTATTTAGGGCTTTATATCAGTTTTTTTAAAGCCATCTTTGATGCTTTTTTTAGTGTGTGGCGCAATGTTTACGTGATCCCGAGGGTAGAAAGTTGCACAATGTAGGCCTGGTGAATGAACGGCACTTTGTGGAGGCGTCCGCCGGATTGCACCATATTCAGAGTGTGTAAGCAGTAGTCAGAGCGCTGGAGGAGGGCTTCTCATTGCCAAGTGTGACCGGGGACGTATGTAGAGTTGTGAAAGCGCAGTCTTTAGCTGGAATCAAATATTCTTTGTCTAGTTTGGTATCTGAAATCAGATAAACGTTTGATGGGGAGTAAGTGACTTTGGCCGAGTGGTCTATCAAGTATCGTGAGTTTCTTAGAAGATTTGGTAAGGGCTCAGCATATTTGTCTGGAGATCCAAGAAATAGCTTTTGTATATAGATTTTTTTTTTTTTTTTTTTTTTTTTTTAAGGACAGTGACTATTAAATTTGTTTTAGATTTATCAGCAGAGAAATAGATTTGGATGAAAGGTTTTTTTTTTATTTATAGCTAAGTATGAGCGTGCTAAGATGTGCAATCGGCTGACACGGTTTCAAGGATACATATATATATATGAATTGGAATTAATGTAAATCAATATAGGGAACATTTTTTATTTGATAGTGTTTAAGTAACATATAGCAAATATTTTTTTGGAACCTTACATATTGAAAAAAGAAACTGTAATATAAAATTTTAAATGTGGTGTTAATTTTGAAACGTTGTGCCTGTGTCTTCTGATAATTTATCTTTCATTTTAAATATTGGACGGTGGGCTTCTTCTAAAAGAACGCACATTTTTTTTAAGACTCAGACTATTATATATATATATAAATTGTTTTGATTTATCTCGGTAGTTGCATGTAAGCCCTTTCTATTTCTGTGTCGATGTTTTGAGTTGCAGGAGACTGATGTCGCTCCTGAATTTAGCGTAAAACACAGCCGCCGACAGCCTCTTTGAAAGCAAGTATTTAAATGCGTCTGAGGGAGCAGACTATTACGACGCGATTGTAGTATGTTGCGTTTGCATAGTATGTGCTACGTACCTTGTCGAAGAGGACGTCGACCTTGGAGGCGACGTCTCTGAGCAGCTCCTCGAGGACGGCCGGCGTCTGGCAGCGGATGACGTAGCGGCCGCGCTCCTCTGGCGGCCAGCCCGCCTCGTCGCGCGCCCCGCCGCGCCGCCGCCCGCCGCCCGCCGCCGCGCCGCTCTGCAGTCGGTCCAGCTGCGCACCACAACACCTAACATCGCACTGCCGCCCAGCCAATACATAGAGAGGCGATACTATCATTTTTTATGGCTTCACGCCTCGTCGACGTCGAGGTAATTTGAGGCAGGATGGTACTGGGGACAAGGAACGGGAAGGAATTCGGCCATGGCCTTTCGAAGGAAGCATCCCGGCATTCGCCTGGAGTGATTTGGGGAAGCCATGGAAAACCCCGGTCTGGATGCCCGGACGGGGATTCGAACCGGCGTCCTCCCGAATGCGAGACCAGAACGTTAACCATTCACCCATCACGCTCAGTGCAATACTATCAATCAATCGAATACGAACTTTTGCAAGCAAATGCAGATAGGTCGTAATTGACTTTACCAAGTTATTCAAATTAAAAAAATATTTTTTACTTATGAATATTAGGTGAAAGCATATGGTTAAACTTAAAACGCAGAATAATATCTGAAGGAATAATGGAATCAATAAGGAAAATTTATAAGAGATGCAGGAATTGCGTGCGGATAGATAGTAAAGGAAAATACTAACAACTTGCTTCCTCCTTCATTTATTTCTTTTAGAACAGGGATAAACAACCCGCAGGCCACCTTGAATATTTTTTCCGGCCCGTGAGGTTTACAAAATTTATTTATTTTATAATGGCCAAAGTAGTGAAAACCAATGCACTAAAAAATACATTATTTATGCATCAATTTATTCAAAATGTATTTGATTTATATTTATAAATTTTTTATATTTCATTTTTGTTGTTATATATATCTTTACAAAGTGCGTTTAGTATTATTATTAATATATTATCTATGTTTACATGTAAGAATAATAGTAAATACAATAATAATAACTCATTATGTTTCAATTTTTCACTTCAAAAAAAGTCTAGTGGGTCTAAATCTAATATGGGGATATTTAGTTTTAAATGCGGCCCGCGGAGTTATGATGAATTTCCAAAGTGGCCCACAAGATTATTTGGGTTGGCCACCCCTGGCTTCGACCATAAAATCCTACAGCATTTCCCACTTTTCCTTCTCCAACTATCGGATTCCAACCACCCATGATTATTACTATTTCTCCTCCATCACATATTATATTAACTCTTAAATTTAATCACGAGTTTTCTCTATTTCTTCATCATCTTCCTGTGACGTTGGCATATCAGCTTATATTAACATCGCTGGAGCAGGCTCAGTTTTGACCTTCATCAAAATAATCCTGTCTCTAAAACTCATCCGTTTCCCTACTCCCTTCTTCATTACAAATCCCACACCAGTAAACTCCACTGACAGCTTACGTTCCCTAGACCAGAAATCTTGTTCTTCCTTCCACTTAGTTTCACTAATCCCAACCATGCCTAACTTAAGTAGTTCAGTCCCCATTTTCAAGTTTTCTAATCCACCTGCCCTATTCAGACTTTTAACATTCCATGGTATAATAATCTTTGGTGAAGTGTTCTCTGGTTGCGTGTGTGAACTAGTGCGCACTAAACTTTAAATAACTTCGTCATCAGCTAGATTTTACTGTCTAATTTTACTGTCTAATTTTGATTTAAACCTTGCATTATAAAGTAAATAGTTAGGATTATTTTTAGAGGCGAAATAATAATATCTTCACATAGAAATAGAGCTCCGAAAAAAGCCTATTGTTAGTGGTTATTCTCTATACCTTTTTCGATAGTTTAATTGGTTTAGAATTAGCTGAAGGGTGTATAGACTAAATACAGCAAATTGTAATTGAACTTTTTGGAATATCTATTTTAACATCTTAAATTCTTGTGTTGCTAAATAAATATTTCAGATTCCGTTTTTTGTAGATTGAAAGAGAAAGAAAAAATGAATACTGCGATGGAGCGCTTGCTTCGGTGGCAATTTCCCTACAGACACTTTTTTCTCCTTTCCTTCCCCACTTACATTTTCCCTCTACAAATTTGAACTTTAAATTATTTTAGCGTTTTTGGTAAATTATTCCAATCCATGACCCTCTTACCTATGAAACAAAATCTTCCCACACCTTCGTGCCTGAAGTCGAGTGCCAGCTTGTGGTCATGGTTACCGTCTCGCTTCCATGCACTTCTCCTAATTGGCTAGTTGACTAAATTTGAAAAATAGGTTAATACTTTACCTTATTATATATTTTACTCATAAACGTATTATTTTTTCTAAAAATCAAACATTTACATCAAGTATTTTGCATTTTTAAAATCTAATTTAAATTTACCTCGAAAACGCTTAAGACTGTCATGGCGTCTTGAATGAGGTGACGCCACCCGAAACAAAACAAAACAGTCGTATATGTATATAGCAGGTGTTAGTTTTCTTTAATTAAAAATGAATTCCTAGTATTATAAGTACTGTGTAGTGCCCCATTGTAGAAACACAGCCCAAAAAGGTTATTTATATATGTTCTAAACAATGAACAGACACGGAAAAAGTAGTTAAAACTTGCAAGGAGGGAGGATGCCCACACTTTATCTACAGATTCAAGAATCTATTTATGTGAAGATCAGTTTGATGTAAGTGTTTGTGCAAAACTGATGAATTTTGCAGAACCATTACTTTTCAGTATTGATAAACGCTCAACAAGGTATGAGTTGAGGTTGTTTTGGTTTTATGATTTAAAATCTTTCTTTAGTGTTAGGTTTAATATAATAAACACATTCTGGCAGCACTATCATTACCGTAGTGTCACAATCTGAGGATAGATTCTTATGCAGCTCGATGAAACAAATCGAAAATAAGGAATATATTTTTTTTAAAATTTCTCTCTTGGTTCTCGAGATATCTTAACTAAAAGGTGATGTTGTTAGGCTGATATGAAGCTTAGAGCAGACTGGAAATTGGCCGTGCCATAGCTTTAAAATTTGCCACACCGGTTTTTGAGGATCTACTTTTCTAGAAAAGGTGTATATGAAAGGAAAAAGAAATATACCTTAGACGTGATGCAACAGAAAAGTTACAATATGGCACAAAATTAATAGTACCGAACAACCATATCTAATGACGTTATTCACGCCAAAGTTAGCACCACATCACCTTTAGGTCAAGATATCTCGCGAACCAAGCCATACACAACAACAACAAAAAAATATGTGTTTTCCATATGAAGCTCTTGAGGACCTGAAATTAAGTTTTGCAAATGTAACCAAAACCAGTATGAATAAATTTACAAAACGTATGTCTAAGGTTATTGTTTGCGAAACTGAAATAATGCTCTGTAAGCTTATAATGTATATTTGACACTTGTGTATACATACATCGATGTTTTAAAATTGCGAAATTCCGATGGGCAAAAGTCGATGTTTGACGCGAAAAGTCTACCAAGTGCTACGGCGTCAATTTTGGGCGAATTGCTACTGTTTGATTTGCTAAATCCTGGTTCCGTAGTGAGTTATACTTGTTATTCACCGTATAACTGAGAACAACTTTATTAACATTACAAAAGTTCCTACAAACGAATAATTTACCAAGTAACCTGTTCTGTTCCACGAAAATGTCAACAACAACTTTGGCGTGACGTAATGCTTTCTGATTGGCCTTCGCGGTTACGTGACTGAATGCCTGATTTTGCCGAATTTATTTTCTAAAAATAATAATAATGTGAGAACGAAGGTTTTCACGGCGTACCGATGACATGAAGTCTTCGCGGGTTCTCCGTCGTATGGTGTTGAAGAAAAACGAGTTTCCGGCGGCTAGCTCTGCCGCCATCTTCAGGTCTGATGTTACGCAGGGAGCACCAGAGCTGCACTGCGTGGTGGGTGAGCGGTAACACGCTGGCCCGGTGCTCCCTGCGTAACATCAGACCTGAAGATGGCGGCAGAGCTAGCCGCCGAAAGCTCGTTGTTGCTTTTCTTCAACACCATACGGCGGGAACCCGCGAAATCTTCATATCAATAATAATAATATTTATCTTTTATAGTAAATAATTTTGTTTTTGTTATCTCCTTAGCACGATTAATCATTAAAAACTGATATGCGTCCGATTTATTGTTAGTGGACACAAGCCTACTCTTCCACCCATATCATTCCACTCCTCATCACCTATATAGATATATATATATAAAACCTCCTCCCTACTCCTGTGTTCCAACCAATCCCATTACAGCTCCTTTATGATATCTGATTGTGTTCTGCGGTAATTTCCAGAGACAAACCTAGCAGCTCTGCTTTGCACGCGCACCCTCTAACTCTTGTATTTGTCACCTAAAATGTGGGTGCCATACTACACGACCGTATTCGAGCAATGGTCTGACCACCGTTTTGTAACCAAATTCCCTTACTTCTGTTGTACATCCCCTCTCCAACACGTGAAGAATTTTCAAACCTTTTCCTGTCACCTGACAAATATGTCCTCCCCAGTTGAGTTTTCCATTAAATGTTATGCCAAGGTATTTACATTTCAACAAGCAATTCTTTCCCCACCTTAGAACCATAATCAATCCTTAGTATTTTATCTGTGTACCTAATAAGATAACTCTTCTTTGCGATTATCTTCATCCCATGTTGCCTGCCCAGATCACCCTACAGCCGTTCACAATCTTTTACTATTTTGATCCTATTATATAGTATCATATCATCTGCAAACGACATAACATCTGATAGTAATCCTCCAACACAATCATTCATTAGAATGACGAACAGCAATGGTCCCTGTGGCACTACCCTGTGGCACTACCATTTTCACTTCCTTGATATTGCCTTACCTACCCTAACTTTTTGCTTCATACTTTTAAGAATTTCTCTACCCAATAAATTAATTTTTCATTCATAGTTTTTACCTTAATTAGCGCCATTTTATGGCTCACTCTGTCAACAGCCTTGGAAAGATCTATTACTACACCATGAATGTAGCTTCCCTTGTCCATTTCATCCGAAATATCTTGCAAATGTATGAATATTCTTGCCTAAAGCCATGTTGTCTACTTGAAAACCACTTACGTTCCTCACATATATTTCTGATGTGGTTGCATATCAATCTCTCCATTAATTTACCTACCACTGATGTCAAACTGATTGGCCTGTAATTTTAGACCATATTTGTCTCCTCTTCTTTATGGGCCCGTACTACTATCACACTTTTCAAGTCCTCTGGTGCGTAGCAAGACTCAATTTAAATAACGTTTCAAGATAAGGTACAATATCACATTATGCTAACTTTAAGACTTACATAGTTCAAGTATTCCCTACTGCACTGCTCTCTTTTAATTCTGTTATGTTCTCTTTTCGCAAGTCTCTTTAATCGCCTCACCTCCGTGTTAAAGTGTGTCGGTTCTGTACTTCTCTTTATTTTCTGTAATGCAATAAATATTTCTGTACCCTTTTTTATTGTCTCCCTGAACTCTTCCACCTCAACTTCAATGTACTTGTGCCTTCCTTCCATTTGCTGACACTTTCCTGAAATATCTCTTTAATTCCGAAATTTGTGTTTTTTTTTAATAATTGTACATATTTCCCCCTCAATTAGGCCATTGGTTTACTGAATCATTTAATATCCATGACACTTGCTTCATTACCACTTATTCCTCCACTTATCTGACACCCCACAGTTTTATCATCGGGCTTTATCAGAAACATATGCAACAAGTTTCGTCACCTTGTGTTCTGCTTAACCATTTGTATAAGGCCTCCTTCCATTATTGTCGCGTTGGAACCGGGACAGGTGTGAATTCGAAGGTTACTTGTCAATGAACACAGCACTTAAACTGAGAACAGGTTTATTGAGAACTCAAACATACACGCAGCACTGACTGCCTCTTGGGCAGAATGCTCTTCTATTTATACACAGATAGAACGTACTAGAGATTACAAGAGTAGTTAACAAATGAAATGTGTAGAAGTTACAAGTGACCTTAGGAAACATGTAGAATCTTCTGGAAATAATAAACAGAATTAAATAATTTTTGTCAGTGGGCGGGATTGAACCGGCGACCTTCGGTATCGCAATTCGTGACGCTACCCGCTGCGCCATGCTGGCAGACGGTACACTAGCGTTCATGCGGCATTGCTCCCTCTCCTGAGGAAAACAGCGTCCCGCTGTTAGATTTCTTTTGGGGCACGCTGAAGTGTCCTGGATCTTGATCTTGTCGTGGGTCCTCTGTATGGCAGTTCTGGAGGGCCCCTCCTGTTTGTACTATTATCTTCCTGTCCGACTTCCTCAGTATCCAAACCGTCCTCAGAGTCCTTGAACAAGAAGCTGGTTGTGCCTAGCTGCTCGTCAGGATTGTAGTAAGGCTTCATGCGGAGGACGTGAACAATGTCCCTTCGCTTTCGTCGTTTCGAAGACGGCTCATAATCCTCGACTTCGTATGTGACGTCTGACCGGCGGCGTATGACACGATACGGACCAAAGTACCGCTTCAGTAACTTTTCTGATAGCCCAACCTTCCGGACAGGGGTAAAAATCCATACGAGATCTCCTGGGTTGTACGCAACAGGTCGGTGCTTGCCGTCATACCGCTGACGGTCCCTCTCCTGGGTGGCCAGTGTTCGTATGCGAGCCAGCTGTCTTGCTTCTTCGACCCTGGTAATGAGCTGTTTTATATAGTCATCCTGAGTGTCGTCCGGCTGGAATGGGAACAGCGTATCCATTGTGGTCTCAGCTTCACGGCCATGGAGCAGAAAAAACGGAGTGAAGCCTGTCGTATCTTGCCTTGCTGTATTATAAGCAAATGTGACCACTGGCAGTATTGTATCCCAATCCTTCTGCTCAACATCCACATACATCGACAGCATATCGGCTAATGTCTTGTTGAAGCGTTCTGTGAGACCGTTTGTCTGAGGGTGGTATGCAGTTGTCATCCTGTGGACAACGTCGCATCTTGACATGACCTCTGATACTAGTCTTGACTGGAATACCTTTCCACGATCGGATATCATCACACGTGGTGCTCCATGCTTCAAAATAATGTCTTCTACTAGAAATTTTGCAACCTCTGGAGCTTCTGCAGTCGGCACAGGTTTGGTGACAGCGTAGCGCGTGAGGTAGTCGGTGCAGACTATTATCCATCGGTTACCGGTTGTCGACTTCGGGAACCTCCCCAAAAGGTCGATCCCAATTCGGTGGAATGGAACTGCTGCAGGTGGAATTGGTACTAGATGACCTGGAGGTAATTGCGGCACATGTTTCCGTCGCTGGCACTCTTTACAGTGACTCACATAATGCTTGACAGATCGGTAGAGACCCTTCCAGTAATACCTGCGTCTGATTCGGTCCAGGGTCTTCACAAATCCCAGATGACCGGATATTGGAGCGTCGTGGAAATACTTGAGAATAGCTGGCTGGAGATGAGCTGGAACGACCAGAAGCCACTTGGGGCCTAGTGGATCGTAGTTGTTCTTATACAATGTCCCATCTATCAATTGAAACCCTCCTTTGGCCGGTTCTCCTTTCTCCAAGGCGTCTATGGTTCTTAATAACTCTGAATCTTCCCTCTGTTCAGCTGCAACGTCACCTAATTCAGCGAGGGCTGAAATTCCATTCATGCTGTTGTGTTCTATTAAAGGATTCCTTGAAAGGCTGTCGGCATCCTTGTGTTTGCGTCCGTTTTTGAATACCACCGTGACGTCGTACTCTTGAAGTCTAAGTGCCCATCTTGCTAGTCGACCTGATGGATCCTTCAAGCTGGTTAGCCAACATAAAGAATGGTGGTCTGTTACGACGGTGAAAGGTTTGCCGAATAAATACGGACGAAACTTGTTGATAGCCCAGACAACTGCGAGGCATTCTTTCTCGGTTGTAGAGTAGTTTATCTCGGGCTTAGAGAATACTCTTGATGCATAGGCTATCACTTCTCAGCACCTTCCTGAATTTGCACAAGCACTGCACCGATCCCATAACCGCTGGCGGTCAGTGTGAAGTTCAGTTTCTGCATTTCTCGTCGTATAAGGCTAGAACTGGTGCGGAAGTTAGAGCCTCCTTAAGTGCCTGGAAAGATCTTTCTTTAGTTTTATCCCAGTAAAACTTGGCGTCTCCCTGCAAAAGTTCTTGCAGTGGACGTGCCATGTTACAGAATCCTTTTATGAAACGCCGGAAGTATGAGCACAGCCCAAGAAAGCTTCTCACATCACGAATGTGCTGAGGAGTTGGAAATTCCATGGACTGCCCTTACTTTATCTGGATCAGCGCGGACGCCATCTCCGTTGACCAGGTGCCCCAGGATTTTATCTCTCTGGCGACGAAGAGCACTTCTTCGGATTGAGGCGGAGTCCTGCAGTCTGAACACACTTCAGCACCGTTGACAGGCGACTCAGATGTTCTTCAAATGTTTTCGAGAAAACAACAATGTCATCTAAATAACAAAGACACGTCCGTCCACTTAAGGTGTCGAAGTAAGTTGTCCATCATGCGTTCGAATGTGGCCGGAGCGTTGCATAATCCGAATGGCATTACTTTGAATTCATAGAGGCCATCAGGTGTAATAAAAGCCGTCTTTTCTCTGTCAGCTTCGTCAACCTCGATTTGCCAGTAGCCTGTCTGCATGTCCATGGTTGAGAAGTATGTAGCTCCTTTCAAGCAGTCTAAGGCGTCGTCGATGCGCGGCAGTGGGTAGACATCTTTCTTTGTGATTTTGTTCAGCCGCCGATAGTCGACACAGAATCGCCACGTACCATCCTTCTTCTTTACGAGGACCACCGGAGATGACCAAGGACTCTCCGAAGGTTGAATAATGTCATTATGCAACATCTTCTCCACTTCCTCTCGAATTATTCGCCTTTCGACTGGTGACAATCGGTACGAGCGCTGGCTAATGGGCGGATGATCCCCAGTATTGATACGATGCTTTATCGTGGGCCGTTTCGTCTGACCTTTTTTTTGCTGGGGTGTGAATACACCAGAGAATTGGCGTAGTATAGCTAACACCCGGTGGTGTTGTTCCTTGGTCAGGCCGGACCCTATTGGCAGTTCCATAGTTGTTTCCTCCAGCGTGTTGTCGGTACTAGTAACAGAGCATGGATCTTCGTTAATGACGTTGAGCTCGCCCTCCTGGACTGGTTCAGCTGTCCCTATGCACATTCCCTTGGGGATAATTTGTGACTGCTCGTGACAGTTGGTGATCCAAATGTCTCCTCGACCACCGATAATGCTTATGATAGCCGCTGGTATGTAGATTTCTTTCGTGAGCCTAATAAACTTTCTACTATCGACAAGCACTTCAAGGTTGCGGTCGTCCGTGTTTTTGACTGGGACTCTTCTCATTGCGAACGGCGGGATTGTCACGTTGTCAACGGCGAATAACTTCCCAGAAGATTCTGTGTTACGTGTACCCGTCGCAACGACTTCTTCAATTTGCAGCTCAGACGTTCCACAGTCAATGACAGCTTGGGATGCCTTAAGGAAGTCCCATCCAAGGATGACATTATGACTACATTCTGTTAAAATGACAAATTCAACTGGCTGGGTCCTGTTGTTGATGGTTATTCTCGCGACACAAGCTCCAGCTGGCTGGACGTACTTTCCATTTGCGACCTTTAGCACAGTTGCCCCCGTATCACGGAACATTGTCTTCTTTAGTGTGCGACGATAATTGTCCGACAATACGGAGAAAGAAGCTCCTGAATCAACCAGCGCCCGGACAGGTTGGCCGTCGATTATAACGTTGATGAGATTTCCCGACATCTTAGTGACTGTCATCCATGGAGGATTTTCATCTGCGGCGGCCTCACCTCCGTAGATGGTCGCCTTGCTTAGTTTTCCTGCGTGCGGCGGCTAGGGGAGCGGCTGGTAGCTCTGTCCGGCGACGATGAACGGCAGCGGCGCGTCGGGGATCGACCTCGTCTAGGGTACGGCGATGGGCTTCTTCCCGTAGGTCGACCGAACTCGTCAGCGGGTGGCTGCCTGGGGTAGAACTGTTCGGATGGCGGACGTCTTGCGGCAAAATAATCGTCAAATACTCGTCTTCTCTCTCTGCAGTAGCGTATGACATGTCCAGGGCGCCCACAGTGGAAACATACTGGCGCGTTGTCTTCTGTCCTCCAGACGTCCGTTCGTCTGCGGGACGTCATAGGTGCCGGAGGATTTGGTTGTGGCCGTGTCGGCCGGTTCCTAGGCTGCCGTTTGGCAGCTGCAGCATACGTCATATCAGGGCGAGGCCATTCTTCACGTCGAGTGCGATTGGCTCGGCAGACAGGAGCTATTGTCTGAAATACCTCTTTTTCCGCCGCGTCGGCTCCTTCATGACCCACTGGGCTTACATCCATGGCCATGATCTGATGCTCACTCGGTTCAAGAGTCCCAGCTGCCATGAACTGTTGTAATTCTTCTCTCACAATTTGTCGTATGAGAGACGCAAAGTCGTGCTGGTCTTCCACAACTGCCATAGGGACTACGTTGGGAAGTCTGTCATACTTCTTTCGCCCAACCCTCCTTTGTTGCATCTCCTCAATCCGCTGGCACCACTTGATGAACTCTTCCGTCGTAGCGACGTCTTTTATCAGAAGAGCTTGGTACATGTCTTCTGCAATACCTTTCATTAGGTGCGTGATTTTGTCGGCTTCAGTCATATTCGGGTTGACTACGTTGCATAGGGCCAAAACATCCTGTATGTAAGATTGCGTCGGCTCCCCATGTCGTTGGGCCCGGTTCTTCAGTTGTTCTTCCGCCGAGCGGATTTGTCGCTGGTGGTCCCCAAACGTTTTCTTAAGTTCCGTCTGGAACATTTCCCAGTTATTCAGTTTTTCTTCGTTGTTCTCGAACCACTGCTGGGCGGTTCCGTCCAGATAGAAATAAACATTTGCCAAGCACATGGTATGATCCCACCTGTTGTACTTGGCGACTCGGTCGAACCCTTTTAGCCATTTGTTAGGATCCTACCCAGCATCTCCACCAAACTATGTCGCGTTGGAACCGGGACAGGTGTGAATTCGAAGGTTACTTGTCAATGAACACAGCACTTAAACTGAGAACAGGTTTATTGAGAACTCAAACATACACGCAGCACTGACTGCCTCTTGGGCAGAATGCTCTTCTATTTATACACAGATAGAACGTACTAGAGATTACAAGAGTAGTTAACAAATGAAATGTGTAGAAGTTACAAGTGACCTTAGGAAACATGTAGAATCTTCTGGAAATAATAAACAGAATTAAATAATTTTTGTCAGTGGGCGGGATTGAACCGGCGACCTTCGGTACCGCAATTCGTGACGCTACCCGCTGCGCCATGCTGGCAGACGGTACACTGGCGTTCATGCGGCAATATAAAAATATTCGGCTGCTTTAGTTTCCCTAATTTCAGGTAATTCTACTAATAAATGTAATTTTTAACTTGACACTCTTCGTGGAGACCAGTAGAGCCGCTAGCCTTAGAAATTGGACACACATGTGACATCATATTGTGACTATTGTCTACTTTAAACTTGTATGATTATTTGGTATTTATAAATAAATTTCTCTTGTGCTGGTCTATTAATGCCGTGTATAATAATTGCGGGGAATAACATTTGATACAGTTGTGAGAATGGTTGATCAAATAATTGATATCAAGAAACGTTACAATTGGAAGAGAGGGAACAAATGACAAAATGCTGCTTCTTTCTTACACACACACACACACACACACACATATATATATATATGATGGATGTGAGACGCGGACAGTCAATGGCTCACCACGCTCAGTAGGTTCAAGGCCCTAAAACGATGAAGAAGTAAGTGCTAGTATGCCTCGTCAATATAAACATGTGACTGATTTCGAAGGTGGCAGGATGATTGGTCTCCGGGAATAGGTTTGTCGTATCATGACATTGTGGCCCTTAGAGAGCACGCTGCTCCAACAGTGATGCGAGTGCGGATTAGTGGATAGAAGATGTAGAGTGCAGAAGGGCGATTCATCCCTGAACACAATGCGACGCCATTCATTGTGTTCAGCGATTCTGCCCTTCCTCGAATGACCAGTCGGCGAGTATGATGCCATCAGAGGACGGGTCTCATTCACATACGTTCGCAATCCGTGAAATTTAATTTCGATTCCTCCTTCCCTTCTGGATGCTTCACTTTTTTTTAGGCAATGAATTCTAAAATATTTCACTCTAGAAAATGCCCATATCACATATTCTTCAAAATACATCATGCAATTATTTTCGTTTAGTTGTTTGTGATAAATCATTCTCTCACTTCTTACAGACTTTATTGTATGAGTCTCTAATCTGTTAGAAAGAAGTAATTTAAAGTTATTATTATGTTGTGAAGTTTAAGGTTGAAGTGGTGCGCTTGCGACGCTTCATTTTTTTAATTAAGTAATGGAGACGGGTAATGCGGAATTGTGAGACATTATATTTTCGAATAGAATCAGTCATAACTGACTGCCCTGCTGTGCGTTGTTGTGCGGCGGTATTGTTTGTAAAGGGACACATAGAGGATCAGGAGACAGGTGTGAGAGCAACCGGTCGTAGGAAACTGGGACTGACAGTTGACAAGGCGCTGTATTCCAACGAGCTACAGGTTTTGAACTTGTTATTTTCGGAGGTGTTTACGAACTGGTGGGTGAACTGTCACCTCATCCTGGAGAGGGAAGCCCAAGTAGTGTGTTTGATAGCAAATCAGGAGACGATATTGCGTGCATGTCGACAGTGCGAATGTGTTTTCAAATCAAAACAGGTGATTTCTGCTGTTGTAAACTAACATATTGCTGTTTAAAATTTCGTGACCAACGGAGAGACGATCTCCGTTCTACATGGTTGTGATTGGCAAGAGAAATTTGTACAAGGAGACGAAAGAGTTGTTGTTTTACCAGACAACACTATGCTAATCACTTGTTGCTGGAACCTGGTACTAATCGCTTGTATTTGCTGCCGACTTAGATTATTCAGTCACCAGCTGACCAGTAAAGTGTAAAGTGAGTCAGTATTACATACGAAAGTTTACGACCTCACACAAATGTATACGCATCCAGGCTTGCAGTGTTTCACACGTTTCCGCCTCCATATCATGTGGGATATGTGCTTTACTGTGGATACCATGTTCGTATCAACATCACATTAGAAGGATGGAAAGATGTCAAACACTGCCTACTAGTAACACGATAATTAAGGACCTGTTAAAACAGTCGTTCATCGCCGGCCAATGATTGCGCCATCTGTATGATAGTTTAATCGAACAATCACCTCCGCAAATGCAATTTTAATTTGTCAAGTACATCGGTGTTGTGCATTTGTTTGATCTGGTAAACTATCTAGTGACTAGTCACAGAGATGGAAACATTTCCAGCTATCTGTTATTGTATTTGGGCTGATACACAGAAATTAGTAAATGATCTTCAATAAACATTGTTTCGTTGTATTTGCAACGTTTAGAAGTTTTTCTGTTTTGGACAATTCATCCATTTTCCTGTTACTTTATGGTTAATGATTCTTTCAAGTGTTATAAACATCACATTAAATATATCATAATGGTATTCGGTATAGGACAAAAAACTGTTTATATACTCTGCCTCTGTTTGTCAATTTGAACAAGGAGGGCAGAAACATGAAACGACCTATTTGCCAATGCGGAAGCTCATAACGTGCACCCTCATAAATTCGATGCAATTTGCGTGGTCGTATGTTTCATGCAAAGATAGGTTTCTTCAGCCACCAGAAATGTGTCCACAAACTGTTCTGAGAGGATATACCGTTCGGATAAACAAATCGGGAACCGAGTTGCAACCGAAGACGACTGGCAAGTAATCTCTTGGCTGCTGGGATGCCTCGTCACTATGTGTACAGCAGACGTTTCGACCATCTTACTGCAGTCTGTTTCTTGGGTAGTTCTGCGTCACGCTGACCGCCAAGAAAAAACTCACTTCGGCTTACTGTTTCATTCGTTGGGCATATAGTTCGGGAAAATGTTATAGTTAACTATGAAGTATATTCATATCCCATAGTTATTATAATGCGAGATACTTAATTTACAGAAACAAAAACAGTTTATTACAGTAAGTTATCAACAATACTTGTAATACCTAGTTCAGTTAATAAGCAGAATTTTATTTCACCATGTTATTATTTGTTAAAAAATACTACTAAGCAATATTTACTACTTATGTCCTTGATGTTTCATCTATTCAAAAATGGCGGGTTAACATTTTTTTTCCTAGTTTATAACTGTTCGACTTAAACAACAGTATGTGCATTTATGTTAAGCTTAGAATGTATAAAGATAATGTTGCTAGGTACATTTCGCTATTTCTCCAATTTCATGAGTATGATTTAACAAAAATACATTCCATAATTAATTTTCCTCTAGTTCCACTGAACATTACGCGATTACTCTCACTCCTCTCCGAACTCGAAGAATAGACGTTTATTCTGACTTAAACTAATCGTAGAAATAATTCAATCTTCATTATTACGAATGTTTGTTCGTATACTTCAGATCGTAACCAATTTCTTTATCGTCGCTCATAGTTGGTATTTTCTGCTGATTTTGTAGATGAATACAACATATATACAGTACACGAATTTTTAACCGTCTCCTTGGCTTCCCAATTCTTCGATTAGAAGAAATAATACGAAGACAATTGTAATCCATTTTGTAAAACACCTACAAAAGAAAAATGGAATAATTTATACAAAATATATCTCTTTTATAGAAACATGTCAATTTTTAGTTTGGTAAAAATGAGAAAATACTAATGGTGCATCATAAATATTATGTACACAATCGCAAAATGTTACGACAGTATGTAATTGGTTTACGTTGCTGCTAGTAATCATAAAATAGTAGCATCATTAAAAAATTATGTTCAGAAAATAAGCGTGCTTTGATTTCAAACATCAAATATTGGATCGCATTTATTTATATCAATTTTATGACAAATCTGATTTTTTCCTCTTCATACCATTTTAAGTGATCACAAATGGAAAACAGATTTATTTATCAGTTGAATCGCGAAATATTTTCAAAAAACGTTTTGTTGATGTGCTAATACATAACGCGTGAATTAAGATTATTATTTTAATTACTGGAGTCAGGCGAAATTATATGCTCTTTGTTGGTTAATAACTTCAGCGTGAAATGTATTGACATAAATTATTTATTGTCTGTTAATACATATAACTTTTACAGGAATATCAAATAATGCCTCTCTCCCTGCCTCTCCACCGCAAACATATTTGTGCCTTTATTGCAGAAGCAGTGGGAGGGAGCGAAACAAACTTTAATTAAGCTGTCAGAGATTAATTCCAGAGTGAAGGGTACTGCGATTTTTGCGATGTTCTTGTTTATTTATTCGCCACTGCAAAAATAGCTGCTACCGTTGGT
>JARYHS010013630.1:158273660-158451681 GCA_031002005.1 Vandiemenella viatica | reverse complement strand
TGGTCATAGTGACTTAGTACCTGTTTAAATTGATCCCTGGTATGCTGCACTTCCTCCACTACCTCCCTCAGGTCACTCCCTGTATTATAACTCGCGTTTCTATCAATACTATCACTACTCTGTTGTTACTGAAACATATCGTCGACTTTTGGTTTGTCTAAAATATAACAGTTCCTTCTTTTAATTAGTCTTAAAGCATAAAATAACAATAATCTGCGAGCAATATTATAAATAAATATGAAATAGTATATAATTGACTCCTGCTGCTAAATAGTATCGATTCTAAAAAAAATTAGATTACAGATTTAGCTCTCCTATATCAAATGTTATATTTATTGATTAGTTCAGTCTTAAATATAATTTTTTCTTATTTAATTATATTTAAATATTTTAAAATAGCATCTTGTTAGTAAAACATATCATGAAGAAAGAATTTTTATTTTCTTATTAATTACATTAACTTGAGTGTGGAGTAAATCTTTTAAATATATACAAAAATCCTTAAGCACATAGTATTCTATCAACTAAATTTAAGGTTCGTGTAGAGGGCACTAGAAGTATTTGGGAAAAATCATGACTATAATGTGTAGCGTCTATCACAGGTACGTGACGAGTTGTATGCGTTGTAGTTGGTGAAAGAAGTGGTTTCATTGTGCATGTAGTGGAGATGTAACATGGGAAATGACACTCTCCCACGGCTTTGTCCGCTTTGCATTAGGGATGAAATGATCAGGGAGAAAGACGAAACGATCAGGGAGTTGCGCGAAAGAGTTAACGCCTTTGAGGCTCAGCTTGTGGATGCTCAGCCTGTGGATGCTCAGCCTGTGGAGGTTCAGCCTGTGGAGGTTCAGCCTGTGGAGGCTCATCCTGTGGACGCTTGGCCTGTGGAGGCTCGGGCTGTAGAGACTTAGCCAGCGGGGTGTGGCATGTGGAGGCTCAGCCTATTGAGGCTAGGTGTAGGGGGCTGCGTATGTGGAGGCTCAGCCTTGGGGTGCTCAAAGTGTTGGGGCTTAGCCTGTATGGGTTCAGCCTGTGTTGGTTCAGCCGATAGAAGCAGAAAATAGAGATGGTGAATTTAGTGAGGAACGTGAGAAGGAATGGTAAGAAGTTGATAACAGGTCATAGGGGTAATAGGGTTAACAGGATGAAGAAATGACACACTTCAGAAATTCTGGGGAGAAATTGGTTTGACCAGGACGACCACGGATCAAGTAAAGAAACACATAGAAGCTAAGGAAGTTGTTTGGAGACAATTGGTGGAGGAAAAATATTGGAGTTACCGTAAGACATAGAAGAGGATATGCCTGACGACCCATAAAAGCGGAAACTTATAAAAATGATGATGATGAGGAGATGACATGTGTATGAGTCCTGCCTAACTGACAACACTGAAAGGGCAGCCGAGATTTGTGTGATTTGTTGGCGTTTGAAATGGTGGGACTCTAGAGAAGAGTTACAACCTCATGGCGTCCCCGTAGCTGTAGCTGGACAGATCTCTTGTGTCTGGGTAGAGAGCTCTTCTGTCTTCTAGATAAGATGTTTAGTCAGGAGTTTGAAACCAGCCGATTAGTAGGTTTGGAAACTCAGGATAAGGGAGACTAGCTCTTGTTAATTGGCTAGTTGAGAATAGGTCGCTAACCGTTTATAGAGTACCATCTAATTATCACTGAAGAGTGTAGACAATATAGTTGATAAAATTACCCTCAAGGATCTGTCAGGCTGCGCATATAAACGATTCTTCTGCATCTAATTAAAAATAGACTAAATGACTGAATAATTATTGGTTCGTTGAATGGATACTGAATGGCAAGATTGAATGCCTGGCCCTATATTATTTCGAAGACCTCGCGGTGAACAGAATGAAGCTAAGAGAGTCGGCCTGGCGGTTTGTTATTCATAGTGACTAGATGGAAGCTACTCCTGGAAGGATTTTCAGTGAACTATTCGACCAAAGGGCGGTGTAAGATCGCGAAAAAGCAATCTCAAACTGAATGAGAGACAACAGTTTCACCCTGCAGATGATCAAATTGACCCAGGCACTACGGTAGTATATTAGGAAAAGGTAATAAATGGTGGAACAATGTTCATAGATACTATTGTAAAAACTAATGCGATTAAATGTCACTGTATGTTACTTATTTTGTTCATAAAAACCTCGAAAGATATGCTGAAGATAGCTGGAAATAGTAATCTTACAAACTGGAGTCTTTCCGCAAAGTGTTCGTTACAAACTGAATTGTAACTTCAGTGTTATCATACTTCCAGAAATGGTAACTGATTGCCTCTTTCATGTAGGAGTCGAAACGGTTCTGAGCTACCTATCATATATACATATTATTTCTGAAAGGTGTTTTTTTGTGAAGAGCCATTTTTCTCCGTCCTTACTTAACCAAAATCGATAAATAAGGTATAATTTTAATGATTATGTTCTCGGCTTTGATAACATAATTAATTAAGAAAGGAATTTTTCTAAATACAACTAGTAATTGGCAAAATTATGAGCAATCAAGGTCACGGATATGCAATAGTTCAGAGTCAAGCTGCTAGGCTTCTCTGGTTTAGATAAGTAGTGATCGCATACAGCTATATAGCAACTCCACATATCCGATAGATATTGATAAAGTGTGTGTGTTTTCTGGAATCAGAAGCTGTTCGTATATTTGAGCCGGGTGGAGGTGGCTTACCTTCCTCTCTATGATGCGCAGCGTGCTGAGGACGCCCCTGGAGGCGAACTCGCCGAGCAGCGGCGCGGCGGTGGCGTGGTGGGAGCGGCGCTCGAGCGCCCTGGTCAGCGACAGGAGGCGGCGGTCGGCCGAGTCCACCCGCCCAGACACGCGCTCCACAGCCGCCTCCAGCGCCTGCAGCTGCGACAGCCGCACGTCCAGCGTCTCCAGCTGCTCCCGGCCTCTACGCAACAACATGCGGAGTAGCTTTGGGGGCTTCCATTAACTACGTGAGGTGTTTTTCCAGAATTCAGGATCCCCCCTCCCCCTCTGGTGAGATATGGTTGGATCCCTTCCCCTTAAGATGACGTGAGATTTTGACGTCCCCTGCTGACCTACCTCGTAGTTTTTT
Source organism: Vandiemenella viatica (assembly GCA_031002005.1). Taxonomy (NCBI): domain Eukaryota; kingdom Metazoa; phylum Arthropoda; class Insecta; order Orthoptera; family Morabidae; genus Vandiemenella; species Vandiemenella viatica. The sequence goes on along the minus strand of JARYHS010013630.1, from coordinate 158,448,606 downwards.
TGAAACCTTTTTTTTTTAGCTCTCCTCCTCCCCCCTCCCAAAGCCGGTATTCGCGTCGTGTTGTAGACCGTATACCCGCCTAAAGTCAATATCCATATCGTTTTTTGGACCTTCTTTTCTAGTTCTACTGTCCACCTAGAATTTAAAAGATGACGTGAGATTCCCGCCAAACCCCCCCCCCCTTTTCCGCTTTTTTTTTTTTATAAAAATGGCATTTGGCTACATAGGCCATACTGCCAACTCAACGTGATTACCGACTCTTCTAGTGTTTAAATTTCCCCAGTACAAAGGGGGCTTCCATAAATTACGTAAGTTGAAATAGGGTGGGGGGGGGGGTCCGGCGAAATCTCACCAAATCTCAACAAGGGGGAGGGGAGGGGGTCAACGGAAATCTCAAGTGAGATTTTTTGTAAATTTTTGTTGGACTATAGAGCTAAAAAAAAAAAGTCTACAAACGACGTGAAAGTCGATTTGGGGGGGGGGGTATTTATTTAGTCTAAAAGTGTGCGTCTAACCGGCTTTGGGAGGGTGAGAGCTAAAAAAAAAGTTTCAAAAAGTTGCGAGGGCGATTTGTAGGAGGGGGGGGGGGGAGGGTCTAACGGACCAGATCTTACGAAGTCTCACCAGAGGGAGGGGGGGTGTTCGGAAATCCTGAAAAACACCTCACGTAATTTATGGATGCCCCCAAAGCAGATATTAATTACGGACACATGAATACTACAGGAGCGACACGACATTCAAATACACACAACACTACACACCCATGCCCTCGGTCCGACTCGAACCGGCGACCTTGGGCACGTGGAACCCTTGGTGAGACTTCGCCGGACCCATCCCCCGCCCCCTCACGTGATTAATGCACGCTCCGTTTTCATTCGTTTCATTTGTCACGGTTAAAATGGGGTATGTAACACACGATAGCATGTGGATATTTATTTCCGTCCCTCAATTATGTCTGCATTTTAAATACGCTGTAAACTAAACGTGCCTCGCGTTCTTATGATCCGAAGTCGTGGTGTTCGGGTTGCACGGGGCCTGCACTTTTGAACTAAGCTACACGCAACGGCGCATTACGCCCCGAAAAACATTAGTTACGCGGTAGTTAAACTCCAGTTGCCTTACTGATATCACACGTGATTTCCACTCCAGTGACCATTCGTGACGTTTTGATGTTTCGAACAAACTGTTTTGATTAGGTCGCCTGCGTCTTGCCGCACTGTCGTTGATAAAATAATTTTAATTCCGCGCTGTCATGTGAACTTAAGTGCATCTTTAATTATAGTGTTCACTGAAGCGTTCAATAAAATTTACGAGGCTTAACAGAAATGTTTTTCCAACGAATATTCGATGTCCAAAACGGCGTCGATGAGCTATAGAAAATTTTTAAGCAGGACAAAGAATCATTCCCAGGTAATGCAGAAAGAAAGGTGACAGAACTGTAACGAAAGATAACAAAAAAAAGCCTCTAAATTTAATTTTTTTTCTGGCGGTAGGTATAGTTTGTTCTGATTTTTAATAAACAATGATGAATGAGACCTCAAGAAGAAAACGATCCAGTGACTGTAACAGAGAAAAAGGTTTTTCCCAATAACTGATCATTTGCAGGAGTAGCTAGTGTCACCACTTGATTTAGAACATTTATAATAATAAAGAGTATATAAAGCAAATATCGGTCGTGTTCATTATATACGCAATAATTTTAACCATAGTCTAGTTAGAGAAAACAGAACAAAATGTATTCTCGAATTAATAGGCGTAAAAACTACGTTCGATACGGTAAGTGGTGTGGAGGGGGGGATCAAGGCAAAAGACACTTCAGACTAAATGTGAGGAGTGTCGGGTCAAAAGAAACAAAAATGGAGCCATACAGTTTATGGACGTTCCCTTGTCGGTCTTGAGGGACAGAAGGGAATAACACTTATAGAGAAGGTACTGCATTTGAGTATCTATCACCTGAAATCGTGATTTTTTACGACAGCATAGCATATTGTTTTCGAATTTGGTGGTTATTAATGGCCCCATTCTCCATCCAAAACACCATCATTTTTAATTGGCAGATTAATGTGAGAGGCATTTGGAAAAAAATTATCTTAAATATGCGAACATCTTTCACTATCAACACGCTGCTCTGTACTGATTGTGAATTGAAGTTGAAATATCTGGCATTTTATGGTCATGTCTCCATGATAAATTACGCTACTTTGTCCAACCAGTATATCACATACTGACGAAAAAGAAAGACCAAATCGCCGTCGCTGAAAGAAGAGCACTATGATCTGCGGGAATTTTGGCGGAGTTTGGAGAGAGTTAGAAGACCGAAGGACATGATGATGACTAAGCAAACCACCAACTAAGAAGACAGGTGCCCTGTGGACAAGGGAGAGAACGGAAGAGCAAACCCAGACTATGCATGACTAACATCAAAGCTCTCCCCTGAAATAAAAATTATAAATCAGACCATGTAAAGAACATTTATAGATTTTGATTGTCGTTAATGATGATGACTATAAATGATTGGATACTTTGCATTTTCTTCTGTGAGCAGTAGCCTTATTACTTTAACTCCCAATTAGTGAGTGACACATCAAAGAGCAATATCAGTTGAGAAGGTTCAGGTGTGCAGTATCCTTGTTAATTAACCAAGCAGCTGCTCCGAGACTTCCTTTCGAAATAAATTCTCAGACGAAGAGTTTATTAAGGAATTTTAAAAAAGTTCTTACTTGATTTTTCACCATTTTTTAAAGTTTTAACTTCTTCACCCATGACAACGTGCCAGTGCCGGATCTAAGAGGAGGGGGGGGGGGGGCGGGACAACCCGGGGTACTTTGCCCGGATGGCAAACTTCAGATGGGCGTAAAAATCTTCTTTGAAAGGATGGAAAATTGGTATGGCGGTAACCATTCTCCCCGGGCAAACCATCATTAGAGCAGCAAAATCATGTTTGAATGGTGTTTCCCACCTCGGTTAATTCGTGGATCCGTCGTTGCGTCTACCCAGAAATGAACGGAAGTATTAGCTTTTGGACCCGTAGAAGGAGTGAGCAGGCAAGGATGTGGGCGGGTGTTAGTTTTATCTTGAGCCCAGCTGCTTCTCAGATGTTGCGGCTTGTTTGTCGAGATTGACCTGCATCAAATACGGAAGCTCTTATCAAGGATTAGGCTGATAACAACAAATCCTGTCTTTCATACGATTTGTTAGTTACAGTGAATTACAAGTTATTTTGCATAAGAAAAACTCTGAGAAACACGCAAGAATTAAAATCTTTTTAATAAATGCTGAAATACCCAATGTATAGTTCTGTTCTCTGGAGCAAAAGAGAGCTGGGAAACTGAAATTTTTTCCGTCTGTTTTCTCTCCATGAGAAATAAATCTGATGCACTGATACTCTGATTTTCAGTGATTAGATGCGTGGCTCAAAAAAAAAAAAAAAAAAAAATTTCAGCAACTTACAGAAAGTGAATTTCTTTACAAGCAATGGCAAAATATAGCTGTAGTAGTATTGCGAAAGGAAACAACACCAGGAGAAAGGAATCCAGTCGGCGCGGCGGTGTAAATGTGAAGGCCTGACGTTGGAGATATGTTTTATATTCCTGCAGACTGAAGAACTTTGGCAGCCTTGGTATTTCCTTACAGAGATCTAGTGACCTCAACTAATTCTTTCTCCTTTCAGTGAAAAACGCTTCATTTGACTATTGCTTTAATGTTTTAAAAGCAGGAAATTACACGATGATTTAAATTGTTGCTTATGTGGTTAATTGTAACATAATAACAGATGAGAAACCGAAATTTTCATTTCATAATAATATCAAAACCAGGTCAGGAGGAATACGACAATGTACTTGATTTCTTCTGTAGAGATCCATTTATGGTGCCTGTTAGTATCACATTGACTAACTAATGTTTGTGAGCTACGCACGAGTTAGTGGCTGCAGTGATGTTATGAGTGTTCAAGAAGCACGCCGCCTAGAGTATCGCCGTTTCGAGTCCAGCCTGAGCCACTGGCATTTTTAATCAATGGTTGTACCCGTGTTGTTTGTAAAGTTGTGCATACAGAGAGGCAGAATAATTTAGAAAGAGTCATGATAAACACAACAATGGGAACGTATACAGGTAGAAGCCCCTTACATAAAATGAAAAACACGTTGCAGCTGGCTGAATGGCTTACCTGCCGTCATTACTAGTCGCGTACCAGGGTTTGAGGCTGAGTGAGACTGTGAATCAAACTGGTCCTGAATATGGTGATGAGGTAATCAGGACTAATAAATAAGGAGTGATAATTTTAAACTAAAAACATAAAGCTAAACATTAAACGACTTATGCTAAAAACAATTAAGATGTGGAGAAAACAAATATTTATCGCAGTAGCCGGTATTAAAGTAGTTAATGATGTAGGCTTTGCAATTAGAAGAGGTTTTTCCTCGATTTATTAACAGGTAACTCAAGGTTCCGTATACAAAGGAGATGACATTTATGAAGTACAATTCTGGTAATGGCTTTCATTAGGAGCTGCCCAGTTGGTTGCTTCGTGTTATGAATTTTCAATTCCGCGCGGTATGTTAAGTAATTACGGCGTCGTATTTGCATACGCGCTGTCACCAGACACTGGACGGGTTATCTGCGGGCCAGACACCGCCGCTGACGTCATCACTGTTAAGTGGCCAACCGGTCCGCTTTTTGTCTTCGATGAGATGCGAGAACTCACTTCGGCCAAGTGCTTTTCTGGTGACGGTGATCGAACGAATGCTGTCTTTGAAAGGATCTCTGCTCCACAACCTAACATTCAAGCTGAGAACAGGATTTTCATTTAAAATTAGTTTTTATGTATTTAAGATACTCTGTAAATTATGAAAGGAGTCTTTCGGGATGGTAATTATCGGCAATAAATTGCTGGGCTTAGTTCTACCTGAGCCAATATTGAAACCCTCAAAGTTCCGCCCGTCACCTCCATGTGTCTTCCTTATCCCCGAGTCGTCAAGTCTATTCGTTGTTGACAGCCAAAAACGGAATCCAGGCTCTTTGTGCTTGGTTTTCCACAGTTCCTCTGATTCTAGCGGATCAGAGTGGACGATCAGACATCTGGTATGGCGTTGGCGGAGTTGGTGCATCAGAATGTTTGCCGAGAGTTCCGAGGTCAAGTCCATGGAACAACCGGATGATGCGGGGAGGGTCTCAGAAATTTTGAATCCCAACTATCGGTAGTTCGTCTGATGTGTACCTGTCAGTTGCTAGCATCTGGTGCCTGCAGTGCGTAATGTGCCGCGTTGAATGAAGAATGGTCGCGAGTGCCGATAGGGGATTCATACTTCCTGCCACCGGAATGTACTCTGGGCTGTGCTTCTGGCACAGTGGGGCGAAGGGAAACTTAACGGCTTAGTGGGTTCCTATATAACGGCGGAAGTGTGTCGTAGATATTACAACGGATCAAGGTAGGATCCAGCACACAGCAAAGCGTTCCTTCTACCTGATAGCATTTGGTTTTGGCAGTCTGCAATCTGCAAGGCCGTTTCCCCCGCCACCGGCTTGCATTCTATGCCGTTTCTTCTGCTCCTAAAGGGCGACTCTTATAATCATGCAATCATTAAGCAGGTATCTGATTTATCCGTTACCGTTTATTAGAAGTTTTTTTTATTAATTCTTTACTTGGATAAAAAATCTTTGCAGAGGATTTGTTCGATACGTAAGTTTCAAAAAGTATAAATAAATGAAGAAGTTGTAACACCATAGTGAGAATTACGGTGTTAGAACAGTATTAATGTATAAGAACGTAGATGGAAAGATCGATATTTTCAGGTGTTGTAATATCGCAGACATGCGGGGGATTATCTCAGAAGTAAGAGAGAAAAAGAAAAAGAAGGTTGGTTGTTTAAAATAAAAGTTATGAGAAAACGAGAAGGTTGATTACGGAAAGGGAGTAATATGATAATGTGTGAGAAATTGAAACAAACTGTGAAGGAAGTGTAAGAAGTCAGAAACAGGAAAAAGAGGAACAGAATTATGTGAAATCGAGATTGTGGTAATAGGATACAGTTAAGAACAATTTCACCACTATCTTTACGAACCTAATCTTCGTAGAAGAATGTCTGATTTGTCTAATCTTTTGTCTGGTGGTTCGCGTTGTTGGAAATAGTCTCGTGTTAATAAAACTATTGCTACACAAGTTAAACCTCGTGTATGTTGGTACATTTGTTTGATGTTGTGTAGTTATTTCCTTAACAGTGATAGAATTATTATTCCACCGAACAGAAGTTCCAGACTGGCGGCCGGAAAGTACTCTAAACAGAAACAACCAGTGTGTAAATAGAGTCACAACTACGATAACTTTTAGGAACTTCCATATAACGAAGTCAACAGAAATCATCGTTTCAAAGTAATTGCAAAATTAAACTAGTCATTTGCAGTTAAGTTGTACCTACCACGCTTAATTTCAGACTTCCAGATAATTAGCAAGAAGAACTCTGTAATGGAAGGTAACATGAAGTGTGCAGAAGCATTATACTTTTGTTCTCGAGGCTTTACGGAGAAACTTTACCGATCTAAATGTTTCAAACTCACTTGCGGAGCTGCCAACGCAAATGGAAGACAAGCGCAAAGACTAAACCGTGGCGTTCGTGCCGATTAATAAGATATCTGAGGACTTGCTCCTGTGCGAAAACACTTTTTTCAGCGAAAAGTAAGATGTTTGCGAATTGTGTTATATATGAGAAGCAAATTTTAGACAGACCCATAATGGTTACAAACTGACCAGAAACCGCGATTCATCAAACTTAACGTTGCACCTGCCTGGTCCAGTAGGCGGCGCTTTGACGTGTAGGGCAAGCAATCTTACACAAACACTAATTCGTACTCAACACTGCACTATGGCAATCAACAGCGATTTTCTGTTAGTGTTCGGGTCTGTGTCCGCGTCATCTTGGTTAGCCACATGACGGGACAACATACCCTAGTTTTCTGCAACAGCTCTTAAAACCGCGCTACGGAACTACTTGGATTCCACATTTGAAAATCTATGGAGTGAACGTGCTGGACAAAACAAAGTGGCAGTTTAAAGAAACAGCTATTGTGACTACGGATTGTACAGATGAGGGCCAAACCCCGAAAATACGAGTATTGAGGACTTTTTTCCTTAAAAGTTGAACGTTCGCAAGAAACCCCCAAACCATCACCGTCCGCTTTCGGAGAAGTAGTGGGGTTCCTCCTCCGGTGGTAAAATATGCTGATCGGCCATGATTTACTGCGTGGAGGGGATTGTGCAGCTGTACCTCCGACAATCCGACCTGTTGTTCTTTGTGTACGAGCTGCGAATTACAGGTAAACAAGCTGTTCTCTTGCACATTTCTCACCTGGACAAGATGTCGACCTTCTTGTGCAGGACGCTGATCTGCTCGTTCCAGGCGGCCACGTGCAGCTGGAAGGTGTCCCACACGTGGGCACGCTCTTGCAGGTTCTTCACGTTGCTGTCAATGCTGGACAGCAGCGTCGCGGTGCTCATCATGCGGTTCTCCAGCTTCCCCAGGTACAGCGTGTTGAACTTGTCCAGCGAATCTGCGGAAATAAACAGCAGACCTTATCCTCGAATGCCGAAACAACAGTAGTAGCAGCGGTGATGGGATTTTGTTAGGGCGGGACTTCTACTGTGCTGATATGAATAAATTAAGGTGTCACTAGTAATTTATTTACCTCAGAAAATAATTAAAACCAAAATGTTAATGGTTGGATCCGCTTTTCTAATGCATGTCAACTCGAATGCGAGCAACTGCTGACTCATTTACGCCGGCTAACGCGATGTAGAAATAAGGTCCGTTTATATTTAAAGTCGGGTTTATTGCCTGTTCTTCACGTTCTTAAGAACATAAAGAACTGGAAGTTGTTGGGAACACATGGGCTATGAAGAATTGCAAAATATTTGTTTATGGAACAAATTACAGCTCCAATACACCAGAAGAAAACATTTACATCGAACTAATATCACCATTCAACTCATCCAATCTACTCCTTAACGAGCTAGTTAAACAAATGGAACAAATAATGGTTATTCTAGTATTGAACAATAAAGAAATACTTGGAAGTGATTACCGGATTTCAAATTTATTAAAAAGCATAGCTGGTAGAAGTTGAGTAATGTGGTGTCAAGCAGCTATGCGTGACTCCATCAGTTCAGATCAATTGTGTGGTGCCTGACGTTCTGGAGGATGAGGGTTTAAATCAACATCCGGCCATCCATATTTCGATTTTCCACGGTTTCAGGAAATGAGCCTAAGCGAATGCCGGGACAGTTCCTTCAAAAGTCATGGAAGAATTCTTTTTCGATCCTTAACCCGAGTCATCTCCCGGCTCTAGTGGCCTCGATGTCGACGAGACGTAAAGCCAGAAAAAGAGACCAATTGTACACTTTCAAATATAATTGGCCATCATCTTTCTAGGAGAAATAGATTCAGATTTGCTACAATCATTTCATTTCTGTCAGCAAAATCGGAAAGTTTCAGGTGCAATTGTGTCATGCAAAAAAGATATTCTGGTACTCGTTTTGAACTACTGAAGCAGGAGAAGACGATTCCAATAGTTTAACCCAAATACTCTGAGCAGCCAGAACATTATGACCACCTATCTACTATCGATATAAACCAGTCCAGGCGATAGCAGTATCACCTGACGAGGAATTAATGCCAGTCAGTCACATGCACGGTGCATGTTGTATCAAAAAGCATGTTACCCGTGTTTTGAATGGGGAAGGCGCGCGATCTATCCGAGTTTGACCGAGGGCAGATTGTGATGGCCCGGATGCTTGGCACGAGCATTTCGGAAACTGCATGACTTCTCGGGTGTTCGAGGAGAGCTGTGGTGAGTGTCTTCAACATGTGGCGAAACCAAAGTGAAGCCACGTCCAAACATCAAGGGGTTGGGCGGCCATCCGTCATTACAGATGTCGAACGTCGTAAGATTGGCAGACTGGTAAAATAGGACAGGCGGTGAATTGTGGCGGAACTAACACCAGACTTTAATGCTGGGCAGAGTACAAGTGTATCTGAACACACAGTGCACCGAACACTCCTAACGAAGGGCCTTCGCAGTCGACGACCCATGTATGTGCCGATTAAAACCACTACATCGGCAACTACGACTATCATCACTGGACGTTGGCGCAGTGGCAGAGAATTGCATCGTCTGATGAATCCCAATACCTTGTTCATCATGCCTATGGGAGGATGCGAATCCGTCGTTTTCCAGGGGAACTGCTTCTCGACACCTATACTGCGGGACAGAGGCAAGCTGATGATGGCCCAATTATGCTCTGGGGAACATTTACGTGGGCATCCATGGGTCCAATGGGCTCGTGAAAGGCACCATGATGGCCAATAAGTATCGTACACTGGTTGCAGACCACGTACACCTGTTCATGACGACCATGTTTCATTTTTCAACAAGATAATGCACCGTGTCACAAGGCCAGGAGTGTGATGGAGTGATTCGAGGAACACAGTGGAAAGTTTCAATTGATGTGCTGGCACGCCAACTCGGCAGATCTGAACCCGATCGAACACATCTAGGGTGTGATTGAACGTGGCGTCAGAGCTCATCGCCCCCTCCCCGGAATTTACGGAAATTAGGTGACTTGTGTGCGCAGAATGTTTGCAATTCCCTCCAGCGACCTGTCAAGGCCTCATTGCTTCCATGCCAAGATGCGTCGCCGCTGTTATCCGTGCCAAAGTTGGATATACCGGCCTTCAGGTAGGTGGTCATAACTTTCTGGCTGACTAGTGTAAGCATGATGATCGTCCATGATGGGAACACATATGTTAAGATTGAGGTGATTCACTGTTATGAAAAATTATCAAGAATCCTCAGTAAACACGCACATGGTTACAATAACCATGTGCGTGTGACAACCAGAGGCTGCCCTGTGCCTCTGATTGTCACAGCGGTAATACGAGATGGCGGCAGAGCACGCCGCCGAAAGCTCGTCTTCCTTCAACACCATCCGGCGGAGAAGCCGTGAAGATAATATTTGAGCGACATACAAGGAAAGCCTTCGTTCAGTCATACACTTGTGTTCTCACACTAAGAATTAGCGTTGTTGGCTGCAGTATACCTCGGTTGTGGAGGGAACTAGCGTGGAGACACCGAGTAATGGAAGTTGGTTATCGGTAAGCAGAGAGAGACGAAAAGCTGTCTTACATCCTTCTAATCGAAAGTTGTTTATCAACTGCAAACCACCGTGAAAACTCTAATATTGTAATGGGATTTTTTTGTTATTCTTTCAGTGTTACTTATTCTATATGATTTCGATATAAAAAAGGGGGGAGGGTTAGGGTTGGTGTTGGTTATTAAGGCGGAAGCTAATTTAGTCATTTAGTCGTATTGTTTTTTAGCTTCTAAGCAAGATATTTGGTTTGAACTTGCTTCGGTTACAAGAACGAACTGACGATTGCTCGAACCGACACATATCAAGCAATGGTAGCGAAAGACAGGTGAACAGGTATTATTCTCTTTGAATCCGGCTTCGATGCGTCATAATCGTCTTCTTCTTCTTTTTTTGTATAGTCATTTTGCAACAACCAAAGCTTTGTTATTCCCAGCTAGTAATTTGAAGCGACTTACTTTCTTATAATCATCTTTCACGTTCATCTCGAAGGATGTTGTGACGAGATGGTGAGGATCTTCAGTTGATTAAAAGGATATTGATGATTCTGCTGTAACAGTGGTTAATGCTAAGTTCAGTACAAAATATTTCTCTTAGCTGGAAGGATCATTAATTTTGTGAACTTATAGGACTGTGTTGCTTACCCAAGTACGTCGTATGGTATCATAATCACCCTCAGCCCTTTCTATCATGTATTGAAATGCTGTCTTAAAGTCATAAGTCCTTATAAGATTTCAGCAGTCTTTTCAGGTCTTAGTTAATTCTCTGCCAGCTACATCGGGCTGCCCCACAATTGTACCAGCCTTACAACGTAATTTAATGAGCTTTGTAATAATCTGATGTCTACGTAAATTAGTTCAAGATTTTTAGAATTTCACAAAGATTGTTCTGACTTAACAATCCGATACATACACTTAATGTTTTCCTGAACATACTCCAAATAAATTATTACTGCATACATTCTGTAAATTCAGTTTTTACAGGTCATTGCCCGACCTTATGCAAAGAAGATTAGATAGAACCCAGAAGAAAAGAAGGGAATATTCGTGAATAGTAAACGCAGTATTAAACCGACCATTTATCAGCACGCAAGAGTAGTAAAGAGGACACTGCGAAATTATAAAGAAGTAACGAGTATTTCGCGTGTCGACGTTGCCCCAAAATAATCACAAAATGGAAATTAGTGATTCAGAAGCACGCGAGCGGAGTCCTAATTTCGGCAGGCCCTCTGCGGCGCGCACACCGCCAGGGAACTGCTGCAGTGCTCCACACACCTCGCGCTCATAACAACGTATTAATCATTGCTCCCACTGACTTACACCTCTGTTAATAAGAAATCGGTTTTATGCTTCTATAACATTTGCTTTCTGAAACTGTTTCAACTTCTACATTATCATAATGATCCCTGTTAACAAGTGAGGTGAACAAGATAGTTACACATGATATTTCGGGGATCTAAACCTCCGTCGCCATCTTGTGGTGAGGTCACTTCTCCACAAGATGGCGACGGAAGGAGTGCGCCGGTGTCACGTGAGGTGCGTAAGGAAAGACAGAAACTCGATGGTGTTTTCACCCTTTCAATCATGATAGCACTTAGTTCAAGTTAAAAATGAAATGCGTTTCTCGTTTATCATAGGCTAAATCTGAACAATTTTTGCAGTCCAAATAATAAATGAGAAGACTACATTCACTTAGAAACATCTAAGTGAAGGTTCCCAACCCAAGGCACGAGGACCACAAAGTGGCCCGCCAACGCATTTGGATTTGCCCGCCAATAGTAGAATATGCAAGCTCAAAAACCTCTGCAAAGGTCTCATTGACTTTTTTTAAATTTTGATTATAATTAAAGTATGTTACTTGTATGTTTGTTTTATCTAAATATCTATTGGAACTATAGGCAAGTACTAGGTGGTCCGCGTGCTGACATACAATCGAAATTGTGAGCCATCTCCAAAATTGGTTGGGCAGACTAGATCTGAGTGAATCAGATAAATGAATGACAATTCGTATAGACTCATGACTGGAGTTACACCATTATAGCAAATAGTCAGGAAGTTTAACTGATGTGATTTGGTGCCTGGCTAGTGGTAATAAGTATTCTTGTGATAACAATAAAGGTGTGTGTCGAGAGCAACGTATTGTATATGCTTCAGACGAGAGATGAAAACCAGGTAACACCTAGACCTGGCCTTTTTGTTTCCGAAATGCACCAGGGTGGCCACCAAGTTCAACTTTCCTGTCAGATCGACGAGTCCTCAACAATAGTGTCTCTTCCTCTTACTCCATAACCAATGGGGTGAGTTCTTATCCAAGAACTTCGCACACAATATGGAAATTAATAATTGTACACCCTATACCTCTCCCACCGTGCTACTCAAGTCACGAATGACTGAAAGTTCCCACATTTAAGGCTCGAACCAGCTATCACCGAGTTGACGCCAGACACTGTTATAGTGGCTTAGCGGCCTAGTTCATATTTTTTAAGTGGATTTCAATAAATTCAGTAGATGTCTGCTTAGTTGAAAATCTGATTTACCATAAAATAAAGGAGCTTATTTCGTTCAGCCGACCTAGATCTGTGAGTGAGCGTATCGCTCAAACCTGGCATTCGAGAGGACACGGAATCGAATTCCCGTCCCACCATCAAGATATGGTTTTCCATGGTTTCCCTAAATCATTCCAGCAGAATGCCAGAATGGTTCCTTCTATAAGCTGTGGCCGAATTCCTCCTCGTTCTTTCCTTCCACCTTATCCGGGCTCTAGTGACCTCGACGTCGACAGCAGCAAAGCCCGATGCAAAACAGTAACCGTTCAGCAACACTGACAATCTTTCTTGAAACGATAGCAACTTATACCTTTTTGTAATATCTGGTGCACTACGTTATCGTTAAAGGCAAATAGCAAGGGTTAGAATGCGAACATATTACTCTTGTACAGAAAAAAGTGGGTAATATCTTCAGGAACTACGAACAAATGAAAGACTTTCGATAAACGTCACTCATTCTTGTAATCAGTCTCCTAATAAGAGAGGATTCACTCGAAGTTATTTAGAGAAACTTTTTTCTTTCGAGGTTATTAAAAGCCCTTAAACATCATAACATAAACTGAGAAGTTCGGGTAAAGCCTCGTGCAATTATTTTTCGTATTTCAATTACTTCAATGGATATCTTGAATTTACAGAGTCATGAACCACAGATATTTGACTTTTTCTTGTTTTGCTCAAACTTACGAACTATTTGTAAGTATTTTTTGTACTTGTCGAATACGTACAGGATATAATCGTTTTGAGTTCAATCTTCAAATTCTTAGATAATATCTGTTATTAAAAATAGACCTAGTAACAAAATGGTCTAAAACTGACAACTTTAACGGTCACTGGCGGCAGTATTTTCAAATGAAAAACTGTAAAATAAGATCTTAGTCCTGTTTTAACGAATCTAAGCATTTGTACATAAGATCCAGGTGCTGAAAAAATATTATTCGAGGTCCTTTATTTGTATGGAAACTCCTGAGAAGAAAAATTTACAAAATTTTAAACCAAATATTCGATTTTGGGTCAACGAAATAAATATCGTATGAAAATTTGAAGCCTCCAACTTATTCTGTCTAAGTGGTAACGCTCTATGACAGACGGAACGACAGACTGGATGACGGCAGCAGCAGGTCCCGTTTCCAGATGGGAACGGAACCCAAAAAATATATGTGAAGTCAGAAGACATAGATAAACCACTGCGTTACAGAACCAAATAATACTCTAAAGAAATGTAATCCATCGCATTTCATTGTGATGGTTTCATGGTATCTTAAGAATTTCCTGATTTCCTCAAATGGTACTTCTGGATTTCGATTAGTCTGGACGGAAGTGTTAGAAAGAATATATTCTGAAAGATTATTTTAGTCCGAACGTAGAATGTTTCAAGTTTGAATGAGGCTGCTTGGTCATAAATTGTGAGAACGGACATTACATAACTTCACCTATGTTTTGTGGCGGTTGTTGACATTGAGTAGAAACAACTTAAATTTTCTTTGAGCACTGAATAATTTACGAACAAGTTACAGAGTTAAAAACTGAGTTTTATAATAAATAACAAAGTGGAAAACATGGAGTTTTTATGAAACGTATAGGCTGCAGACACAATAACAGGAATGAAATACGTTGTAACCATATTTGTGCCAGTATGCATAAGGACAAATAGAGCATATATTTGGCAAAAGTAAGGTCTTATTAAGTGAAAGAAATCCATACGAAAACTCTGCTACATTTTAAAAGGAACCTTTTGATTTTTCTTAAAGTGAATTTATCTAACCGCTCTGTGTGACCGTATACATTTTGTGTCTTGTATGATAAGTGTATCTTTGTTTGTTAAATAAGTAAGGGAACGTTCATAAACTACGTGGCTCGGTAAAAAAGAAAGGGGGGGTGTGGAGTTGGGTAGAAAGTTACGCTGGGATACGTGGTGGAGAGAGGCGTTTCGGAGCCAAGCCACGTATTTTCATTCATCTTATTTGTCACAGTTAAAGTAAGGTATAGAACACACAACACATTGTGAATAATTATTTCCGTCATTTAACTGTCTCCGTATGTAATTTACGATAGCCTAACAAGAGAAAACAATACTAAATTTCTTATGGAATCAACAGGCGAAAAAAGCTACGTGCCACGCAGGGAAGGGTGGTGGCAGTGGCGTAGCTAGGTCAACAAGGGCCCCGGTGCAAAAAAATTATTTTGGGCCCTCAGGCCAGATGGGCGACATTTTCTTTGCTTTGTGTTGCTGGTGGGGGCCCCCTGAGTTGTGCTTGGGGCCTCCTGACCAATGGCTTGGGGCCCCCGAGCAGTGAGGGCCTTTTAGTGAGGGGCCTCTCTGTGTCTTAGGGGCGCCCTTAGAAGACGGAAACAAAAGGTCGCCAGTTTGCCTTGAACTGCGCTTGGGGGGCCCCTGAGCGTAGGGGCCCCGGTGCACTGCACCGCCTAGCCCCATAGTAGCTACCCCCCTAGGTGGTGGTTGCTTTAAAAACAAAAGCCTCGTCAGGATACGTGGGAGCAAGGGGGGGAAGAATATTCAGAGGAGGCCAAAATGGAGCTACGCAGTTTATGAACTATCCCTTTTGTACGAGGCATATTCTTAAAGTATATTCCGTTATCGATTATTACCGTTGCAACGCTACGATTGTTGTTGCGCGCATGGGTGTTAAGTTCTCCAGTTGTTAAGGGGCCATCCATAAATTACGTCACTCCTTGGGGGGGAGGGAGGGGGTCAACAAATTGTGACATCGTGTGACAAGTGGGGGGGGGGGAAGTCTCATAAACTTTGTGACATCACATGCATAATTTGTATCACTTTTTGGCTCGTGGCGGAAGATGAAGATGATGTTGACACATCGAATGTTCTCAACACTATCGAAATCAAGAATGAAGTGACTATTATGTCAATAATAAACAGTATCAAGGAATGGGTTCAAACTCCATGGACACATGATGACTAAATTTTGCATCACTAACTCGATTTTTTATGTTTTTTTATATTTTCTTAAATGGTTGATTTATTGTTGATATGATTTTTTAACTAGAAATACATAAATCATTTGGGAAGTGCTGTTTTAATTTATAAATTTAAAATTGCAAAATATGTGACGTCACACCAGGGGAGGAGGGGGGGTCCCACAAATGTGACAACCTGTGACAAGGGAGGAGGGAGGAGTCCAAAAATCATGAAATTCGTGTGACGTAATTTGTGGATGGCCCCTAAGCAACTTGTACACGCAGTGTATGTAAGTTTATTAGTCCTTTTGCGTGGTTCGTGGTGGGCGGTTGACATGATCAAGGTAATTGACCGGCCCGCCGACAGTGAAATACGGTCTGTTATACAATTCTTGAATGAGGGAAACGTCCAATCGGCTGAAATTCACCGCCAAATTCGTGAGGTGTATGGTGAAGGTGCCATAAGTGATGAAATGATCAGGAGGTGGGTAAGGAAGTTCAAGGAGGGTTACCACTCTGTGCATGACGAACAGCTCAACGGTTGGTCATCTCTGGTCAATGAAGATTTGGTGAGGGCAGTCAAAGCAAAAATTCGTGAGGACAGGAGGTTCACAATTTCTGCATTTTCCACAAATTTTGCGCAGTGTTCTTTGAAACATTGTGACATCGATTACAGTTTCGATAATAGTGCTCATGATGGGTGCTCAAGATGCTCCCCGAGGAATACAAAACCAAACGGGCTTCCAGCAAATTGACCTTTTTCACACGTGACAAAACCGATGAGTTCCTGGACCATATCGTGATGGGTGACGAGACTTGGGTGTGTCACGTGACACTTGAATCGAAGCAGCAGTCCGTGGAATGGAGGCACGCTTCCTCGCCAACGAAAAAGAAATTTAAACAAACCATGTCAACACCACCTACCGTATTTTACAGTCGGCGGGCCAGTCAATTACCTTGAACATTTTGCTCGCTAAGAACCACACAAGGATTAACAATCTTACACTGAGTGCACAAGTAGCTTGACAACTGGAGAGAGGATCGCGCTGCATGCAACGACAACAATCAATAACGGAACTTGCTTTAAAAATACGCCTCGTAAGGCGTAAGTTGTGGTTGCCGGGAACCTCCTAAAAACCTCTAATAGGACGGCCAGTTCGCCGGGCTCGGGATTTGAACCTAGGCCCATGGTAACTACCCGATCCAATGTTTTAACGCGTGCAACCTCACTGGCGGGTGATGTGGCACACTATAGGCAGGACTGATATTCCAGAAAGGAACAAAGAGGATAGAACTGAGTCAGTTGAATATCCACGTCCGTTTATAAACAGCAGAAAACTCTTTTAAACTTTAGAGCATGTAGAACAGATACAAAATTATCTGATGTTTCACAGAATTTCATAGGATTCTGCTCTTTGCTTATTTCGATCTCGGAGAATATCAGCACATACAAAAACAAAGTGAATATCGAGTGGTGCTCGACACTACATTGGTTCGAGCTTTAGAGAAGGTAGAAATTTTCACCATTCGGGCACTGACCAATGAGATAGGAAAAGTGGTAATATTCTATTACAAATTACTAGATAGTGTATCTAGAATCAGTGTATAGTTAAATCCAAAACCTCTCCGCAGTGCGTATGGAGTAAAGGCGTACTACAGTGCTGGACGTAATATTCGGTTGAGTTGGAACACGGAAGTTTCCAGTACAGTGAAGTCTTTCACAGGATAGAGTGGAATGGGTCACTATACATTTTATCTCCATACTCGCAGTACAAAATTTCCTATGTATGATTACATTCGCCAGGGCATCTACGAACGTACAAGAATACTTATACAGAGAAAAGGAACTTATCATCCTAAATCTTCTCCAGGTTTTTTAGAATGACTCGATTTTAGAACTATTACGATTCTCGAATCAGATAATCGTCTAAATTTCATTTCATTAATTAAACGTAGCCTAATTGTAACAAGTCATAAGGTTGTTACATATTTTCTACAAAATAATAATAATAAGAAATAATTACAACGCAACCATTATTTCGAGAGTCCATCATAATGCGCCTAGTTTATTGTGAGGCAGCTATGCAGCGCCGTAAGTTGGGGTGATGGGAAAAATAAATGGACAACGTAGAGTCCATGTTTGCGGTTGCTGAAGGAAAGGACAACTGGCAAACACGTCAATAAATTCTGGTTGAGATTACGAGAGGTTAATTAACCCTAGAGTGGTAGCCAATTATGCGCATTTAATTACCCTAATGAATTTAAGGTCCTGGCAAGTGTTACTGACTATGCATGGTTAATCCCTAGAATGGTTAGTTAACTGACTTAATTAGCAATGTCAGCCCACAATGAATCACCGCTAAGAATTATATCTCAATATTTCCATTCCAGATAGAATGGTAGTGTGTTATGGACAAATGGCCTGATTCATCACGGACAGATTTTAGCTACCACTCATTTCAATTCGAAGATAAACTATAGTTGGTCAATATATCAGCCTAGATGAAAGGAACTACTGTTGCTTATTTTAAGCACTGTTCGTAAATATTCACTTTATTTCGTAAAACTGTGTGAACCAATTATTAACACTTCTTCTTCCGGATGTCGGCAACCATCTTGGTCTCTGCTGGTTGATGCTCGGATTAACTCCGTAATTGTCTTGGAGGTCCATGCTATCAGATTTTTTAACCATGAAGTTAATACTTAGAAATGTGTTAATATTAAACTTTACTTCATTTGACGTAATTACTTGATAATATTCACAAATTATATAATACTACTGATGCCGCCATAATATAGAGGCCTCTGCTTCCCGACGTACGGTACACTACTCTTGGTTTATACCATGGAGGAAGGATGCAAGAGACCTTCACCACGCATTGAAGTGAAGCAGGGTGGAGGAGGAGTGGGGGGGCATGGCTGGAGGGGGGGGGGGGGGGAGGTGGTCATGGGCGCTTCCGTACAGACACGGGGACTATGTACAAAAACTTCAAGGGGACTCTAGGATAAACGTGACGCCGCAATCTGGTGATGGATTATTATGTAACTCGATGACAAATAAAAAATGAAGAATAATTTTTTTTGATATCCTGCTTAGTTTTCGAGATATTCTGTCTCAAACGTGTAATGTTTTTGGTTGAAATTCAGAAGAAACAAATTGGTCAAAGTCAAATTTGATGATGGATTCTTATTTAAAAAGACGAGACAAATAAAAAACAAAGAATAAAAATTTTCGATATCTCGCCTAGTTCTCGAGATATACTGTATCAAAAGTGAGGTGTCTTGAGTTGAAATGCAGAAGAAAAATTTCGCAAAAGTCAAATTTAATGATAGTTTCTTATGTAACACGATGAGACAAATCGAAAATAAAGAATAAAATTTTTCGATATCTTGTTTAGTTTTCGGGATATACTGGGATTGGGTTGATATGCGGCCTGGACCAGAAATTAATTCTGCCAAAGCTACAATGAATTACATGCAGACTGGATATTTCAGTTTTTTTACTACCACTTGTGGTTAGGTTGAAATGCGGCCTAGACCAGGATAAAAATAGTTATCTTGTTAACATACATCGTAAGCTTAATTGGAAATGACTGGAAGTAGTTTCCATCGCGATGTAAGTTTTGTCACTAACTTGGTTCTCATGAAATTACTAACAGTAATAGATAAATTCTTTGTCCCTCATGGAACAACAAAACCATTCTGGTACAGACTGCATTTAGACCTAACCACAATCTCCATTAAATTGCCGTTACAGAATCAAACTATGTAGACATCCCCACACACAATCGCAAACTGTATTTGCGGTAACATCATTTGCTTCATCAATATTCCTAGATTGCATAGCATAATTTAACACATTTAATTTCATCGTACAGTATAAACTACAACGTGACGAAGGAAAGCGCAATACTAAATTAACTGAACCGCGATGTAAAACACACCCCCTTTAAATCTCATTTTCAACACTCGTTAAAAAGTAATGCTAGTCTATTATGTGCAAAATAGCAAGGTATGCTGATTTTCTACACTACACCAACAAAAATTTGAGAACAAAGTCATCCCATTGAGAGCTATGACTAAATATTTATAGACATGCTCCAAAGTTTGCAACTTCTACCGCCCACTTCAACAACGATAATTAGAATTGAACTAACTTATGAAATGATATTCCAGGTTCTTTCCTGTCTGGAATATTTGTGCAACCGTACGCAACACAAGATGGCATTATAAAACACTTATACACATTACAAAATGAAATAATCACTGCATCTAACACAATGTGAACATCGCATTTGTTTGGAAGCGCAATATGACCGCTGCCGCCACTGCGCATGCGCGAGAGTTTAGAGTCTGCTTAACCGATTTAACGTCACTTCTCCTCCATATATTTCCTTCCTCCATGGTTTATACTCGCTCACAAAAACCAAAGATCCTAATACTGGCTACAGCTACCTACTTATGCTACCCCCAAATACAATACACACTACTGACTGTGGAATCCTACTATACAACTGTACCACATTATTTTATAGATATATAAAATAAATTAAACAAATTAATATAACTGATGAGGTGTGATGTTGTCACAAGATGTATAGTGAAAATTTGGCTTATTATACTTGTACAAATCAGAACGAGTTAGGTAAGAACCAGGTTACAGGTGAGGAAATGTCTGGCTACGCGAGGTTGTTAGCGAATGGAAAACAAAAGACTGAACGTGAAAGATGGAAGAATGGAGACAGCAGTTCAGAGTGCAGCATTATGCTGATTGTCATAAACTCACTTTTGTATTTTCGTGACAAATCATGGCGATGGGACGCCTCGTTTGCCTGATTGGTCGCCGACAGCCGCCGTGCAGCGCAAAGATGGAAGCCGAGTTTTCGTAGTGGAAGGGAGCTTGTTCGGGATTCATTCGATGTTTAGCAGGCAGTCAGCAAGAGTTACAATCACTGAAAGCATACTTAGCAAGTCATCATTGTCAGTAGGCTTTACAACAGTCGAAAAACTAAAAATATCAATTAAAACAGCACTAAGGTGTTTCAGAATGTTTAAATGGATTATTGAAAATTTTGGCCATCACATGATCTCTTCTTTATGTCAGACTCTTCAACAAACTTCTTTTCTCATCCATCCCAAAGCACTTTCACTTCGCGCTTGATGCTTCCATTTAATTTTCAACATTCTTCTATAGTAAGACATTGTAAATACCATTTTTTCCCCTGTTTCTGGTATTCTTAAAGCCCATGCTTCTCCACTATGAAGCGCTTCGCTCAATACATTCAGTTTAAGATAGTTCTTCTGAACTCTTGAACAATATTTGAAACCATTTATCTTGATCAAAAATTCCAGCATGCAAAATTAGTAGCAGGCGAAAACTCTCCGTATAAAGTTATCACAGCACCACCATATTACGACAGAACAGTTTGGCAGCTAGGAAATAACCTGTCGAAAGAACCCTGATTCCTACCATATTGGAATTTTCACTGTCGTTAATTTGATTTTTATCTTCGTTGCTACTACCTAGTGAGATTACCGTTTACGTAAGTAGTTCATACCCATCAGCGATCATTGTGAGGGAATGCTGCGACCAGGGCGCTTGCCTCGAGCAGCAACTTGAGGAGGGCGGCAAAATAGTGTTTGAAGGGCGGCAATTTAAGTCGCGGTGACCTTTAGTGACAATTGGGGTGAGGACACTCGGGGCGGCAACAATGTGAGCGGAAAAACAAGTTCGGAAGGGCGGCAATCTCACGGTTTATGCCCCGAATCCGAAAATTCCTAGATCCGCCACTGTAGTCATTTAATTGAGGACAAACGGCCAGCTACTGTGTTGTGTTGATTATAGTATTATATATACCGAGGACTATCTGTATTTATTTTTCAACGGCTCAGACATGCCACGAAAAGCATAACACGTAATTAAAACTACTTATATCCTAGCCCTGTCTGTAATTCACGACCTTTGCAACGCAAGGAAAGTGAGCTAATCCCCACTCTGCCAGGATTCGATTAGTATTTATACCAGATTTCCAGTCCCCTGCCGGCTTAACTACTTCGTAAACGCGATTAAAAAACCAGTCTATCTTGTCGACTAAGAGCGGCAAAATGGCGAAAAGAAATGAGCAATATTATAAATTTTATTAAACTGCTGATCTGTTTCTGTAATTTATTGCTTTCATATAGTTACTGAGATTAAGGTATGAGGTACTACTTTGAATTTCATGATGACGCTTAGAGAATAGTATATGGCAGCAGTAAATTTTATGACACGGCGGAAATAAAGTTCAGGATGGGGGCCTCTGGAAGGTGGGCCCATCAGGGATGGCAATTGCTGTGCTGTTAATAGTCAAACTGGAGTATAACTGAGCACGTACAATACTTGAGGAACTACCACATCGTACGGGTAGGTTTTTTTTTTTACCTATGGCTTTACGCGTCGTCGACGTCGATTTCATTAAAGGCGGGAAAGAGCAAGGAATGGGAAGGAATTCGGCCACGGCTAATTAAAGGAAGCTTCCCGGCATTCGCCGGGAGTGATCTGGGAAAACCATGCAAAACCAAAATCTGGATGCTCGGACGTGGATTCGAACCCACGTCCTCCCGAATGCGAGGTCAGAACGCTAACCGTTCACACTCCAAGCTCAGTTACGCGTAGGAATGACAAGTAAAATGAAATATGCATGGACGTAATGGGATTTGAATCAGTTCACTCCCACCATTAACGAAGTAAATAATTGCTGTAGAGGAAGACAGAGATTAGAATATATGAAACAGAAAAGAAAACGTAAGTTGTGATACGTAGGCTGAGAAAAAAAGGTGAACCCACCCCGCTGGCCCGAGTCCACCAAAGTTCTTAACACTAATTATTGATACTATTTTATTCGAACCCCAAAAGCAACACACACTACGTCTTGTGGAAACCTTACGAGACGCAGATTAATTTACATACATCAATACAATTATTCACACGAATAATCAATGAAGAAATATAATAATAATAATGAGTTCAAAATTATTGGTGATATTTGATACTGGCAACTTTCCACTCTTTTAACGTTCTGGCCTCACATTCGGGAAGACACCGGTTCGAATCCCCGTTCTGGCAGCCAGGTTTGGGTTTTTCATGGTTTCTCCAAATCACTCCAGGCGAATTCAGGAATGCTTACTTCAAAAGGCCATGGCCCGTTCCTTGTTCCCAGTCCCATCCCGTCTCTAATGACCTCGACATCGACGAGGCGTAAACCCTCAAGTAAAAAAATCCATTTCACCTTTCACATCTGACTATCGTATATTAATTAAAGGTGCAGTTAAAGGGAATATGGTTCGGTTTGGAATAAACACCCGCAGACAGTAATATTTATTGTAAATATTGAGTGTTTGGAACATGATGGTTTGTTTCGTTGCTTGAGACATTGGTCGGCCACCCAGCAGCCACGCTCGACTTGCTGGTGGGCGGCGTCCATATTTAATGCCGGCTGTCAACCCAGCGAGCATATATCTGGGCCCCAACAAGCGCGGCCGGCGGTGATCCCTTTAGATACACACGCCGGAGACGCCATCGATTACTAGCGATAAGTATCTGATCAGCGGCCGCCAACTGCAGTTGCCAAATCACTAATCTCCGTTGTGTAATCGGGACAAAACGAAGAGAGAGGCAGGTACTGTCTAGCAGACGGTGGGGCACTCCTATGGGGATCGCTGCATTGGGCACCACCGTTATTAAGCTGTCTTGTTGAATCAGAGATTACGGAGCCTGCACGTAACGCGATCTTAAAAGCGTTTTAAATCACTGGCTGGCCCGAGGCCAAGACGCGACAAATGGATGCGTATCTAATGGTTCTGCCTCGTCGCATCAAAGGCTTGATTAGCTCATTATTCGTCCATTAGAAAAGAAACCTCAGCAACACAATGATAATTGTGTCCTCATCAATATTTTACGCTGAATTATCTTTATATCTGTGACAGCTTTCTGATTTTTAATACTTAGGGCTTACCGTGTATTCAGTTTACTACACCAAGTTTGATAAGCTTTCTTTTATTATTTATCAGAATACATTCTGATGCATGGTGTAATTTAGCAATTATAACACCAGAAAGATTTACAAAGACACTCCCTTCGTCAGTTAGATGGGTACGGTACTCCTTCCTTCATATTCCAGTGTACAATGTCGTCATATTCTTTCTAGTACTCACTGCTTGAATCAGAGGTCTAGACTCTAGTGCATAGGTGGCCAACCTTTTCAGCAGCCGGGCCAAATTTTGGAATTACAACTCTCTGCCGTGCAGCATGCGTTACTTTCTT
The DNA here is from genome assembly GCA_031002005.1 of Vandiemenella viatica. Classification (NCBI taxonomy): domain Eukaryota; kingdom Metazoa; phylum Arthropoda; class Insecta; order Orthoptera; family Morabidae; genus Vandiemenella; species Vandiemenella viatica. Next base: position 158,424,687 of record JARYHS010013630.1, on the reverse strand, counting down.
AGAAAAAATACTTTAATATTTTTATGAAGTAAAAAAAAACACTTAAAATGAAATATGGATATTTAATGAAGTATTAAATACACAATTATCTTAATGCGACTTTTGACACTGTTTGGTAGAACTAAGGGCATCAATATTGATATCGCATAAAGTTCTCCAAATGAACATCAGTGATTCGTGTTCTGTGTTGTGACTTGATCATCCAGCTGAAAATCTGTTCACACACATAAATGTTTCCATATAGCGAAATCATCCGCAAAGTATATTTGTAAAACGCAGGATATGTCTCCTTGTCCAGATATTCTTCCAAACCAACCTGGTGGAATTTCTCCTTAAGCTGTGCGTCACACTACAATTCACAATATTCCTTTGCAAATTTACTGGCAATGAATTTATATCAACGGAGAATGGCGTTGAAAATGCAGATAAAAGAATATGATGTTTTTTGAAAACTTGAATCGGTTTTCAAACTAAAGGTTCAAGTTTGATATTAATGAACTGTACTTAATCGCCAACGCCTATGTCACGTCTGCTTGCAATGATAGCTTGGAAAAACAAGTGAAATTTTTATTTTTGAACTCTTGGTCCCAAAGCCCAAGTTTCATTTGAAACGTGGCAACAACATCAATTTTTTTTTTTTTTTATTTATTTTTTATTGTATTTACGTCTCTCAACAGCGAGGTCTTTAGAGACGGGAAAGGATGTGGGGCAAGGATAGGGCCAAGGAATGTGAAGGAATTCGGCCATGGCCTTTTGAAGGAAGCATCCCGGCATTTGACTGGAGTGATTTGGGAAACCATTGAAAACCCAAATCTGGATGCCCGGACGGGGATCGAACCGCCGTCCTCCCGAATGCGAGGCGAGAAGGCTATCCGTTACACCACCAGGCTCGGTAACAACATCAAACATATTATTAGCCAATTGGTCTTTGCATTGCAGACGAATGTTCAGGTTTTTAAATGGCTAGTAATACGTCGACTAGAAACGCGAAGTCACAAACACAAGCCACGTCTTCAAACTCTTGGATACTTTTCAAATTTCTGGCATAGAATGATTGTATCTCTTCCTTCAAATCAAACTATTTTTAAATTTTTTTATTTTTGCACGGGACGACCATCTTACTTCAGTGAAAAGTGTAAGGTCATTATAGTAAGAATGCAAATGCTTGAGGAATTCTTGGAATTAACAGTAGTTCAACGCCTGAGATCTAATAAAGTTCACTATTTTGATAACCACGCTCATAACATGATCCGTTTTTAAAGACTTGGCACATAAATTCTCTTGATGAATAATGCAATGAAAATTTAATAATGAGGTATTATCAAGTTTGCAAGCTTCATTTTCAATCAGTTTTACTAAACCTTCATGTTTTCCAACCATCGGTGGAGCTCCATCCGTCGTCAAATACAACAATCAAAACAAAGAGCGTACTTCCATCTATGGTGGAAACATTAACTGCAATAACAGACGCAAGCGATCCGAGAATGTCAGGCGAACCACTAACGCGCTGAAAGTTACAGGAACATAAGCCGTGATAAGGCTCGGTTGTACACCCGCACTGTCCATCCCCGTAAGATCAATCGAGCGATGATCTTGGTTGAATATCAGCTTAATTTAGTGTAGATATCACCATTGAAAGTCAAAGCTTACGTATGTAATGAATTAATGATCCAGCTCCGCGGGCCACAAAATGACCTACCGCGGGCCACAAGCTGCCCGCGGGCCGCGGGTTGGCCATCCCTGCTCTAGTGGATCATTGGCTAAGGTGTCTGAAGATCGAAAGGTCCCAGTTTTCAATCCCGGTATCTGCTGGGATTTTCAAAGGTCCTGTAGTGACCCAACCTGGATTAGTCTGCGTCGAGTGGATGGAGTCACTAATTCGACCAATGAGAGCCCTGAGTAAGGGTCGGGGGTAGAAGCCGACCTGAATTCGAGATGTAAATTTCGTCATAGGATCATAATAGGTCAGTAACTTGAGCTTGCCATGTCATATTGATAAGCTTAAATTCAAATTATTTACACAGCATACAATACCTCGGATGAAAGGTTGAGATGCGAAATAACTGGTGTATGAGCAAATGCATTGTAATAAAACAGATGACTGATTAAAATCCTTCCAATCGAGCGTGGTGGGTGAGCGGTTAACTCTCTGGCCTCGCATTATGGAGGACGCCGGTTCTAACCCCCGTCCGGGCATCCAGATTTCCCCGAAACACTCTAGGCGACTGCCGGGATGCTTCCTTCAAAAGGCCATTGCCGAATTCATTCCCGTTCCTTGTCCCAATCCCATCCCACCTCTAATGACCTCGACGTCTACGAGGCGTAAAGCCATAAGAAAACAAAGTAAAGAAGGTAAAAGAAAATATCGTTCCGCCGAGACGAGCGAGCTTGGTAGTCGAGGATGAACAACGTAGTCTTGCCCCTCTAGAGCCGTATGTCTCTCCCAATAGCCACTCCTTACTCCCCAGTAGAGCCCAGCTGGTTAATACTTGCTACTGCATGATGGCTGCCACTGATGAGTGCATGGAGGTGGTGGCCGCGGGGGGTGGCTTCGGCTTCGATGCTCGGTGGCCCTCTTCTGCATCGACGGCATGAGCTGGCTGCTAGCGTGATGGTGACGAAGACACGGCCAGATGGACACCGCGGCCAGCCTCATGTTGGCTTCTAAACCCCGATTTCCCACCATCGTTCCAGTCGTGGCGGTGTGATTTTCGTCAGTCTAGAACCTCACCGATGCAGTCATCCCGACCCAAGGTGCAGTTTAGACGACCTGTCAGCATTCTACATCTCAAGGTATTGTCTCCCCGGTGTTTCCTTATAAGGGAGCATCCATAAACTGCGTGGCTCTGTCTAGGGGGGAGATGGATTGTGTAATAAACTACGCTTGGCTATTGGGGAGGGGGGGGAAAGGTGGGTTAGTAGCCAAGCCAAGTAGCATTTCATTCATATTATTTGTCACAATTAAAATAAGGTACAGAACACACAACATATTGTGAATATTTTCCGTCATTTAATTATCTCCGTGTGTAATTTATGACAGTTTGACAAGAGAAAACAGTACAACATGTCTTCTGAATTCAATAGGGAACAAAGCTACGTGCCTTGCGGGGGTGGGGAAGGGGGATACAGGCAAAACCCACATCAGGCTACGTGTGAAAAAGGGGGGAGGGCGGGAGGAGGCCGAAATGGGGCTACGTATTTTATGGACGCTTCCTAACGCAAGCTAGCCATCCTCGTTTAATATGTTGCAAGTAATTATTTCTTGACGAAATATCTCTGGGGTTACGACAGCGCGAAGCTAACCTTTAGCTCTGCCACAGCGTGCTGTGTAATGTGAAGTACGCTAGAACACTCCGTGCAGTGGCGGGTCCAGTATTTTGGTTTGGGGGGTACTAGGATTTTGGTTTGGGGTGGGGGCCTTGCCTTGGACGAGGGTAAGGTTTATAGGAGGGGGGGGGGTTGACAATAGAGAATCTCGTGTCAACATTGCCGCCCTTATAAGAACAGTAGAGCTAAAAAATTCTGCAAAATCCTAGATGCTTTTGGGGGGTGGCTTGAGCCCACTAACCCTCCCCCCCACATGGATCCGTCCCTGCTTTCGTGGTTCGGATTCCACGTTAAGCCGATACCCGGTTGGATTACCGGATTAGGACAGTTAGCCACGACAAGAGGCGCATTCGTGGAGAATGGTGGCCTCACAATCCTACGCCGATCAACAATGCCATACGATGATTTGATTTGAGCACCATACCTAACGTTCACGTGTTTGACTTTATCTAGCTACCAACGTCTTTACATTTCAATTATTTACTAACAGCAGCAGTTTTGCTGTATCTTCACGCTAATTCTTTGTGATTAGTCGCTTTGATGCTAGTCAACTATGCCATCAATAGGGTCGGGAAAGGATGGTGAGTAGAGGAAGACTGGTGAGCAGAGAACATCAAGTATATCATCAAGCTGGTTTCAAGAAACATCCCTACATTGGCCTGGAGCGAAATTTGTAAACCCTGTAAATCCAAGTCTGGAGGGCTGGGACAAGCGTTGATCGAACCCATGTCCTCCGGAACGTTGGCGCTCACCCACCGTTCAGCAATGTTTAAAACGGTAGCTGACTGTGATACATATAATATTTCAGAGATAACGAATTTACTGGCATTTACTCTGCACAAGTTGACATCCGTGGGGCGATAACTCATGTTAACATAATGAACCTTCGCTGTGGCAAACAGTATAGAGCTGCAAATCCGTATCTGGAGGTCCAGCGCATGCGAACCTCTAACTGCTGTGTTGTGAGTGGTCTGGTAGCACAGTGCTCAAAATGTTTTACAACTTAATGGCATTAGAAAATATACTAACAAAGCAAAAGCTTTGAATGAGAGAAAAGGGTGTAAAACCATATGTGGGAACGTTCGCAACCAAACGATGTGCTCAATTGTCCGAGCAGAATACTGAACAGAGCAGTAAGTAACAACAGCAGGCTATAAATAATTCATATCTGCACCTCGCCCCAATCCATAAGCTGCGGTTTGCAAAGCACCGTGGAACATCGATCGTTATGTTGTTAAGCATCAAGTGTCTGGAATTGCACGCAAAAAATGTTTGCTTTAATAAACAGATCGCGCGGAACATGTTCACACCAGAAAATATCCTTTTTCCAGATATAAGACAATATCCAAAAAGCAAATACTACGTCACAACTAATAGGGGAAGCTGAATGTCGAGGAATATTGACACTACCTAACAAAAGGACATTTCAAATTAACAGGAAACAAAAAGTGTAAGGACAATTTTTGAGAGATTTAAGCTGGCAATAATACCGTAATGACAGTGACGAGAATTCAGTTTCCATTTGTATTACGAAATTGTTTAAATATATGTTTGTGTAACTTTTACTGTAATATCACAACGTAATGTCTCAATAAATATGTTTAATTAATAGGTTAAGGTGTGTTATTGGAGATTAGAAGTTCCCCAGTTCAAATCCCGGTCTCAGATGATTTTTTTAAAATGTCTGTCAACCAAACATTTACCACTGCTAAAGCTTGCTTTGTGTATGTGAAGTACGGCAGAATACCTCCGTGGTTCGAATTTCTCCTTATACTGCAGTTCTACTACACCAAGTAGGATTACCGGGTTAGGATAGGTGACTACGATGGAGGCGGACTGGTAAGCTGCTAAGTAAGTCTGTCGATCTGGCTTTTCTCTTTTTTTAAAAAAAATTAAGTCCTCACCACTGGCTCAGTTTGGTGCGGCACCGTGGTGGCGTCCAGCGATGACATAGGTTTAGATGGAGGAAGAAATTTTGATCATCATAATTTGGTCTGCATGATAGGAGAGGTCATAGTGCACAATTCACTATCACCAGATTGTGCACCAGAGTCTTGAGTTAAACCGCAAACCTGACCGCAGTTCGTATGAAGTGAGAGCATACGATGCTGTTGATGGGGATTCTTGCATCAGATGGGAACGTTAAGCCTGGCGGACCCCGGTGTATTTCGGAAGAGTAGGCCTGAGTGGGTCTGCACCGTATTTCTCCCTCTCCCTTCTTTCATCTCTCACCCACAACACAAACAACACAGTACACTGAACACACACAGTATCACAGTCAACAACACTTAGGCTCTTTTCACGCTACACGGTTTTGACCGTACGGCAACAATCCGGACGGGCAGACACGTTTACACTGTACGGTTTATGTACGGCTTTTTTCTGTCACAAGTTCCGTGCGGTTGAGTGGCGTACTGTTTGGTTATAGTAAATCGTATTGAATCAATGGAGGTTTTCACGCTGTATCAGTTGCATGAATTGTTCTCGTGCCTCCCACGCGTCAATTCGATGCAACGTTTCAAAGTGGCTCTCCTACTTCGAATTGACGCGCTCTTTATACGATGGATCGTGTTGTCGACGAAAGGGACGGCATCATATTTATGTACCTACTTTGTACCATATTTGAGGATATACGAAAAGACTAAAATAGGTATTTCAATTCTTTTCGAGTGTCCATTGCCTCCTATGAAGAATTACAGTATGTCCTTCAGAGCCCAAACAAACTATTTAGGAACTGTACACAACCAACTGAAATGTTGGCCATTACATTAAGGTAAATATAAACATATGCGATTTTTGTGTATACTTGAACTGTATTCTTAAAATAGGTTATTAAGATGTTGGACAATGAAAAAAGTATCAGCACAAATTAACTTAACATACCTTTACTGAACAATTTAACACTGCAGGATGAAATAAGCAGAAGATGAAAAACATATTTTTAAAGAAATAATGAAGTAATACAAAACTAAACACCCACTACAATTACTCGAAGGGACTACCGTTCGACCTTAAACCGTCTAATGTGAAAGCGTGCATCTGATGACGTACACCTCTGTACTCCCGGTCGCCGTTCGGCTGCCGCGTGTTGCAGTGGCCAAATGAACGTTTTCGCATTAGACGGTTTTAAATCGTACGGCCGTGCCCTCGAGCAATTGTAGTTGGTGATTTCTTATGTATTATTTCATTATTTCTTTAAAAATATTATTGTTGTTTTCTTTATACTTCATTCTGCTGTGATATATGGTTCAATAAAGGCATATTGAGTTAATTTTCTTTCAGTGTCCAATATCTTAATCACCCATTTCAAGAATATAGGTATTGTGGTGATTTATTCTTGCTTAATTATGTATGTAGTTTCCACTCTTCACCTTTATCTTATATTTTTATATAGCTAGCATGAACTGATGCATAAGTCATTAATTGTTCTGATAAAACATTTATTTATTCAGTTAATGGTTTAACAACTTCCACCAACACCAGTTGTAAATACGAACGTTAATCTTTAAATCGGACTTCTGATATTAATATTTCTCAATCAACATATCCGACTTGCGAACTTAATATAACGCCTTTACCATATAGGCTTTAAACATGTGGCAACCAACAGCATCTCAAACAAAAGAAACATGAATGTAAGCCAATCTCAAGGAGTATGCATATTAATATACTTGCATACTATATAATAGTCCATAATATAACCATATGATCGATTATAAATCAAAATTCCGTCTGGAAACAGCTGTTGATGTTACTGTTTTCTTTATTTCAATACGCGTTTCACCCTTATGGTGTGGGGCATCGTCAGTGGAGCTAGGGTGATGGTATGATCATCACAGTATGCAAAAAAATAACATATATACGGTTCCGTGTGGTTGAGTGGTGCGCTGTTTGATTGTAATATATCGTAAACAAATAATTGCATTAACGTAATATAACATTAATGAAATTATTATAAACAAACAACACACCACTCAACAACACGGAGCTTGTGATAGAAAAAAATCCGTCCAGAAACCGTACAGAGTCGACGTGGATGTCCTTTCGGATTTGCACAGTTCGTGTTTCTGCCGTTCGGTCAAAACCGTATAGTGTGAAAAGTGCCTAAAGGGAGCCTTACGAACAGTGTCACACTGGGAAGGCAACGTGCAGCCAGTTCATCTTCCCAGACGTAACTGTCTAGTAGTAAACATGCCTCATGTAAACCGTCTATGCTCGGACACGGACAAGTCGTTCATAGGAAGAAGAATTAAAAAAAAAAAAAAATGTTAAATGGTAGCTGTGTCCACTTTTCTTGGAAGAATGAAACGGAAGAATGTTTCTGTTAGAAGTATTGGCAGCTAATTTCAAACAGCGATTTCCAAGGTGAGAATTTTGGTTATTTGCGATAGTTCCGTCATCAAGTTATCGTCAGTCGGACAAAGAATTTGTTGGCATTCTGTTGTTATCTGCCACAGAGGATAGACATTCTGTGCTTTAAATCTCCAGTTTGTAGTAATCTTCTTTTAGGAAGTAATATGATGCATGTTGAAAACTAAATTCGATTCAATTGCTTCATAGAATAGTAATTGGGAAATGCTTGTAGCTTTGTGCAGTGACAAGTATTCCCAGCAGCAAAATGATCGGAAATTTCTGAGAGTAAAAGTATCGTAGCCTATTCTTCTTGCTACTGATATCTTAGGGAGAGTGTAACATTAGGGATGCTATTGGTGAGCAGACCTACATGTTATCAAACGAGCGTTATTCACCCGCAAATGGATAACGATTGACCATACTACCTGTTGGAGTATATCATTACTGTCTAGATTGAAGGTCTCCAGTATACACTTTGCTGTTTGCCACTCGGGCTGAACGCGTGGAGGCCTGGTCGGCGGTGGCTGATCGCCGTCCGCTCCCAGCCAGATGGCTCGTAATGTGCCACAATTGTGTTGAATGGCCGGCTCACTCGGCATCTGAATACAGACCGGCTATCACTGATGAATGGCTCCCGCTCCCTTTCAGGGGGAATGCCCGCCGTCAATGCGCTCCAGAGCTGTTCTTTGACGTCCAGGGGCGACCTACATTCTGCTCAATCTGGTGCCACTTAGCGCATTACTGGGTCAGACTCTGATTGGCTCCTTGTCCGCCGTAACTCCTTTCTACGTATCGACGCTAACAAGGACGGGAAACTGCGCTTGACCGGTCGAGCCGCTTCCTGCGTCTATACTGATGCCGTACAGCAAAAGATTTAAATCCTTCATATAACCAAGTACTGTACATCACTTTTAAAATAAGACACTTTTCTCACTAGTGAATAACAAAAATTTACCTATGGATTTTTCTATAGCAATGACGTTTGCCAAAGGTAGCTTACACATCGATATCCCTGTGCGTGGGCGATGCGGCCTCAAAAAATCAATTACACTTCACGTCGTTAATGCGTTACACATTTGACCTTGAAGACAAAGTGCTCTTAGTATATTTTTTGTAACCTGTTTCATGTCCTAGCAGTTAAAAGAGGAAAAATTCAATCGCGTAACATACTCTTGCCCAATGACTCTCATTATATCAATTTTTTTCTCAGTGTAACAAGTAAGTATTTATCTGAATATGTAACGACTCCACTGTCAGACTGCAGTGGCTGCAGCACAACCTCAGCTGACACTCGATGTACATTTTAGAAAAGAGAGAAAAATATTGTTCAGCATCTAGAATTGCTGCTTGTGTGTTTAATCTACTTAGAATAAAGTACTAATAGTAATATATATATATATATATATATATATATATATATATATATATATATATATATTTGTCTCTATTCAAAATTCCCCATTAAAATCGTGATTCAACCATAACAATACCAAATGTTACCATTCTTATGTTGTTTAATTGGAATGGATAATATGCCAGCATAGAAATAACCATGCTCACCGACCTTTTAATTTCACGAGTTTTTACCTCAAATTTATTCTGTCCAGTTTCCTACTTACCTGTTTCCGCATTTTGAGATACTTTTATTCCAGTCTCTTATACCCTTGTCCCCCAATTTACGAAATAAAATAATTTAGACGCTCTTTATGTCTGTAATCAAGTTCCATAGCGGTATTGGTCATCTCTTCCCTTCAACACACTACTCCTATTTCTTCTACCAATAACTATCCAGTGCTCGTCGCCATTATACGTTAAACACTCCCAGCACTCTCTCCAGTCGGCTCCTGCCTTCAAATGACTCCCATCCCAGCTCGCTCAACGTATCAGAAGCTGATTGCGTTCTATGGTATTCCATACCGATAATGGGGCTCCCATATCATACTCAAGCAATACCATGACTCGCTTTCCCGGTACAACTATTTATCACTTTCTCCAATAAATGCGAAATTATCAAAGCTTTCCCTGAAACCTACCAATTGTGTTTCTTTCAGTTGGGTATGTTATCAAATTATACGTCAAGATATTTACATTTCACGGCTCCAATGAGCAATTTCTCCTCTACCATACAATCATACGAAATACTCTTTGTATCAGCGTACCTAACGAGAGGTCTCTTCTTGTCACTAATATCTTTGAGTGAACTTGACCTAACGCTCGCTAAAGGGAATTTGATCGCCAAAACGTTGTGTTTAATCGCCGGACCCACTCGTCCAGTTTCACGAGAAATTTTTATTCATAAGCATTGTTTCTTTGCAGTAACATGCGATGTGTAGGCCCTACTTTGTGCTAACAATAAGAAATTTTGAGTAGGTCATCTTCATTTCATCTTTACGATTGTACTTCTGTTCGCTCCGAATCGTATTAAATGCTGAAGTTTTGGCCGACCAGATTTTTCCCTCCACTAGGCGTAAATGCGCTGAGACGTGTTTGATAATTCGTCCTGAAAAGGCCGAAACAAGTTTGTCGACACATCAGCGGTTAACGCCAGCACGTGACACCATCTGGTGAGGATGAAAACAACTTTTTTCGGCTGCGAAAGTCTTCAGTCCATTTACCATGGCCGTGAGGAATCAATAGTTATAACTCCGATTAATACCCATCTTCTTCTTTTTCTTCTGTGTTAGGCCTGGTGGCCTGATACGGTCTCAATCTATCGGTTATTATCCATGCTGATTAAAAATACTTAGTTATATACACTTTTTTTATACAATGTAAAAGTTAACCATAGAATGTGACTGAAAGACGAAGAAAGGTTGAGAATTTAGGGATCGGAAGTCATATGATTAAATTTGTCTATCAGAATGTGACCGATAAACATTAGGAGCTGCGCGGATGAGATGATATATCACGGCGCTCGCTAGAAGCCTTCGAACCACGTGACATGATCCTTGACCTGTCTAGCCGCTGACAGGCTTAAGAAATGATTGGAGTGGGCCACTGCCAAATGGAGACCTGCGATGACGGATGGAGCATCGAGAGGCAAATGGCGTTCCGCAACACTTCTACAGACGCAGCTCACAGTACCGAAAGAGCCACGCATATGTGGCACCGATACTAACTGACGGGTCTGGTTCGGTTGTTGATTACAGGAATTTGAATATCACTGCCAATAAACTTGGTAGAAATGACCATTACAAAATACAAACACACATGAAGCCTCGCATAAGCTGGCTGTTTTGAAATCAGTGCTTATGAAGAAAATTTAAATCCATTTAAAATTATTCCAAAGCGTGATGTAAAATGACTTACTGAAACCTGACTTGAAGCTCGTTATTAGTTATTTATCTATTTACTTATTTATCTATGATCTTATATTTGGAAAAATGAATAAGGTACTGTATACCGAATACTATCATAGTTTTTAAGAAATCGTACTTCCATGTTGCGCTAAGCATTGTTTGCCGTCTCAAGCATCACCTAAAGTAAAGAAAAGATTAAGTGGGTTACTTGGAAGTAAAAATCTGACTAGTTTAATATGAATGGTACCTCGTAAGTTTGTGCCACCAGTTTCATACTTTTGAGTTAAAAGGAAAGTTGTTCTCTTTTCTTTAGCATAGTCCCATCTAGGCTTCACACACATCCAGCAGCATTGCTACTTGTTACCACCTGGCCTTGAGCAGGACAGAAGGTTTGGCTGAAGGCAGGCTTTCCAAGACAGTTGCATAGTCCACAGACTAGATCACTAGTACAATCATGAACACTACTATACCCCACCTTTGGTGGGCAGCACAAAACACGCGTCCTAATAGCTCGTCCATCAAAGTAAAGACCTTATTACTATCACCATAATAACATAATTTACTATTCAACTGTTAGATGTAGTACTTCCAATAACACGAACGTAAGCGTGAAAATTCCTAAGTACAGCGATGTTGTCCTCAGACTAGGAACGTCGGGACGGTCCGAGAAGGCCTGCCCTGACCAGGAATTACATCGCGACGGTCTGTGGTTATCTTAGGCACTCTCCAGTGCTCCTTCCCTAATCGTTGAAGCGAGGTTAATACGGAGGTCACTCAAATGTAAACCTTAAACTTGGAACCAAAAAAAATCGAAATTTGTAAGTGGGCAAGTGCTACAAATCGTGCAGAATTGTTAGAGTAGACGCACAAATTCTACCTGGATGGAACAGCAGCGTTATGTTATTCGGTTTTTGCTGGAGAAAGTGTGAAACTGACTGAAGTTCATCAAAGGATGAATTTTCAGTATGGTGATCCATGTTAGTCACAGCAGCAAGTGTAAGGATGGTATTCAGTGGAAGACGCCTTCCGTCCACATCAACCACTTCGAGTTGACTCCAAGAAACGTTGCAGCCGTTGAATCCATCCTAATGGAAAACCACCTTGTGAAACTAAATAATTAGTTAACACAGTCATGGATCGGCACGCCACATTGTGCTCGGTGAGCTTCAGTACCACAAGTATCTGCCGCGGTGGCCAACTCCTGAACTGAGAGAGCGACCTATTGAGGCTTGTGAAGAACTTCTGCGCCGCATTTGAACGAGAATGTGATGACTTACTCGTAAAAATCATTACGAGAAACGAAACGAAGGTTCTCTTATACCAACCGGAAAAGAAGAGAACGAGCAAGTAATAGTTCCATTCCTTATATCCAAATGTTTCTGGTTTTACCCCTTGTCAACGTCGAGATCATTAGAGGCGGGAAAGGATTGGTTACAAGGTTCGGGAAGGAATTTAGTCATTGTCTTTTGAAGGAACCATCCCGAAATTTGTGTGGAGTGATTTGTTGCAAATCCCGAATGCGAAGAAGATCCAAATACAACCGTCGCCAAGGAAGGTTACGCTGAATCCCTTTTGGGTCGAAAAAGTCGTCATCTTGGAGCGTTACGCACTTAGAAAGACCACTCATACCACTCTATCACGATCTATTTGTAATCTGCAATCAAATCAAACTCGAGTGAATTGATGACTGCAGACTTCCTTTTCAAAATGACACTGCAAGGCCCATAGTGCCCGTACAGCAACTGTAACAGCCACAAACTCGCTTTTTTAGGAGCTTCCTCTTTCGACTTAATTACCAGACTTTGTCCCGAGTTATTTTATATTATCTGGGCCACTGAGAGACGTACAAGGAGGAAAAATGTTAATTTTTGATGAAGAGGTTTGCTACACGGAGTATGAGAGTTTGCGCGAACTACGAGAAGATATTTTTATATATATATATAAAAAAAAAACGCATGTAATTTATGAGTGTGGATGACTTATAATGAATGTTGGGGGGGTTGAAATTATGTTGAATAATGATACAGTTTTCTGCCTCTTGTGCACAACAAATAATTCTTAAAAATTGTTTCTAGTGTATCAACTGACTGATTTTCGTGAACAAATCGTATTAATACTGACCCTCTCCTATAAAAGGTTTTTCGTAATATTGTAAAAATGCTCCTCATACAAATCATAAAGAGAAAGAAACGGGCATGAGTCCAGACCACCGCAAACCGGCAGTGCTGATTGAGGTTTTTAGTCGGTTTTCAGCAATCATCAGGGCGAATGCTGGGATGGAGACCAATCTCCTCCACCTCATAAACTACACATTTCACAAACAAAAAAATATGCTTATCATACAGAACACACAGAGTTACGCGTTTCGCAGCAGAAGGCAACACAAGACTTTTCTCTACATTCATTTGCGATTACAACCATGAATAAAATACAAAAAATTTAAGGTCGATATCAACACTTTATCCTCCCTAATATATATATTTGTATACTGATCTTCTAAATACACTGAAGAGCCAAATAAACTTGTATAGGGATGCGTATGCAAACACACAGATATGTAAACGCTAAGAGTACGTCGCTGCGGTCGGCAACACCTATAAAAGACAACAGGTGTCTGGCGCAGGCGTTAGATCGGTTACTGCTGCTACAATTGCAGGTTATCACGATTTAAGTAAGTTTGAACGTGGTGTTATAGTTGGGGCACGAGAGATGGGACACAGTATCTCCGAGGTAGCGATGAGGTGGGGATTTTCCCGTACGACCATTTCATGAGTACATCGTGAATATCGGGAATCCGGTAAAACATCAAATTTCCGACATCACTGCGACAGGAAAAAGATCCTGCAAGGACGGGACCAATGACGAGATAATCTTTCAACGTGACAGAAGTGCAACCCTTCTGCAAATTGCTGCGGATTTCAATGCTGGGCCGTCAACAAGTGTCAGCGTGCGAACCATTCAACGAAACATCATCGATATGGGCTTTTGGAGCCGAAGGCCCACTCGTGTACGCTTACTGAATGCACGACACAAAGCTTTACCCCTCGCCTGGGCGCGTCAACACCGACATTGGACAGTTGATGATTGGAAACTTGTTGCCTGCTCTGACGAGTCTCGTTTTCAATTTATCGAGCGGAAGGGCGTGTACGGGTGTGGAGACAACTTCATAAATTCATGGACCCTGCATGTAAGCAGGGGACTGTTCAAGCTGGTGGAGGCTCTGTAATGGTAGCGGGCGTGTGCAGTTGGAGTGACATGGGACACCTGATACGCCTAGATACGACTCTGACAGGTGACACGTACGTATCGTGGCTGATCATCTGCATCCATTCATGTCCATTGTGCATTCCGAAGGACTTGGGCAATTCCAGCAGAACAATGCAACACCCCACACGTCCGGAATTGCTACAGAGTGGCTCCAGGAACACTGTTCTGAGTTTAAACACGTCCGCTGATCATCAAACTCCACAGACATGAACGTTATTGAGCATATCTGGGATGCCCTACAACTTGCCGTTCAGAAGAGATCTCCATCCTCTCGTACTCTTACTGATTTATGGACAGCCCTGCAAGATCCATGGTGTCAATTACCTCACTTCAGACATCAGTCGAGTCCATGCCACAACGTGTCGCGGCACTTCTGCATCCTCGCGGGGGCCCTACACGATATTAGGCAGGTGTACCAGTTTCTTTGGCTCTTCAGTGTAGTTTACTGTAGTGAGAGACAGCCAATGAACGGAGCGCTGGAGTCATTGTACAAAGACTTCGATACTAAATGACTGTTATGTTTAAGCTATTGGAACGTTGCACTGACCTGCGATGGAGGCCATGGCGACCCTGAGGCTGGCCACCTCGTCCCAGAGCTTGTCTGGGTGGCGCGTCTCCTGCTGGGCCCACGCAGACACCGCCAGCGCGCACACCACCACGGCGCGCTGCAACACGCACAACATCGTCAACTATTACTACATCACACGCGCCAAAATCTCTACACTAAATTGTTCGTATAGCAACTGTATCGCAAAACACTAATCTGTGCCAAAATTTCGCGAATAAAATACGATGATCAGCGAAGTTGTTATGAAAGAAGAACCGGTTCCTTTATAACAATATATTTCAGATATAACCTGATGTATGCTATCCTGCAGCCCTCTACTTTGACGTAAACACCTTTCCGTAGGCTGAACTACCACAGATACAGGATATATAGTGACGAACTGAAACAAAAGGATTATGGCACCGAGCTATAAGTAATAAAATTAAAAAGAAATAGTGGTATGACTCGAAGGAACTGAGCAGGAAAAATATCGTTTTCATTAACAGACCACGGATAGGTCACGTCCTCCTAAATGATGAAAAACGCATCATGAAAATAGTAGGAGCTAGATTCCCTGATATGCCTCAAATGTAACGCTATGGAGGACATCTACCACTACATACTTACATGTGAACTATACAGTGAAACTAGAAAAGAACTAGTAGAAACATCCTTAAAAATCACAGATATAATTACCCTGATGACTAACCTATCATCTCCTTGCAAAAAAATGGTCAACACAATATATAAGTATGTCGCAAAATCCGATGGTTATATATAAAGCACAATACTATACTATAATTAATGCAATGTTGTTGCAGGCCATGTTTCCACAGTTCCTTAATTAATTACCAGTTGAAAGATAACGCCATAACAAATAAATTAAACAGTTTGTATTGGCGTTATCTTTCAACTGGCTATAATTAATGTTTCTGGCTGAATTAGCCCAAGACTAATAGCCAAAAATAAATATTATTTTTTTCCAGACACCACCAACTTGGTGCATAGCTTAACGTTTTTGTCCAGGAACACTCACCGGTAGAGAAGTCCATAAGTTACTTGTGCTACGCGAATTCTGTTTTCCACATCTTTTTCCGAGGAACACCATGTTGAGAGAATGCTTTCAAGGTAGAAGTTGCTCGAGGGATGTGCCGGAGATTGTAACATCAAAGTCGGGAAGGGTAGCCCCAGGAACAGGTTGCGCTAACGTTTTAGCTTTTCCTGTGTTGATAGGAAGGCGAAATCGATCGTAAACACTCTTGAAACAATTATCGGAATGCTGAATCTGCTCGGGAGGATGTGCTGGAGCGGCGTTGTCATCTACGTATTGCATTTCCGTTATCTACGTGAGCACAGTTAATCTTGATGAGCGAACTTTGGTCGCATTATAGAGTCCTTCATCAAACCTATATCTGATTTCCGCACCTACATTGAAAGGAAATTATATTTCATTCAGCGATCTATACATATAATAAAAAAAAGTCTGCATGTATGACGTCATCTGTAACGCCATGACGTCACACTCTGACGTCGCGCAAAGACGTAACGCTTTACGCGATTGTTCTTGGTTATACCCGTTATTTAAAAACATCTCTAAGCATCCGCGAATAAATTAACCGACAGTACACTGAAGAAAAGAATGTATTGCGTTTAAATCGTCATGTCAATCATTAGATGCTTATGTTTACGTATTATGCTTTTGAAAATACAAGTATTCCTTAAATTCTTTGTCGATGGATATGTAAGATAAAAGTTTTTAATTTTCGAACATTAATGTTATCGAAAGCTTTGACTAGATTGTTACTTAACATGGATCAGAATTACAACTGGCATTTGACGCTACAGCAGAGGGCATGAATAATCTAGTTTAAAATAATAATAATAATAAATTAAACTGTGTCCTATTATTGAAATTATTAAATCGTTTGAACTGAAATAGTTGCGCTCTGATCACGAACTGTGCAGCATACACTAAAATTAAAACAAATATTCCTTGGCTTAATGTAAGTTTGAAGATTTATTTTAATCTTCTTTGCTTTCACTAAGTAATATTACTGATGCTATTATTTCCGCAACAAGTAATTATGTCAGCTATTCAAACGTTGTAATATCGGTCTGAATCACGGATAACAAAAAAGAAAGGTGTAAAAACCCTTGATGAGTTTTGAGCAAATTTAAGTTGTTGCGCTATCACTGCGATTCTTCAAGGAATTATCGTTTTGGTCTGAAAACTGAAGCATACGTTCGTTGAGTAATATTATTATTACTTTTTTTCAATTTCATTCCTCCCAGCCCATCCCAGCATTTGCCCAGTACTGCGGAAAACCACGAAAACCGCAATCAGGATGGCCGAACGGGATTTGAACCCCGTCCTCCCGAATGATTGGTAAGAGAACGATTACGATCTCCTACCAACTTTTTTTTTTTTTTTTTTTTTTTTTTACAATTTCATTCCTCCCAGCTGAAGGCGGGCTGCTGGAGAGTCACGAAGACTCTTTTCAGCCAATCTACTCTACAGGGAGGGAAGGGGATGGAAGGTCGGCCGTGGCATTGTAGGGAACCATCCCAGCATTCGCCTAGAGTGGTTGAGGGAAACCACGGAAAACTTCAACCAGGATGGCCGAACGAGGTTTGACCCTCGTCCTCCCGAATGATAGGTTTTTTTTTTTTTTTTTGCTGTCGTCAGTCTTTAGACTGGTTTGATGCAATCCTCCATCCCTTCCTATCCTGTGCTAACCTTTTCGTTTCTACATACCCCTTACAACCCACGTCCTCATATATCTGCTTCATATATTCTAATCTCTGTCTACCTCTACAGTTCTTACCTTCGACTGTTCCCTCCACTAACAAATTAACCAATCCAGCATGTCTCAAAATATGACCTAAAAGCCTGTCTCTTCTTCCTGTAAGCTTCTTCCATAAACTTCTTTTCTCACACATCATTTCCAAAACTCGTTCATTTCTTACTTTGTCTGCCCACTTAATTTTTAGCATTCTTCTGTAGCACCACATGATAGGTAGGAGGCTGAAAACGGCCTTCTCCCATCTCGGTCTCCTACCAAATATTTGTTATAATATTTATAATACATTGCAAATACTTCGACTACGAGAAGTTTGACCGTGATTCACAAAAAACTACTCTAAGGAATTTCAAGATTCCCACTTCCAGTGTGACATCTTATAAAAAGTAAGTACAGATGTTAATAATAACCTAAGAAGCATCAAATGGCGCGTGGATCAGTAATTAATAACTTTAAAGCTCATGGTCGTTCCTATGCTTTGCTAGTGTAAGATGAATAAGAAAAATGATAAAAATCATATACAAGCAGCGGAGATGAAGTTCTTGAGATATGTTAAAGGATATGAAATATTAGATCTAATAACAAATGAGACTATAAGGAGATAGTTGAAAAAAAACAACGAAAATATAGGGGAGCATTAGAACAAATAGAGATATCATCATATTTAAAGATGATCGTCCTGTGACATTTCTTGCCTCAGAAGGAGACTGGGTCGCCGAACTGCTCATCGACGTCTCCTAAGCAATAACACCGTACGCGTTTACTTTCACTTAAGGAACAACATTCTGCATTAGCAGTAGCCCAGAAATGAAAGTTACTGGGACGGCGAGCACGATAAGTTTGTTCGATATTGACGATAGAGTAACGATAAACGATGTATGAACTGCAACATTATGCATCTTGTAGTCTTCTCTTAGTTCATAGGCGAAGAAAGAAAGTTCTTGTGGGCTTAAGAGCTGAGACAGAGTGTCATGGTGCTGCCAATTCCTCCTCTGCCGTGGCTCGGTCTGCAGTTAAAAATGGATTAGATCGATGGACCGTCTTAGCGCAGTTCACGTCAGAACAGCAAAGGGCAAATTGATAGTGTACCACCAGGTCTTTGTAAGGCTTTTGAAGGGGTTATGGCAAATAAGGAGTGGATGGAAAAGTGATTTGATCGGTAGCAGGATTCCTAAAAAGAAAAAGCCAAAATTTATGATGAAAAGAAGTAGAAGTGCAAATGGAAGTGCCACATGATAGTGTACTAGGACCACAGCTACTCGCTACTGTAATGAGTTACTGTGTTGATGGTTTAGTGTCACATGTTAGATCGTTAGTAGATGACAATGTTATATAATAGTATCAAAACGGCAGAAAAATGTGAACAGCTGCAGGGAAATCTGGATAGAATTTCTAAATTGATAGGTAAAGATGTAATGAAGATAAATACAAAGAAGAATGTGTTCATTAGGTACACAGATAAAAAAAACTAAAGATTGATTATGATTATAGGATGGGGAGAAATTGCATGTTGAAAACTTGAAGTGTAAATACTTTAGGGAGGGTAGGCCTGAATGGGTCGCCACCGCAGTTCACCCTCTCGCCTTCCTTCGTGTTTCATTCGTCCACAACGCAAGCAACACTACACTCGACGCAAACACATCGCAGTCATCCAAACAAACAGTTACATACACTTCTGTCATAGGGAAGAAGAAACCAGTTCAGTTAAATTCCCAGCCCACCACCTTGCAGGAGTAACTGTTTATGGCAAACATCATTATAAAGTTATGGGAGTGTACAAGGCGTATATTGGTAATGAGGCATGGAATGATTTTGGTGCGAGAATCAAGAAAGGTGTGTGGAAGGAAAAAGATGACCACGACCACAATCAGACACTTGATTTCGGGCTGAGGGTATTGGAAAATTTTCTATCCTAGGGAAGGGTGTCAGCGATTGGAATAAATTACCAAGAGAAATGATGAATAATTTACCAAAAACGTTGAAATAATTTAAAGTTCAAATTAATAGGGGCAAAGGCAGGTGGGAAGAGGAAATATAGGGAGTTGCCACCGGAGTGTGCGCTCGGTCGCAATTATATCAAATTAAAAAAAAAAAAAGCTTTCTTTTTTCCAGATTATTAATTATAATAGAATTTTATCTTACCAATAAATATGCGTTCCTAAACTCTTTGCGGTATTGCTTATTGATATGTAGATGATGGTAATAATATTGGTCTAAATGGTTATGATATGTAGTGTAGTCAGTTAATTGTACTCTTTTAAGATTGATTTTGCCCCTATTTTAAATTATAAGATATAAAAAAGGAAAAAGAAAACAAAAAAATTCTTCATTACTTCAGCGAGCATCTTATAGCAATATATAAACATTAATTCTTTAATTAAATCCTGTAAGTTAAGAATTCGGCACCCAAACTCAAAAATATTCAAAGCGTTATTAATGTTTGAAAATCCAATAAAATATATGCGTATTTAATATAATGTCAATAAATTAAATCAAGATCTTGTAAGGTTTACAACCGGTTTGGCTTGATGCTAGTCTGTATGTAAAGATTCCTATGACACCTGCCTCTGGTTTCAATACTTATGTTTTTCTTGGGCTTGGGTGTTAATTGTTAATCAGATACAAGATATAGAGAATGAGTGGCACTGCGTAATATTATCTGCTAAAACGGCCATACATAAATCAAACACATTTGCGCACTTAAGAAATCGCTTACCAGGCATTACATCGATCAATATATCTTTTGGTATCATATTTCACTATAAAAAATAATGAATGTTAACAAAGTTAGACAAAGTTGGAGTATTATCTATTGTTTGAATCACTGTATAGAGAATGAAACACGTGTGCGGACGACTTTCTGCTCAAGTGCCTATAAGGCTGAGGTGATCTACTTTCATGCCTAAATCTAGATCAGAGAGTAATTTCAACTCCTGCATCAAATAACGCCAATATGAGTGACTGTCTGCTTCAGGGTTACTGGAACAGAAGGCTGCAAGCGATTTGGCGCTCAGATCGCGCCGTATAAGGACAAGTGCCTAGTCGCAGGATGTTTCGCAAAGCCAACGACTATTCGGCTATGAAGTGGCGTAACACTGACACGGTTTATTAAACGTCTAATCAGTCAACGCACTGAAGCCACGGAGGTACTGACTGATCAGCAGCTGTTTTGGAGCAGTGTACTGTATCTGGAGAAGAAGACACTCGACAATATTCTTCACATCTAACCTTCTGCAATAGTCCACTGTATTGGTTCTCTCCGGGTACTGCTGCTATATTCAAAGCACGCTTTCAGTTAAAAATTCCTTCCTACATGACTTAAGATAGTTCCTGGTATTTAGTTAATCTGTCATTTATCGTCCTGCAACGTGAAGCTGGCTGACGGCACTTTGTGGTCAGCATGTCAGCAGTCGCCCCGCTGCATCAGCAGAGACCAGCCTGGATGTCGACGCAGGCGCATTTACAAATAGGCAGTTTATTGATCAGAACTATGAAAATACTTAGTCAATTGCTATTTTTGGTGTAAATTAGTGTGATGGTAGATTAATTAGTAGATTAGTTTGTAGATTAATTGGTATATTAATTATTAGAATAATTAGTAGATTAATTATTAGAATACTTTAAACCCATTAAATCCTTAAGAATAATCATCCAGATCTATTTTTAAATAAAGTAAATTGTTTTAAGAATAAAAACTGTAGAAACTAAGGACCTACTTCAGGTAACAAGGTAGTAGGCTCTGTAATATCAGGAATAAATAAATAAATAAAAAATCGTCTGGCAATATTTATCTCAATAAGAAATGTGAAATACGATAGTAAATGGTACAAATGTACAGCAACAATGAAGGCAAATATCGGAAGCACCACAGCAATTTCAATTAAGATCAGAAAACAAAAGTATTAAGGACTGAAACACTGAGGAATTTCATAAATCGAAGTTAGTATCGTTAAATAATGGGTTATATGGCAGTGTGCTGTGGAATTAAATTGAATAATTTTCTTTGTTCACAATCGGAAGCCTGGAAAAGAACTTTAGTTTACAACACAGGTCCTGACTATTAAAATAGACGTTTCTATAATATAGTTGTGTCTAGAAGTATTGGCACGCGGCTTCACACGAGCCGTTCCCAAATCGTGCACTTAACCGTTAAATTCACCTGTCAGTTTACAGTAATAGTTTGTGAGTTAAAGCTCGTACTAGCCAACACAGCACGCTCAGCGTTGCCATTTTCTAGTGTTAGAGAGCGTTACGCGAGAATATGCGCGATTCCACTGACCTGTCAATTTCCCTGCCCACAGCTATACCTTCTGGAAAGTAACGTATTATATATCTGTGAATGACAAAAAAAAAAGTTTAGACCAGATGTTCTGATTTTTTCAAATAAGATTGCATGAAATCTTTATTTTTTAGATCATAACTAAACTTTGTATTTTGAGATATTCCGAAGCCATTTTGTTTCTAGTTTATCTCTATCTGACACGTTCATAAGGTATTATACTCGGAAAACTATGTAAAGTTGAACAATCATAAATTAAAGTTATAGTTAGCTATTGAAGCGAAAGTCGGTTAGTTATTTTGAACGTTACAAATTTGGTGTTATTATATAATGCAAATTCCATTAAATGTAATTGCAACTAGTTTAATTTGAAGTTTTTCACTCCTAATTTACTGCTTAGTACGCGGAATGCTTCCGTTTATTATAACAGCTTGTGTGATTCAGCTGTAACTGTTATAATTACAATTTATTTAATATCAGACAGCAAAAGGATGCGGAAATGTATGTCACCAAATCCTTCAGAACCAGGTGAATATGACACCAGCAGCTGCTGAATATGAAATAATTTAGGAGCAAATGAAGCCCACCAAGAAATCGGATAGTAACTGATTAAATTTTTTTATCATGTCAGATTGTAGATTAATCTAGGATAAAAATACTCATCCTTAATACATAAGAGACATGAATGTTAACATCCCTACTGCTGATTTCTCTCTCTCTTTTTTACATTGAATTGTATTTATTAAAACAGATCTAGCAAAAGTAAATCCAACTGATAATTTGACATTTACCATTCGCTAAACAGGTAATGTATTTGCTGGTGGTAAGACGGGAGATAGATTATACAAATTGAGAAAATTTTATACTATGAGATACATAACCTATATTTTAATTTAGCAACTTATTTCTGTATACTATGTATATATTAATAAAGAAATCTACATGTGGTTTTATTTGTGACATAATTTAAAAAATCGCTGTGAAATCGTCAATCTGTGGAGAATTCTGTGGTTTTAAATAATTCCTTAAATCTATTTTTCGAGCTAACATTAAATGGGTCCTTTATCCCTACTAGAAGCTAAGCGAAAGTTCTATACGCCGCCGGTCATTACAACCTAAAATAACAGTCCAAATCTACAGGGCGTCTCGAAAACAGAGATACATACTTTAAAAGGAGATGGAGAACTTTAAAACGATTCAGAACTGCATCGAACAGTGACCCGAAACTTCATGGGAAAGTGGTGGCAGAGGTACAGAAAAAAAAAAAAAAGGACACAAGGCAGAGATTAGGGGGAAAACATTTATTCCATTTCACAATGTTCCAAGTTTTCACTATTACTTTTGATGGATGAGTAATAACGCCGGATGATTTGCGGATTCCTGTCTACGACGTCCAACGCAGTTTCTTCCATGTCGGGTATACGAGTCACACGTGCCTGCCATCACTATGCCTGTTACCTCTTAAAGAGTCATATTCGCACAAACTGTGACGCACTTGTGAAAAAATAATGTGGTCCGGTACAGCCCTCTGGGGGAGCCGCTCTAGATACATATACCCCGATCGTGGTGGGTGAGCGGTTGCGCTCTGGCCTCGCATTCAGGAGGACGCGGGTTCGAATCCCCGTCCGAGATTTGCGTTTCCCACCGTTTACCCAAATCACTCCAGGCGAATTCCGGGATGGTTCATTTAAAAGGCCACGGCCGATTTCCTTCCTGTTGTTTGCTCCACATCCTTTCTGCCTCTAATGACCTTGACGTTGACGTGGCGTAAAGCCATAAGCAAAAAAAAGATTCCCCTATACAGTTGTTCAGCTACTAGTGCAGTGCCATAATATCTCATCAACAGCGCCGCCCAGCGCTGAACGGTCAAGGATCCTCATGCAACTCTGAATTGTGTTAATGCTCTCTGCCTCCTCTTAATGTTTTTACTTCTATTTATAAAGGAGAGGGCGTTTACAAGATAAACCCACTGAGTGTGCACAGGTGCCTGGGGTCTGTATAAAGAGGGTGCGGCGGGTCTGCTGTGATGTACTGTATCCTGTTCCACTTTACGTGTGAAACAAATGGCGGGCCGAAAGAATAGAGACACGGAAGTGGATCAAACAGCGCAAATGACTGTCACAATCGACTGCGAAGTCTTTTGTTCACTTGACTGAGCCATTTCACAAGAGGCGGTAATACATCAGTCGTACTAAAGACAGACCCACACGCCATGCTCTAAAGGTAAAGCAGAAATAACAAATTCAGTTATCAGAAGTATCTCACTCGAATTCTTAATAACGAACTTCGTGGAGACGGATATAGAGTCCATTCTCTAGTGCTTAAGATTCTGTCGTAAGGTTAGCCAGAACATAACATATCCATTAACATTAGTAATTTCATCACAGTATTCTGAACTGGATTTGAAGGACTTCTGTGATCTCTGGGGGTAAGACAGTTTAGGAGACAGGGTATCTCGAAAAACAAATTTTAAATTGTTGGAATTTCACACACAAAAGCGTTATCTCATTGCAAAAATTGAGAGAAATAGCACCAGGATTTCAGACATTGTATGTTAACGTTCGTGTGTATGTATGCCAGAACAGCGTGCAATATGCTTCTCCAAACATTATACATTTGTTATTTTTTTTTTTTTTAATGTAAATATTATAGTCGTTTGCTCTCTCGTAACTGTATCAAGGATGCGTAAAAAAATATGTTACAAGAATTTAAAGTATGGAAATGAAAGATAAATCATTTTTGGCTCCTGAACTTCCGTATAAAAAGTATATTAACAGCAAGCAGTCTAAATGAGGTTGGATTTGGCCCAGTGCGAATTATTTATGAGTGGCGAGATTTAGTAGAAGCCCTTGAAAGAAATATATAGCAAACCGTGTGCTCTTCTTGTTATGTGGTGTTTGTTATATTCGTAAAGAAATATCGGACACTAAAATTAATTTTGAGAACTAATTAGTAATTCTGGTTTAGATTTTTTAACGTATCAAGTACTTAATATGTGAGCACGAAGGTAGACGTACTAAAAAACGAAGTCTGTGTCTGATCTAATGGAACTAATATTCTGATAAATATTTGTATACTGCAGATACTCTGCTATGCCTTGAAGGATGATGCTTATATGCGATTTTCATAAAGTGAACTATCATATAAGATCTTATGCACAGATGAAACCAACATTGTTTTTAATGTAATAACTATTCATATTTTATTCTTTTACGGTAATACTGAGAAACCACGATTGTAATTGAATTTCAAGATGTTGTGTCTTGAATATTTATAATATGAGAAGCCTCTGCTTCTGGCTCTTAGTGGGTTCTTTTACTGCGCCTGTTTCAGCAACAACTAGCTTTTACGGAAGAAATTAGTCTATTTATGTTATATGCGCTCATGCGCAAACGGATACACTCCACAAACTAAGAAAGAGCTCAGCAGTGCAACGGACATCAAGGATGAGTTACTCAAAAGGAGTGTTATACGTAGGGAAATAGAGTAAAATCTGGCATAGCATAGCATGGGAAATTCAGGGGGGGGGGGGGTAAGGTAACAATTACGGAGTAAAAAATACAACAGCCTCTATTTCCGTGTTCATCGTAACACGGGCATAACATATGCGTGCTTAGGGGTTAGTGATTAACGCAAGCTTTCACCGGACAGCAGATGTCACCTAACAGACTTATCAGTGCAACGTGTATGTCGACTCTGCAGGCAGGCACCGTGGTGCCGTAGTGTTTGAGGCACTATTCTCCCTAGACTATAGCCATGTCATGACGACACGCACACACTCGTGTTGCACAACTACAGCGATTTGTAGGCTTTCTAGAAGATGGATGGACCTATCGACAAACTGCTGCACATGTTGTCACAACGTGTCGATCACGTGTCACGAGTCATCTGTGAAACGTTCCCAAACTCGTAGACCATATTGTGGACGGCTCAAGTGAAAATTGAAATATTGTACGAGCGGCTGTGGCTGACCAAAAAACATCGAGGGACGCGATCTGAACATCGTGTCCCCTGGAGTGCACTGGGAACACTGTGCTTGTAGCACGACTAAACTAGCGTGTGCTACTGGCCAGACTAACTCGTACACTACAACACCGCCGTTTATGTCTCCTCTGGTGTCGTGGAAGGGCATATTGGAGAATAGTATGGTGTTCTGATGTCTGCAATAGTCTCAGTAGAACCGGCATACGGCTCACCAGCAGCCGCTTTATAATGGCTAGGATCTGTTATCGGAGTACACGAGACGCTCATAACCCCCTAGAACCATACCGCGGATATCCGGCTATTTCACTACACCCCCGCCGCGGAATTAGACTCTTCCGAATCATGCACCATTACAGCAGGGGTGGTGAGGCAAAGCAAATATCGCATTCCATTAAGGGTTCCCACGGGGAGGTACGCGGAACCAAAGCTCGCCGCGAACCAGGCAGAAAACCCTTTCCAAAGCCTGGCCGTATAGCATAAGCCTCTCTGTGTTTCCTACGCGCAACACCCAGCCCCACTCGTCCCCACAGGATAAGGCGGAAGCCGCACTGACCGAGCGCCGTGCAGGAGTGTTACGTAGCACGTTCCACCGCGCCAACCCACTGCGCAAAGTGTCACTGAATAACGCGGCTTCCTACACTAGAGAGCGCTCCTAGTGCGTCTTCCCCCGTACCCAATCGACATTCAAAGCGTCACTGTATGGGTACGGGTTTCCCACACACTCGAACCAGCTCCACAGAGCACGATCCCGCTGCAGAAGCCTGAAGGTCCCCACAGCGCTCAGAGGGTGATGCTGCACCACCCCGAGTGAAACCCATGCACTACCAGTCCCCACTTGTCTGCAGTGACCACAGTAGTGATGTGTCCAAGTGATGGTCCTGTACGTCAACAATGAGAAACTGGTGAGAGTCATCTTCCAGAGAGCATTCGCCAACGACACAAAGGCCCCACCCCAGTCATTTCGTGTGGAGAGCTGTCAGTTATATCACTTGTTTTCGTTGGTGTTCTTGCAGGGTGGAGAAACCATTGCCAGCTGCTTCTATCGGGATGTCAATTCCATGATGCTGCTACTCCTCCAACAAGTAGGCGATGAGCTGTTCCCGCATACTGCTGCTGTAACGTCAGGTGCTCCTCATGATGTGCGACAGCTGCAAGATCTCCAGAGACCGAGTGTAAGCGGTAACGCTATGACCTCGCATTCGGGAGGAAGCAGGTTCGAATTCCGGCCACATAGATTTCTGGTTTTCAAGGTTTCTCAAAATCACTCAAAGATCCCCAGAGCAGGCACCTATTGAACAATTCACTAGTCTCCACGGTCAACCTCAACTATTGCGGAATTGCGTACAAAGGTGTAAGACGCTTGGGACAGTTAATCGCAGCATATTATCCGCCGCCGATATGGTTACATGGTTACGTGCATGCAAGGACATAAGCCTGCGTTACCGTACAAGTGGGGTACACCTGCATACTAATGTGACTATTGATATAAACCGTACTATGAAACGTCTGCTTCATTTATGCTGGTTTTGTGTCATATAATTCCATCATAGTATATAACATCACTCTTCATTAAACTGAAATGGTCCTTGCGAATGTTATATTAATGAAAGGAAGTTGATATCTGGTCTAACAAAGGAGGAAATAAACTTGTTTTAATCTATATTTAGTGTTACAAATTATGTGTTTATGAACATAAACGCCGTCCCTAGCTGCGTAGGGGCTTGCCAGCTGGCTTCGCATTGCAAGGGCCGCCGGTTCGAGTCCGGACTCGGGCATGGGCGGTGTTAATTAATTGTCCTTACTGTAGTGTCCATAATATCATAATCAAAAATCCTGATACAACAGTTGGTACAGAACAAATTGGAGCTGGCTAAATGGTCGCAAAGACAAAAGGCCATAAAAAAAAAAAATAAAAAATAAAAAATTGAACATATACGAGACACTGAGAATGTAAAAGATCCTTAATTTTCACAACGTAAATTGTCTTTCACCGTTTGCACTACGATTGACGCCCATAGATAGGACTGTGCAAGGACAAAGAAAAGTCGAAATTTTACATTAATTACGCAGGATTCTGCCGTCAGTTGTAGTGGCTGCGTGGCCTACGCTGATTATTTCGCCAGACCGGTAAGACTGCACTGAATCACAGCTCACGCGTGCCCTGGTCTCGAACGGCGAGTCGCTGCGCTGCGGCCGGCGTGTGTTTGCTGCCGACAGACCGAGGGCCATTGGGTCAAGGCTGGCGGGAAAGCGGGGCACGGCCCTCACCACTGACGGCTCCTCTCGGACCAACACACTGGCTTTTCGCACACAAACAGGCTTGCGGGTTTTTGGAATGATCGTAAGATGATGGTCCCACGTTGTGAACGTTAATACCTCCCAGCTTCTGCTGCCTCTGCAGGAAAACTGTAAAACGTTATCACAGCTATATGTTCTGCTGCCTCGATGGTGTTAAATGGGTTCTGAACCAAGAACTAAGCAACAACCTATCTTAAAACTTCTTGTTTTACATTAAGTCTAGTGGATAATTGTTGTTGTAGACTTCATCTGAGTTTTCTCTGGCTTCACCATGAAGCGCGAAGTTCAGACAAATCATAAAACATGGACGAGCTCTTTATATTTTGAGCAACAGTTTGGTTTCCTAGTTAACATTTACGGTAGTAATAACGGAAGCCAATACAAATGCTTCACAGCACTTCGGGAAATAAGGGCAACTGAGAGAGAATTTTCACGCTAAAGTGATGTATGTAATTACTCGTGTCTGCACTACGTTCAAAGATAATATTGTTACTCAGTACGTTACTACCTTCCAATATACTCGTACACCAGCGTAAATTCTCGCTGGGTGTTGTACATTTTCTAGGCTCACCCCATGAACTCCTGAACTGACCGGGGAAAGAAATTTAAACAACCACGCGAAAACTGCATATAATTCTTTAATCCTTTGTGAAATCCAAAATTACAGCATACTGTTAGTAACCTTTACTTCGTTACAGATGTTTAAAGACCAATACGTGTCCTTAAGAAAGTTTGTATTGGAATAAAGTATTTGTATAAGAAAGAGATATAACTTAAGGAAGTCCACGAGGATACAGTGGCAACAGTAGGGATGGCTCTGTCTACAGCACAGTAAAAAAAAAAAAAAAAAAAAAGGCATCTGAATTTAATCGGGAGAGTACCAGCACTGAGAATTACTGTCCTGCAGGAAGCCTTAAAAGGAGACACCAACTCAGGATAATACGGACAGAGAAAAGGTTAACACGTCGACTGATTGGTGTGGTAACAGGTATTCTCATTCTGACAAAGTACTAGGAAATGAAAGAAAGTTTTCTTGTGATTTCTGCTGACAGCAAATCTAAAAAGTCAGTGTCTGTAGAAAATCTAGCTCAATAGAATTTTTTTTTACTATCGCTTTGCAGAATCAGATGAGTAATCACAGCAGCGGTAGAACACCAATTCTCCCCCTTCAAAGAAAGCCAAGTCTGTTTGAATCTGATTTGTTTCCAAATTCTGCATTCCCTGAAATACGGTTAAACCATTGCAGGGGCGATTGTGCAACCACGAGAAAGTGGTAGCCGCTAACTACCATAAGAAAAGTCTCCCTCATTGCAAGGATGCAATTCACGAGTGTATATCAACTGACATTGCAAACTCTTGTTTACCCGAGCTGTCCTCTCAGAATTCCTCCTATTACCAAACCTTAAGAAGTTTCCGTCTGGAAACTTCAGCGACCCTACATGAGGCTTTAATGCGATATGTGTCAGTTTTGATGTTTTGTTTGAATCCGTTCTTAAAGTCTGGAATGATGCGTGCACAGACAAATAAAAACTGAAAATGTACGGTTTGCCCCTGCCACCAGGAGCCGTGCAGCTTATCGGGATAAAAAGTGTCCCACAAGTTAGCCGATCACAATCTGTCCTTATGTGCACTTTCTTTCGAATCCGTTCGGAGGTTTTGCACGATGCTTTAATAGCACAGATAATAATTTTAAAAATTACAATTTTCACCTCTGTATCAACGCCAATTGTTTAACGTAAACGTAAAAAGTATTCTGTACGTTAATCCATTACATAAGTATATTTTTATTTGGAGTTTTGTTGAAATCGGTTCTTTAGTTTTTGCGCGTTGTGTTTACAGGCAGACGGTTATTTCGTTGAACTACCGTGGTTAAAGCTATCCTATGCTTTAACCGATGGCATAAGCTATTACCATGTGTAATTATATTCAAACCCATTCTTTAATTTTTGCCTGAAGCTTGCGTATAAAGATTGACACATATCATTGCTCTGGGAACAGCTCCACCGCAGCTTTTCTTTCTCTCGCAGGCAGTTTCTGTAAAATTTGCTATAAGATTTTGCCACAATCAATTATTTGGATTATTATTTTATTGTAATATTATATATATTTGTGAAGTTTGCTGTGAGAAACTCTACACTTGTTGCACTCAATTACTTGAATTATTATTTAATTTAATTAATTAATTAAGTATTTGAGTGGCCTATTACGACTTTCGAAATGTATCGCCCTGACGTGTTTAACATCGGATTCTGGATCTTCTGTGATTTTAGTTGAAGGAGAATGAAAGTTGCCTGAAGGGTTCCATCACTTCTGGAACAACTGTTGCCTCATGCAGAGCTCTTCTTGGTAACCAGTTGGGTAGATGGAGGGCCCGCTTCAACACCCTATTCTGTACTACCTGAAGGCGCTGCATGTGTCTGTCGGCCGCATTGCCCCAGAGAGGATAACATTCTACTAAAGTGCACCATAAATCCTCAGAACAGTTGGAGGCGTCAGAATGCACTCTAAGCCCTTCCCTGGATATCTTCGATTTGAGCGCTACATAGCAGCTGCTTGTCGAGCGTCGCACCATGGAATTCTCTCACCATGCAGTTGTAAAATTTGATCCAGTTGTATTTGGTACCTCTTAGTTAGCATGGGTTTTGGTGAGGTTCATTTGATTGCTCCACCTTCACGCCTAGGCCCACCTCCGTCTTTTGGAGGGTATACCGCTGACGCTGTGTTTAACTTGTTTTGAAGACCGCAGTGTCGTCTGCGTATGTCGCTGCATGGGCTCCTGCTGCTGAAGGTTAGTCCGCGGTGAGAAGCGAATAGATGGCCCAGCGCTGCCCTCAGCGAAAATGCACCTCTGACTATCTCGAACGCAAAAGGTGCGTCACACGAGATACAAACCCAGAAGTTGACCCGGGAAGCCCTGTTGGTGTAACTTCAGCAGAAATCTCCACATAGTCAAACGCCCGCACAGTGTCAAAAAGCAACAAGCCGAAAAATTCCTTGCGACTGACTGCCCTCCGTTATTACGTCGTAGAGTGGTTGTGACGAAATCTAAAGCAGTGACGTGGAATGATCCCGTTGAGCTCGACGTACCGGTTGAGTCGCTTTGAGCAATAGCCCCTCGACCACTTTGCTAGCGGCTGGATGGAGGATCATTGAACGGTAGTGCTGAGGAAAGAGTCGATCCTGCCAACTCTAGTGCACTCCCGCCATTCTGCATGCTTGACAACGAGGAGGAAACTTCTGGACACGCAGAATACGTTGAAAATTTCTGTCACATGGACGCTACCGGTTGCAGGTTGTTGAAGCAGTCGTGCATTGGCCTGGTGTAACGTAGCTAAGCAGTATTTTCCGGAGAGATTAGAACAATTTTTGATCTCCGGCTTCACCTCCGGCCTGCCTATATGCCAGCATGCAGCTACAAACAGTGGCAACGTGTCGTTGATTAACTTCTGCCTCCGACTGACGGAAGAACTTGAATGCGGCTGCATTTAGCTTATCCGCCCGACGGCAGACAACCTGCAGTGGTGGAGGTTGGGGCCGTCGCCTTGTGTCTATTATAGGTGAGGTAGACCTAATAATCTGAATTTGTTTTCATTTTCAAAATTCCGGGAAGGTATTGATAACCTCCTCCCATTTCTAACTGCGTTGTCTTAAGTAGGCGTAGCCTCTGTCGATTAGTCTTATGCGGTGTGCTATCAGCTGTGGGCCGGAAGATTGGTCACCTTGTTTTGTCACTCTTGTGGCGAACTGTGCGATTACCAGGTTGTCCGAGAGTTTAACAATTAAAGTTCAGTTATTGAAGCGATCTTCTTGTAGTAGTAGTCTTTATCTGGTGTAGTGTGGCATTGGGTGTTTCCATTTACAAGCGGTACGCGTACCGTATCACACGGTTTTGAATTACTTACCTCCAAGGGCTAAATGTTGAGACAGCCGTGTTGCCCCTGTTTACAGCAGTATATACTAAATAGGCCTGATCAGCGATACGTATTGTAACCACAAAGACATGTAGCCATTATTTGTAGCTACAAATAAGTAATAAGCAAAAACATTAATCTGAAAAAATTCTGATTTTTTTGCTTAAAATGAAAATGACAGAGATTCATTAATATTTCCATATGCAAACCACTGCTTAAAATATCATTCGAACGCAGTATTATCATAAGTATATTTGAACTTAATTCATGTAACAAATTGTCACTTAGGCAGCTATGTCGCTCAGCAATATTATTTTTTTGGCTTTACGCCTCATCGTCGTTGAGGTCATCATAGGCGGAAAAGGACGAAGGACAAGGAACGAAGGAAAGGAGAGGAGAGGAATTCGGCCTTGGGTTTTTGAAGTAACCATCCTCGCATTCGCCTGGAGTGATTTAGAGAAACCATGGAAATCCCAAATCTGTTTGGCCGGATGTGGATAAGAACCCGCGTCCTCCAGAATACGAGGCCAGGACGTTTTTTGCTCACCCACAACGCTCGGTTATAATTATACAACGTACAAATAAGTAACTGTACAGTTCCTTGTGTTTGGTCGATGAGGAGCAGCCGTATTTATAACTATTCTTATTGTGGTTTCTGGAACCATAACAAATGCAATTGATGTAGAAACTAAGGAAAAGAGTCCTAAATACTAACATGTTAGTGTTTCGTTAGTATTCATACATCGGAAAAAATTTTGTTTCTACTCTGTGACCCGACGTATATATCTTCCATCTCTATAAAACGAAACCCGTGAATGTCTGTTCCAGAAAAACACAAAAACTACTGAACAGATTTCGATAAAGTTTTCAACGTTTAAAAGCTTAGAATCAGACTTGATTCGATTGATATGCTTCTACATAACATAACGCCAGAGCAGAAAATGAAAATCTTAACGTATAACGTGAAACACCTAAGATGAAATACTAGCTAGATGTTGATACGTCATACTTCTTAAAAAGTAATGGCTGTACTACCGCATCTACCGGTTCCTTCCTTAAATTTGTGTTTTTCAGTCTTTAAATCCATAGACTGCCGTACTGAATGCGAACGACACTCGAGGAAACTACGTAAATTATATAAAAAATCTACTGAGAGATTCTTTGCTTATGGAAACTACTATCCCAGGACATATAGCTACAATCTCTGACGTTTTAAATTGAAATTATATCAACGGTTGACAGCTACTAATGCATATCTGATGGGTTTTAAGATGAAATCTAACTCTTTAAAACCTTTAGTTTTGGCACTAAACATAGATTAGGAAAATAATTATCGATACTTGTTATTCAACTGATAATCTGGTAATCATTGATATCGTGAAACATTCTGCATTATAAATGTGTAAGTTTCTCCTAAAATATAACCTCTATTCATTTTCAATTTATTATTTCATTCAGTAATCCATTTCCGCTATTTTTATAATTTACTCTTTAACTGTTAATTTAGTTTTTTTATACATTTCTTTTACGAATGCCTGTGGTTACTTTGATGAAATTTTGATACAGATGTTTCTAACTGAGCGACTAAAAAGACTGTAGAAATATATTAACCTCAACCCATCTCCTATGGGCTACATCGGGGATTAGTTATTCAAATACCTACTGAAAATGAACGATTGACATGAAATTTGATTCACAGGTGCATAAAATTGAAATATTTTTTTAACAAATAATCTTGCATAACTTGAAAACTGTTGAATCGATTTTGACTGCATATTCACAGTAAGAAACCTTTTTTCTGACTTAGCAAATTTGAAAGCTTAAGATCTGATTTAGAATCTGCCGTATGTCTTACGATGCTAGTGATCTGCCGCCGGAGCAGGAAATTAAAATGTGCATGTAAGCTTGATTTTTTTTTTATCGTTATGTTTTCACTCATTTCGGTAAGAACACAATGAAACTTGTTCAATGAGTACATGGAAATATTATGACATCGTATGTACGTTTCTCTTCACTGTAAAACTTTCTTCATGAAAAAATGAGAATCATAAATCTTTTCTAATCTAGCCCCCAGAATGTCAACTAGCAACGGTCTCCCCCCCCCCCCCTTAGACCTGTTGGGATATCTGACGAACTTTCTAAAAAGTTTTGTTATTTTTCCGGAAAGACTGGGGAGAATTTGACACATATGTTTCAAACTGAGCGACTAACGTGCTGTATGAGCAAATCAAGCTCAACCATACGGGCCAATGCCGGAAACTTTGCAGGTATATATATAAAATCGATGAAATTTCAAGCGCAAAAAAAATAAAAATAAATAAATAAATAAGGAAATAAAAGTAAAAATAAAAACCTCAAACTATCCGTCCTATATGGAATTATCATTAAAACTTATCCAACCGAACCAAACGAAGGCAATATAGTGGTGTAGGATTAGTCTCCGACTGTTTTCAGTAGATTTAGTCTCGTGGAAACATAGGAAGAAGGTGGTGTCAAGACTGCTTGGAGACAGAGGAGTCGTTGGAATCTGGATAGTAGAGTTCACCAATGGTGAAGTTCTACTACGATCAGCGGAACGTCACAAAATAAGGACTAGTGCGCTCAAGCAGCAATGCAGAATGGTGTCGTCAATATGAGCAACGTTTATAGCATAAAACACAAATGTTTGTGAAAATTAAAACACCAAGAAGGTGATATGTGATTACAATGAAATATGTTCCACAGATTGGAGATATGACAATACGAAATGATTATAATTGTATAACTGTACATGCACTCTGACCATGAGAATTCAGTACGTAGTGAAGCCACCAATTGCTGTGATCAGAGCATCTAGATGTCATTACATGGAATCAAAGAGAGGCCGAATATATTGCCGGGAAACATACTGCCACGCAAATTTTAGGTAGGCCTACGTCTACAAAGCATGGGCAGTGGTTGCAGGAGGACCAGAAATAACAAGTTGCCAACCAAACTTATCCCAGACAAGTTCGACAGGAGACACGTCAGGTGAACGTGCAGGCCGGGGAAGCAGTGGTACCCGTCATTCTTCGAAGAAAGCTTGCACATCCCTCACCGCATGTTACCGGGCATCGTGCTGCCGATACACGGCAATGTGGAGATACGTGAGGGAGAGCAGTGCATCGGGCTTTAAATCCTCCCTGATGTAGCGGTGCTGTTCATATTGTCCTCAATATATAGGAGGCAATGGTTCCCAAACCATCACACATGACGTTTGTTCGCTATGCCGCTCAGAAATGTAATCTGTCCGATTGCATTCATCACGTTAGAGTCTACCGTATTACGTCTGCGGCCATCACTGTTAGACACATTGAAGCGGGACTCGTGCAAAAACTCCACACTTTGCTACTCAACACGCCTGTAACAGCGTTCACATACCCACTGCAATCGGAGGTGTCGGTGGTTTCTGGTAAATGGAAGGCGACTCAATGGCATGTGACCAATTCAGCCCTCCGCAGACGACATCGAACCAATGGGCGCATTACTCCAACGTCGATCCAACAATGTAAACGCACTTGTTCTCGTGGTTACGGCCATATGGAGAAGATGGCGGTCATCCTGCGCTATAGTCACATTGTGTGCCATAGAACCCACTCGTCGCTGTGTACGACCCTATTCTATCCATTGGATCCAAACATGCATCAATGTAGTAACATCGTGCTCTGTTACAGCCGCAATGTTACGGAACGACAAACCCGTTTCCCGGGGACCAATCATTCTGCCACGTTCATATGCTGATATTCCGCACCTTGACTTAGACACAGACACTTGTTTGCACGTTTCCACTTGGTTGGATGCCACTGTACCGATTGAACGTGGCGTAATACTAAACTGTCCGGTCACACAAAAGACGGCGCTGCTGGCGCTGCGTAAACGCCTCTTCTCTGCAATCCTAGCCACTTATTATGGTTTCACTGATTTATACGTACTTCGATTTTGAAGTAATTCGTACCATTCTTTCCGGATGTTGTAATTTCAGAAGCGGTAGAGTATAGTCACAATATCGTTACCTAAAGTTATAAAATCAAAAATCCATGGCATTGGTTGGAAATCTCGCGAAGCAGATGGGCGAAGTGTGGTTTCCGTGGCAAACATTTGCGTCAAGAGTTGTTTATTAAAATTTTGTGTTTATGGTTGAATAAAATCATTCCAAGAAAATGACTCGCCTGAATATTCGGTGGGAGGGAAGCGCCATGAAGTCATCGGATTCAAGGTTTTAATTGGTTTCCCCAATTCTGTTCGCATGATTGCGGACATGTTTTCCCGATGAAGGTCATAGACGATTGCCTTCTCGACTCTTAGTTAGTATCCACTCAGATCTGCCTCCGTAATCCCTAGCTTCAATAGCTACTACATGGGAACAATAAATGATTCCAAGAAACAGGTCGCCGTAACGGTTTAATCCTAGACTGCGATTCCGCCACTGACTGGCGTTGATGTGACGTCATATTGACGTTGTTTTGAGGTATTCGCTGTCGATGTACCAACATAAAGATAATTTATTATTGTGACCGGTCGCAGAAATCGGATAACACATCAAACACTGAACATCTGGTTGTGTTATCGGACATCTGCGGCCGCTTACCAGCGGCCGCCTGCATCTGATTCACCTTCGGGATATCAGTTTAGGTTGATATTGTACAATTTTAAATTATTGTGACCGAGCGTAGCGAGGTCACAATAGCACTAAAAGGAATAAACCTAATTATGTTGGTAGTCGACAGCGAATACGTCAAAACAACGTCACGTCAACGCCGGTCAGTGGCGGAATCGCAGTCTAGGATTAAACCGCCGTAACTACAGATGATCGTTAAGCGCGATGGTATAGAGAGATCACGGTGCTTTCTGAGAAAGCGAGTTCGCCGATAAGCTGTAGCGATAGGTGAAGCTTTGGCGGCAGGCGGTGAAATTTCACATCCACTTTGATGACTGGTAGAGCAGAATCTGGTATTCCCGTATGCAAGCAATGACTTGGCGAGTTAATGTTACTTTAAAAAATGTCGTTCTTGTACTATATCGGTGGTACCTGCCACCTTTCAAAGATTGGAAGGTAAACAAAATAACTAGTTATTTTGGAACCTCTTTCATATAATAAGAGTGCCCTCTAGGTATATAAAATCGTATTTATGTTAAGTTCGCGGCGGTCAGTATATGTTACAGCGTCTTAAATTATGAATACATCAGGGTCCTGATGACTTCCCTGTTAACGCGCCCTAAAGTCACAACAACAACAACATGAATGCATCGTCGAGAGTTGCGTGTCCTGAGATACTGCTTTACAAGTTGCAGCATTAAATTAAATTGTAAAAAAGGAAGCAAGAAAAATAGTCACGTCAGTATTGAAATTTATATTTAAAAAAATCAGTATAATTCAGTTTTTCGATTGGTGACATCTTTATATATAAAGATGAATGTATGTTTGTTTGTTGGTTTGTTTGTTTGTTCTTCATACAAATCCACAGTTTTCATCCGATCTCGATGAAACTTTGCACACTTATCCTTTGAAACAAGGAGAAAAACACTATCTACATTTGGTTGAAAAATTATCTGTATAAATAACACATGTTGCCTCATAACTTCGAAATACGGCGATAGAAAGACACGTTGGATATGGACGTCTCCGTACCGTGTTTCCGTGAAGTGGGTTGGCAGCTCAGTGGCTAAAGCGCTTGCTTATGAACGTCGTGGTCTCCGGTTTGAATCTCCGTGGAGACTAAGATTTTTTAAAATTGTTTTTCCTCGTAAGAGTCAGGCCTGGGCGTAGGTTATTCGGATTGAATGTTAAACTGTAGATATTAGAAAGTTAGGGGTGCAATGCGAGCCAAATCGTAGGTAGTCTTGCAATGTTGTAGGTATACACTTTTTTACGTTATAATGATCCCTCAGGTGTTGTTCGCAGTCAGTGTGTGAGTGTGAACCACAGTAATATTATTGTAAATACAGAAGTAAGTCTCTGTCTTTTTGTTACGTTTTGACGACTAAATTTCTATATCGATATTGATGGAATTTTATAAGAAAATCTGTATGAATGGCGCAGAATATTTTTTTCCAGTATGATTAACAGTTGTAGTCACGAAATTTTGAGACCTTATCGACAGAAATATGTTGGAAATTGATTCTCTTCAAGAGATAGGTTCGATGGTACAATGATATAGTGATAGCTTTCCTGTCATATTATTCCGACTCGATATTGTTTGGGACCAATCCTTCGTTACCAACAACTTTCTATATTTAATTCTGGCAAAAAAAATTCTTAATCCACGCTTTCGAAGTCGCGGGTACGGGCTAGTATTTAATAAAAAAAAGATGACCATGACCAAAAGCTGGCATTCGATTTCATGAATAAGGGTGTGGGGAAATTTTTTTCGTGGTTAAGGTGATCAGGGATTTAATAAATTACAAAGTAAAATGATGAATAATATACTGAAAGAATGTAAAATTAATATTCGTAGAGGGCAATGGTAGGCGGGTACAAGAAGGAAAAAATGTGTGTGTGGGAAAATTTCCACAGGGGCGTGGGCTCCATCGAAATTAAATAAATTAAATTAAATGTTTTGACAATTACTCAGACAAGCGTCAGTTAACAGGCTCATAAATACACGACCAATTTAACTCATACTTCACCACTGATTTGACTTGCTTACTTACTTTTCGAGTAGAGTACGGTTAATAAATAAAATACTTTCTGTGGCGGCTTTCGGAATTTACGTTACGTGGCAAATTCCTCTCTCACTTGCTTTTGCATCACGAGAATTTTTTAAAAAAATTTCACTCTTTGGGGTAAATTGTTCAGTACTTCCCTCCATAATTGGTTACAATTCTTGAGTCCTTGATACACAAATGAAAATTTTTCCATAACCTTATTGCTGAAATCAATTGCTAACCTTATCTACCTTCTACTGCCCTTAATTCGTCATTCCTGATCAGTATGAATATCGCTCCAACAATTCTTCCCTTGTGAAATCGATACAGAGAAATACTATAACTGTTGCAACGTAATCTTCGTGGACAATTGATTAACAAGAGGCAGAGACCATCTTCTAAGTCGATCTCTTACCAAGCGCCGAAATTTTACAATCTTTCACACTGACAGCATCGGGCACTTCCAACTCTCGTATTGTAGAGTGGGAAGATGCGCGTAAAATCATTTCAGTCTCTCTCGTAACATCTTCACACAGTAACCGTTGATATTAGCAACAGGCATAGACTATTCCGGCAGCGCCCGCCGGTGGATTGACAACCAATAGAAGATGGACACTGACTAATAATAAATGGAACTCACTGGTATGGTTGGATATTGATGCAGGTGGAGGTGAATCTAGTTGATATCACAGACAAGTCTCTGAGTACTGCAAATAGTTGGACCCTGAGGAGCTCTTACTCTCACGCCCGCTCCTCGCCGTTCCATAGTTGGACGTGGTCACCACTCGCGAGGAAATACCATTTCTTCGTTATTGGTGAACTATCACTTAAGATAACTCCAATGCGCCGGACGAGCGCCTTTCAATTTCATTCATATATTTTTTTAAAATACCGTGTAGATAATTGTACATCACTTTTGGCAAGCGACGGCATGTGTATGAATGATGTAAATATGTAGTATCTAATAAACTAATGAAAATGTGTGGGACGATTACCTGGAAGTTGTTTTTTTTTATTATTATTTTTTTTATTTTATTTTTTTATTTTTTGCTGTCGTCAGTATTTTGACTGGTTTGATGCAATCCTCCATCCTTTCCTATCATTTCCTTCATTTCTACATACCCCTTACAGCCCACGTCCTCAATTATCTGCTTCATATATTCTAATCTCTGTCTGCAACATCTACTTTACCTAAGAAAGGAAAATGGTCGTAGGTAAAGTAAAGTAGATGTTGCATATAGAAGATCAAACAGAATTTTGGAGAAATGAAGAAAAGAGGTATGAACATTAAAGCTGCCGATGGGAAACCTCTTTTAAGCTCAGAAGATAGAGCTAACCGATGGAAGGAATACATTGAGAAACTGTATGTTGGGGATGACTTGAACAATAGTGTAATGGAAAAGGAAGGTGATGTCGACATTGATGACTTAGGAGATCCTGTTTTAAGGACAGAATTTAATAAAGCTCTGAATGACTTGAAAGCAAATAAGGCAGTTGGAATTGATGAGATCCCTGCAGAACTTCTTAAATCCCTAGGAGAGGAAGGAATCGAAAGATTATTCAAGCTGATATCAAAAAGTTATGAAACAGGAGAAATTCCAACTGATTTTAATAAAAATATCATCTTCACACTTCCGAAGAAAGCACAATCCGACAAGTGTGAGAATTATCAAACCATTAGTCTAACAACACATGCTTCAAAATTATTGACCAGAATAAAGTAGTAAAAACCAAGAAAAGATAGTAAAATTGTCTTTCATATATTATAAGAGCAAGAAACGAGGTGTTCTGGAAATTTTAACCCGTGGGCCAAAATCTTAAGTCAACTATGTTTAAGAGGAGACGTAAGATGTTCTCGTCCTTGCTGGAAACGACCAAAAAGTCATACTGAGGTAAAATTAAATTAATAACAATTATTTTAAGACACGGTCATGGAAACAAAACGCTGGATACTTGCATTTAAAGTAATGATAGACGTATCGCGTTTTTCGTGAAAGCTTTGCTAAGTTGTATCCTGTGTTGAGGTCAGAATAGGAGCTTTAATTCTGTTGTCTTCATTAGGAGTCGAATATGAGACGTATTAAGCGGGACTAGTTACAGTACGTACGCAACCAACGGAAATCACGCGAAGCGTTTTTTTTTTTAATGGCATTCGGCAACTTAAGCCATACAGCCAGTTCAATGTGACCGTGACTCTTGCAGTGTATCAGTTTGTCCAGTACGTTGTAGTAGCTTCTAACTGTGGACACGACATTTACACATAGACAACACTTAAACACCCATGCCCCCGGGCGGACTCGAACCGGCGACCTTCGGCACGTGGAGTCCCTACGCTACCGAGGCCGGCAGATGCTACGCTAGATGAAGACAACACTACGGAAGTGTTTTTTTTAAGACATCATCCTGGTGGACACCAACGAAGATTACGATGCAGCATTACGCAAGGAATGTCTTCAAACTACATCTGTTTCCATTTCCCACCCATCCTTATCTCCCTTTTACCATTTAATCCTCTATTACTTAAGCCTCGAAAGTTCCGATTTTATTATCCGTCTTCTTGATCT
Organism: Vandiemenella viatica; assembly: GCA_031002005.1. Taxonomy (NCBI): domain Eukaryota; kingdom Metazoa; phylum Arthropoda; class Insecta; order Orthoptera; family Morabidae; genus Vandiemenella; species Vandiemenella viatica. The sequence continues at coordinate 158,383,394 of JARYHS010013630.1, read as the reverse complement.
TTTCATTCTGGAATCTGTTTGTTTCCTCCTGATATGAAATACTACTATTCTTTTAGGAAATAGTGTGTCACCAAGAGATAGCCTCAGTGACATACACTGTTCCGTCGTAGCTAAATTGCCTATCTTGTTTTCTAGAATGAACTCTAATTGTCAATGCACTACGACAACTGCCACACTCTCCCATGATACGCGACCTCACGGCAAATGCAGTACTGTTCCCTCCTGTTGCTAACATTACTGTTTTCAATGGTGCGAAACTATCGAGAAGGATTGTTGATGGTTTTATGATTAATGCATTACTTTGTCTCATATCTACAAGATATTTACTAATCTGAAAAATTAACTAAAGGTGCTTACCGGTACTACGCGATACGCGACCATGTGTTCCAACACAAAGCACTAAATATTAAAGCTTCGGTAATAGAAAACATTTTAGCTGATTAAGATTTTACGACAGCGTATTTACAGCCCGACATATCATTATCAACATCAGGCTGCTAACGACCACTCTGAACGTATCGCTTCAGGCAGAAAGTAATTTAACAGGTATGTTTCCTTGAGTTATGGTTGTAAGAGCCATAAAACATGGAAATTCGTTCGGGACTCGTGTGCCACTAGTAAAAGATTCATCTCGAAACCTCGCTAATTTACGAGACTCCCAGTAGAGACGAAAATGAACAAGGAGCACGAATACGTCTGGAATCACAAAAGCTTTTATTATAGTTACTGCCATCGTAATTAGTAACCAATCATTATAAAATATACGGCGGTTTTGATAAAGCTTAAATGGCTTGTAATCATCAAACTTGTTTATCTTACAACTACAGCAACAAAGTTTAGTCGGTTATTACGTTCTCACAACTTAATCTGCAGAGTAGAGTAGAGCACTTAAAAGTAATGGAGTACTATCAGTTTACGCCATAACCATGATGCGACATTGTAGTGTCCAATATGTTCTTCTGTAGCTCCGTTCCCCCACAGCAAAAGCATGCAAGTACATCTTTCGCGAATGTCGATTTTCTGGCATAAAAGATTTACTGAAGCAGGTGGGTATCTTGTTAAGGCTAGAAATCTAAAATTTGTTTAGCAGATAACTGTTGATGGCTGGATATTATGGATCTTTTTTACACGCCTTATATTATTTTGACCTGTATGTATGTATGTATCCTTGTAACGGAATCTTGCAATTCACTTTACACCCACTTCCAGATGTTCGAGATGTTTGAATTTTTGCACACATATTAGGAACCGGAGACACTACAATATTTTCATAGCAACGTCCTGCGTTTCTTATTACTTTGACAGTAACAATAGAAAATTAACGGAATTTTTCCATTCAATTTTCACTCACTTCCAGATTTACCGAATTATCTGAAATTATGTACACATATTAGGAACCGGTGACAATGCAATAATGTCATAAGTATGTCCTGATATTCTCATTATTTGAGAGCATCAACAGAAAACCTTTAAATGCAATGCTTTTGTAGCAATGTGTACTAAAAGGTTAAAAATAATCTTTAAATATAAAAATTTTGTTCTACTGCGCTAGGATGTTCTACAATTCAGTATAACTTTTTGAATGAGCTGAAAATAGGAATAAAGTCACTGATTAAAAAGTTAAATTTCATGCAAAAAAACCGTGGGGTGCTCTCCACTTGTACATAATAACTCAACCTTTGCGAACACCTAGCGATAAAAAATTTAAGAATACTGATATCTACCACTGAGTACTGATATCTACCTCTCGTATTCAATCGCCGAAGTCCTGACATTGAAAATTTTTCCACCACCACCACGATCCGAACCAGTTAACACCGTTTCTTCGTCGGGCACCATCACTGTGCCGCAGCCAAAACAACTAATGGAGCGGCTAATTTTTGTTAGAAGCAGCAGTTACTAGAAATACTTGAATATGTATTCGAGATATTGAATGTAATAAACATATATTAAAACGACTACAGAACATTTGTATGTTAGTGGAAACACGTAAGCTTAGACTACAAAGTTTAGTATAAATGAAATCCTATCTCATTAAGGTACTGTGTATAGCTGGCTGGCTTCTTGTCTCAATAAGCACAGCTCATTCGTGTCCATCTTCGCGGGCTTCGTCGGACTATCGCGTTGCGCCGCGCCGTAGTTCTGCGTGGCAGGTGGTCGCCAGCGCGTGCGGTCGCGCTGGGACACGTGTCGGCGCGGCGGTGGCGCGGAGTCTCGCCGAGAGATACAGCGACCGGCGGCTGTCAGCTGGCCGCACAGGAAGCGGCTGCCGTGTCTGGTCGCGTCTCGTCCCAACTGCTACAGCCAGATACTCATCAGCAGGATCACACTGACAGTGTTTATTGGGAACTTAGACTCCCGAACTGGAATCTCTGAGATTGCCACTTCGAATGTCTCAGAGTGTCACTCAAAATCCAACTCCGAATGTCTCTAGTTGGTTGCTTCCTTCACCCGGCTTTACTTTCTTGTTTATCCCCTCCCATAATTTTTTCAAATCCATAACGATTGGTCCTTTACATTAACCAAGACAGATGCTGGTTTTCATTAGCCGATATTTGTTGTGGCGAGGTGATAATTTTCCGTTTTTGGTGCTCTTGCTCCCTACGAGTTCAGTACATTCAAGCATTCAAACACGATTTCTTCGCACATAAGACGGATATCTTGAACACCGCCTGCTTATTTTAAATTGTCTCACCGTTCGTAGTAAACAGTCTGATTTCGAAGGAGTAAACAGCCGGCTTCGGTAGCGTACTGGCTCCGCGTACGGAAGGTCGCCGGTTCGAGTCCGGCCAGGGCATGGGTGTTTAAGTGTTCTGTGTGTTAATGTCATATCAGTCCTGTGGTGTCGATACTTAGCAGCAAAAATTGACTAGATAAAATGATAGACTCAGTAGCCGAATGCCATTAAAATATATTTGGAAACTTTATGAAGCAGTTCTATGAAGTTCGTTGCTTCTTGTGGACGTCAAACCATCAATAGTCATTCTATGTTTAATTTTAATTTTGGAAACAGCCACAAGTTAGTGGCAGGCAAATCGGGACAGTAAGATGAAGATTGAAAAGTTGTAACTGCATTTTTTTAAAAAAATATTGGGACATTGATTCCCTCATTATCAGCGATACTAGATCCTTAATATTTTCAGGGATTACCAAACAGATGCACTAAATAACTACTGTGATCATTTGCGAACACTTTTCAGATAAAACTAATCATTCACACACAACGTTTTTTAATATTCGTTATTTTCAATATCCGTTATCTCTAAAGTATAGGTTATTTGTTTTGATTTCTCATTAAATTTTTTAAATATAGATTATCCCACATCCAAATAAATTAAGACATATTCCAACCTCGATGAGTCTATACTCTAGAATATGACTGACACGTATCGCTAACAGATTTTTCTTGCATGGATCCTACCTCCATATTTTCCCAGTTATAGCTTGTTAGCCTATTTCGACGTTAACCTAGTACTGTATATATATATATTTTACTCGATATGAGTGGAGCATGGAAGCTCAATGGTTAAGGCGTTTGACTGGAAACTGACAGGTCCCAGGTTCGAATCCCTGTCTCGGTGGGGATTTTCATAGGCTCTTCATCCAACCTTCACCTCTAACACAACTCGCTGTGTAATGTAAAGTAGGCCAGAAAGCATCCATGGTTCGTATTCCATGTTAAATGAGGAGAGGAACTGGCCGTCGAAACTCTGACACCCCTCCTTTGGGGGAGAGGGGTGGTGGGATCAACCAACCGTCGGGTTGAGGATCTCGCTTAACATTTTTAGCGTAATATGAAAGAAAGTTCCTGTATTATATTCTGCTGCTTTGTTTTAGGAACTCTTCAGGGGAAAGCAGAAAAATTAAGCCAACTCAACTTGTAAAGCAGTGTTAATGGAAGGATTGCCTTACTTTTTTTGTATAGACTCACATTTTGTTTTCATACTATTTCCGTTTGTTCATGGTTATGGCTTTAGCCCTCGTTGACGTGGATGTCAGTAGAGGCGGAAAAGCACTGGTGGCAAGTAACGTGAAGAAATTCGGCATTGGTCTTTTTGAACAAACCATCCGGGCATTCGCCGGGAGTGATACGGGAAAACTAATATCTGGATGGCCGCAATGGGATCTAACCCTCGTCTTCCCGAACGCGAGCCCAGACACCCACAATGCATAAAATCTCGACTGAACTTCGCTTAGAATGAAGTGGTGCTGAACGAGAGTCACAGGTATGAAAACTTGCGGATCATGAATTTCCATCCTAAAGATGACGAGATCATGAGAATACTGCTAGCTTTATTCGGCTGGGCGAGTATTCGTGGTATGTGTCTAGAGGCTGAGGAGCGCAGATCGAGTCCTGCCAGGTAGGCCGTTACGCAAGGTGACACTGTGTTATCAGGACCACCTGCCAGCGGCGCCAGGGCCGGTCGTTGAACCTGCCCGCACACCTCACATTATACACCCAGCGCAGTATTAATGGTATTAACACTGTCGCTGCAACGCGCTGTACGTCTGAACGGCACGGATGAATGTAAACATAGTATTCTGTTAACTTACCAAGAAATGTGTTCTTTTCTTTTACTTGTATTCAGTTGCAAGGTCAAGAATTTGTCGGTTTGCTCTAGCCTCGAGTGAGTGCCAATTGCTAACGACCAAAGAAAATAAGGGCTGGTTTAAGATCTGAATGCTTACTTCCCAGTTGAAAGTTTCAGCAAGAAAGCACAGTTTCTCCTTACGCGATTTCTTCATATTGATCATTACTGTGCATTTGCACCTTGAGAATTTAGTGATACAGCGTCAGTCAAAATACAGCTTTTTCTGTGGCTTCCAATATAATTACGAAGTAAATAGAAATTTATGTACACATTCGCGTTGTTTAAAAGTAGTCAAATGCAAAAGTATTTTCATTATTTTTAAATTGTTATCTGTGAGTAATAATAAAAAAAATCAGCAGCTTAAGTGAATCGTTCACCAGAAGGAGGTCCACAAATACTCAAGAGACACTTCCCTTCCCATATCTTCCTCCCTATTCTTCTTCGCCACTTTTTCCAACATTTTAGATTCGACTGCCTCATCGTTAGGAGGGTCAAATTTGGACTATGGTTTTACGGCCGGATGCCCTTGTTGACGCCAAGCATTTTATACCTATCTATGTAAAATATGTAACTATGTTCGGCGTGTAATTAGTGTTTGTTTGTGAAATGTGTAGTTTATGAAGGGCGCCTCAGTGGTAGGCCTTGTCTTGCCCGATAGTCAGTGGTAAAATTGATCGAAGGCTAGGAATTACAGGATTCATATCGTATCCTTCTAAACAATAGTAAGCCTAGAGAAAGACAACTTAAAAAATAATATTTTGTCCATGATGGATTGGTAGAATTCAGCGACTGTGATATCAAATTTGGTTTGATATGGAAGACAGCGAGTAGTCACAATTTGTTTATTCAACCATTACCAGATTCGAGCAAACAATGCTCATCATTGATATGGAAGACAGCGACCAGTCACAATTTGTTTTTATTTTGTTTAATCAACTATTAAAGCTTAAAAAATATTTCCAGAAAACAAACTTCGAAATTTCTGATAAATTAAATTAAATTTAATTGATTTGCTATGAATCAGTGCCATGATTACTGCATTCCTATACGCCTACTTTCCATTTCACGTTGTTTTTGTTGTTTTACCTCCCGCAAACAAGTGGGTGATGTAAGTCTCAAATCCATTGTAAGTACCTGTAAACAACCATTTACTCACAACACCAGTTTCATTTTCATTTTTGCTTATTAATTAAAAAAATACACTCCACTCCTCTTCCATAAGTTTCACTTATTAAGTGAACTCTCTTCTGATCGAGTGTAACTGTTTTGCTGCTAATTTGATAAGGATACACATGTGTGTGAGATAAAGAGGCAGGCGTCATAAAGCGTGAGTCGAGATAGTGGCGGACTGGCTCCATGGCGTCTCCGAACTTGGCGCTCGTTTTCCTGCTGTAGTGTCAGCTTATTGCTTCAACAAAATAAATTTTGTCTCATAAACGATTATAACCAATTTACAGTAGGTCAGAACGCTGATTTTGCTTGTGTGAGAATTAAGTTTTCCCTGGCGTATAGCTGACAAGAATTCTTCTCGGGTATTCTGCCGAATAAGTTATACTTTCCACAACGTTTCGGCAGCAACCTCCGATGCATTCATCAGGTGAGATGTCATATCGAAGCTGCCACTAATCCTGGATCCTACTCCAGCAGCGGGCTACTTATAGGAGCCAGGATTTCCAGGCTTCACAGTGGGTGCTGTGTCGTCGTAGTGGCAGCTTCGATATGACCTTTCACCTTATGAAGGCAGCGATTGTTGCTGCCGAAACGTTGTGGAAAGAAGAAATTATCTGGCAGAATACCCGTGAAGAATTATTGATTTTGCTTGATTACTAGCGTCTCAGCGTCGTAGGCAAAAATCCCTTTTTTAATCGTGTTACCATGGATATTGCAATAGAACAAATTTTACTCCTCTTTATAAAACATATTTGACATGAAAATTCAAGTTTGATAGTATATATAGGCAATAATTCTCCTATATTTTGATTCTTTATGTCCTTCGAATAATTTTTGCAGAGCTGAAAATTTACAAAAGCAAATATTTTTTGAATATTGATGGGCTTAAAAATTAATTTAAAAAAATGCGTGTTGGTTTTATTGCATGTATTGTTGCACACAATTATCTGTTCACTTGTCGGCGTATGTAGGGAGCACTTGTACTTAGAAATATTTTTCAGGCACTCGCTTTTCCATAGTGTCATAAATTTGATATTAATCGTAAGGAATTTACTTGCAGGGAAAAAGAAAAGATTTTTTTTTTTAAACAAAGAAAAAACTTACTAATAAAGCTAACTTTATTTCAAATTAAACATTTTAGGCCCAAATATAACTTATATTGATATTAGTAGTTAGTTACAGTAACCATATACTAAAAATTAGAGTTATAAAACTCTGTTAGACACTTCCTTTCCCCTTCCTATTTTGAATGGAACAATTCTCTCTTATTGAACGTATGAATTATTGATCTCCTACACCAGTGATTCCCAATTATTTTTTCCCGAGTACCACTGCAAGAAGGAGCTCAACCGCGCGTACCCCTTACAGCTGAAATGATAAATAAATGAATTCGTTCATCCCAGTAGAGTGCTTCTCACAACCACAGGATTACAATAATATAATTGACACAAACACAGTTTATCTTAAAATATATTTGGGTGATAGTAATGTTTCTTTTGGCTGATAAAAGTGGATTTTTTTCAATTATTTTAGTGATCACCTTAGCCAAGAGACTACCACGCGTACCCCCTGAAGAAACCTCACGTACCCCTGGGGGTACGCTTACCACTAATTGGGAACCACTGGCCTACACTGATCAGCCAGAACATTATGGCTACCTACCTCATATAGATATAAACCCGTCCAGGCGATAGCAGCGTCACGTGACGAGGAATGACTGCCAGTCAGACACACCCACGGTGCATGTAGTATCAGTGAGCGTGCTATCCGTGTTTAGAATGGGGAAAGCGCGTGATCTGAGTTTAACCGAGGGCAGAATGTAGTGGCCCTGAATCTCGGCACCAGCATTTCGGATACTGCATGGCTTGTCGGGTGTTCGAGGAGTGCTGTGGTGAGTGTCTTCATCAAGTGGCGAAACCAAAGTGTAACCACGTCCAAACGACGAGGGACTGGGCGGGCACATCACATTACAGATGTCGGACGTCGTAGGCTGGGCAGACTGGTAAAACAGGAGAGGCGGTGATCTGTGGCGGAACTAACATCAGACTATAATGCTGGGCAGAGTACAAGTGTGTCTGAACACACAGTGCACAAAACACTCCTAACGATCGGTCTCCGCAGCCGACGACCCATGCATGTGTCAATGTTAACACCACGACATCGGCAACTACGACTGAAATGGGAACGTGACCATCGTCACTAGACGTTGGCACAGAAGCAGAGCGTTGCATGATCTGATGAATCGCGATACCTTCTTCATGATGCCTATGGAAGGCTGCGAAACCGTCGTTTTCCAGGGGAACAGCTTCTTGACACCTTTACTGCGGGACGGAGACAAGATGGCGGCGGCTCAATTATGCTCTGGGGAACATTCACGTGGGCATCCATGGGGCCCAGTGGAGCTCGTGCAAGGCATCATTGTGGCCAATAAGTATGGTACATTGCTTACAGACCACGTTCACCCCTTCATTACGACCATGTCTCCCAACGACAGTGGCATTTTTCAACAAGATATTGTGCCATGTCACAAGCCCAGGAGTGTGATAGAGTGATTCGAGGAACACAGTGGCGAGTTTCAATTCATATGCTGCACCCCCCAACTAAACCAGATCGATCGCATCTGGGATCCCCCCCCCCCCGACCTTCCCAGAATTTACGGGAAATAAGTAAGTTGTGAGTTGTGTGTGCAGATGTGGTGCCAACTCCCTCCAGCGACCAAAACCTCATTGCTTCCATAACAAGACGCATCGCCGCTGTCATCCGTGCCAAAGGTGGATATACTGACTATTAGGTATGTGGTCATAATTTTCTGGCTGATCAGTGTACCTATTACCTCGTGTTGCAGGAATTTCCTCTTTGGATTCGCAATTTGACCTTGTCATGAAGGTTTCGTCACAGAAGCTGTATATCATATGAAACTACACAATCTGAATGAAGTGTTACAGATCAGATTCACAAGAACGGAAAATCTGAAACTATTGTAATATTTATCACAGTGATTAATGAGCTGCTTACAGGGTTATAATACGATACTAGGATCTCATGATTTTCTCTCGGTATTGGTATTAAAATATATTAAAAATCTGATACTTCTTTTCTAATAAAATAAGACTTAAGGCTCACTCAAAGCGATAGGATTCCAGAAGCAAGAAAGGTAAGCAGTAGATTGAAAGCGAATTAAGTGTGTTTTTGAAAAAAGAAACGGATAAAAATGAGAGACATCCGTATAAGACAATTATGTAGCCCTATTACTAGATGGATACTTCCTCAGCCTCTTTTTCTTTTCAGAAGAGTTTTGTAGCTGATAATATAATCTCAAATAACATACATATCTTCATGTCTTAGATAGTTAGGTAGGTCTCAGTGCACAGAACTTGGGTAGTGCAACGAAAACACATTTCAAGCGGTAGAACAGAAAATCATAAAATCTCTTAAAACTAAGAATTTCAGTTGATCTAATAAGTTATTAAAAAAATCGTCATTCAAATTTTCACAATATTTTAAATTTATTACGTTTCTTCCGTTGTTACTAAACATGCTTCAGCACAAAAAGTATCTAAATATTTCACTCTTAAATTTTTCAGTAATCTGCCAACAAATGTTTAGTTGCAGAATGGTGTTTATGCTTTCGGCTTTACGCCTCGTCGACGTCATTTTATAAGTGGCAGAGGATTGGTGAAAAAGAACGGGAAGCAATTTCACCTTGGCATTTTCAAGTAACCATTCCGGCGTTCGCCTGGAGTGATTTCGGGAAACCATAAATAACCGAAATCTGAATGGCCGAACGGGTATTCGAATCCGCGTCCTCCCAAAAGCCAGGTCCGTACGTCGCCGCCCAACCACCATGCTCAGTTTGTAGAATGTATTAAATTCAAGGGAATGTAATAAATAATGTAGGAGATATAGTTAATTATTCCTACTACTCTTATTAATGACAACTATATATCTGCGACATTAAAGGAAAATGTTTTGACATCAGTCCGCAATATATAGAGAAAAAATTAATTGGGATCAATGCAACAATATCAACTTCTGTAATAAATTAGCCGTCGTGTATTCCTATCCAGTTTTATTATTAATAGACTTTACCAAATTTTTACTAAAATTAAACATCTAGTTGAAATAATCAGTAATATAAGTGAGCTTAAAATCCATTGACTAGAGAGTAAACCACAGCACTGTTGCTGTATTACTGACTAGATGTAACTGTGAAAACAACGTGTCCTCTGTTTAGAAGCCTGGACACACCTGTAACGTGGCTGTCGTTATTTTAGAAAATGACTGTAGCTTCTTCCATTATGCTGTAAAGTATTTCACTGAAAATTTCATTCACTTCCTTGGACTTGCTCTTGTGCTATTATGTGATATCAGCGTGTACCGTTATCTACAACTCATTACTTCTTATCTGCAGAATGTCTAAATCACCACAGATAAAGTTGCACTGAAAGTATTCCTATCTTCATAGCTCTGTTTATCTTTTGTCTCCCCCTCAAACTTATTCACGTTGAACGGGAGATTCATAATATGTCGGTAACAAAATCTACTGTTTTATCGAATGTACTGTACCTCCAAATTGTTTTCATTGCGGTAATAAATTCGTTGCTTAACTTTCATGATTATTACCTCAGCATCGTGCAATGTTACTATAATTATTAGTAGGTGACGCTACACATATTTTGGGTAGTCAGTTTAATTATTAATCCAAGCAAATGGTATTGGAGTTTATGCTCCGGTGCCAACACAACTACATTCACATTTCTTGATTTTTTTTAGCTTAAATCGTTTGAGCACAATTTAAAAAAACCAATTACATTTATCCTTTGTGGATTTTAAATTCTTTAGTTTTTCATGCAAATTTTTTAGAATTTCCTTGGTGATGTACTCCACTCCGCGTCTCCTACCAAAACAACTTTCTCGCACCCGTACGTCCAAAATGTTACTACACACCATCTACCAGTCTGTTAGACGTTCCTTCTGTCATTAATTAGAAGTTTGAAATGAATAATTGATCTGGAAACAGAATTACTAAACAGCAAAAACAAAAACCTCGGCAATAGGCTTTTTTTCATATTACGTGAATACACTATAAGATTTGTTAGCAAAGAAATAGGAACTTAAAAAGTTTACCTATATTACACGAGCAGAGTACTTAATGGAAATATATCTGTTTGTTACTGGCGATTATGGATTTGAGAATTAAATTAACATTGTACCTAATGATACAGATTTTCAAGTTTATTACTTACTAACTCTCGTTATCGATGTTATTAAAATTTCAGCACAATTTAAGAATCACAAATTGCTTCCACATAATATAATGATTTTGTTTAACAATTCTCCTTCGGTAGCTTTCACCTTGTTATTTATTACCATTAATTTATTAAAATTTGGAATAATTTTTTTGGTGGTTCAAGAACAGGAATAAATATCAATAAAATAGGGGTTTAGAATAGAACAAAAATAATCTACGTAATTACATACGTCATTAATTATTAATAATGCATATGAACGATGAACTGATTCAATACCAAAATTAAAAAAAAACAATAAACTACTTGTACTGGGAAAAAACGCAATTTATAACGTTACATTAATTGTATCTTATCTTAATCTTAATGCGTATAATTGTTTCTATATTTATATCTGTTCCCACACTTAAATTATTATTGCCAAGTTGACACGTATATATAGTCACGCCATTTACTGCCAGTTAATCACAGGCAGAGTATTTTGAAGTGTGTTGTCTTTCGACATTTACTTCAACATAATCTAGAAGGAGCAACACTTTTCTTTTGGTATGGCTTTTCGTTGGCGTTCTTAGTTTAGAATTGCGAGTGGTCTTTTATGACGGTCAATACCTGTAACGTATTGCCCGAGCGAGTTGACTTCCGGGTTCCTGGTCTTCTGGGCGCGCTCGTAGAACGTTGCAGACAGCTGTCTGAAGCGCTCCGTCAGCAGCGGGATGTTAGTAGTCTCGTGCAGAACAGCAGTCGGGAATCTGCTCGGTAAGTGGAGGGCCCGTTTTAGTGCCCTGTTCTGTATCACCTGAAGGCGCCGGAGGTGCGAAGCAGCCGCATAGCCCCATACGGGACAAGCGTATTCCATAATTGGTCTTACCAGGGTGATATAGATGTTTACTCCCGTGGCGGGCTTCAAAAGACTGTTCCTGTTGAGCACAGGGTAAAGAGCTTGCAGTCTAGCACTTGCCCTCCTCCTGATGTCTTGAATATGGGCTCGCCAAGTCAGTCGCCGGTCAAGAGTGACTCCGAGGTACTTGACTTCATTTTCCCATGGGATCGTCTCGTTGTGAAGTCGAAGGTGAGGAAGGTTTTGAGTGCGTCTCTTACTGATAATGATGGCTTGGGTTTTTGTGGCGTTGATGGTTATCCTCCACCGTTTTGCCCAGTCTTCAGTTGATTGTAGGACTTCTTGCAGACGCCTAGTTGCTATGGCACAGCTTCTGCTTGCCGTGCAGTATGCCGTGTCATCGGCATAGGTGGCAGTAATAACTCTGGGAGCGGTAGGCACGTCAGCGGTGAAAAGCGCATAGAGCACTGGTCCCAGTACAGAGCCCTGCGGTACCCCAGCAAGGATTCGCCTCACGGTTGAAGTGGCCTCTCCGACACGAACGCAAAAGGTGCGGCCAGTGAGATATGACATAAGGAGCTTTACTAGTCTGCCTGAGAAGCCTTGTTCGTATAGTTTGAGTAGCAGGCCTGTATGCCACACAGAGTCGAACGCTCTGGCGATATCCAGAAGCACCAGGCCACAGTATTGTTTTTCGTTGAATGCCCTTGTCGCTACTTCAACCACCCTCATGAGCTGTTGCGTGGTGGAGTGATTGCGGCGAAAGCCGAACTGGTGGTGGGGGATAATCTCGTTCCGTTCTATGTGATGATTTAGCCTCTTGAGCAATAACCGCTCAAAGACTTTGCTTATTGATGGCAGGAGGCTTATTGGCCGGTAACTCTGAGGTAGGTGCGGGTCCTTCCCGCTTTTGTGTATTGCCACAACTTCAGCATGTTTCCAGCACTGGGGGAATTGCTGAGTGCGAAGAATGTTGTTGAATATTCCTGCCAAGTAAGTTGACGCTTGCAGTGGTAGATTTTTGAGACAGTTATTGAAGACGCGATCATGACCAGGTGCTTTATCTGGGTGAAGTGTTGCTAGGCAGCTCGCAACCTCTTCCGGAGTGATGGTGTCAATTTCTTCCTCATCTTCCCCTTCCTCAGCCTGCAGATAGGTGTTTAGGCAGCGATGTACCTCTTCTACTTGCAACTGGTCTTCCACTTCCGATGGCCGAAAGTTCCTCTCGAAGGAGTCTGCTAGGGCGTTTGCCTTGTCGGTTGGCCGATAGACTGGGCCCCGTTCACCGTGTAGGGGCGGAAGTCGAGATCGCTGCCTAGTGAATTTCTTTGTCTCTGCCCACAGCGTCCCCTCACCTGGGGTCAGCATCGAAACACGAGCCTCCCATTCTCTGCTCCGGTGCTCTGCTAGCGACACCTTCAATTCTCTCTGTACTCGGTTTAGCAGTCTTCGCGTGTTGGCGTTCCTCGTCAGCTTCCACTCTTTAGCTATTCGGTTTTTGTGCCGAATAGTCGCTAAGAGGTGGGGCGGGAGCTGGCGTGAAGTGTTCTTGGTGAGACACCTCTTCGGAGTCGTCGCTGCTGATGCCTCCTTGACAGTGTGCTCGAAGAAGGACAGAGCATAGTCTATATCCTCTGCCGGGCGGTTCGGTAGTGCTGCTGAGACTATCTGGCGGTATCTGCCCCAATCGGTTTTTCTGAAGTCCGGCTTTTGTTGTACATTTAGGATTAGGTCGGACTCTAGCTCCACGATGACTGGGCAATGGTCAGAGGACAGCCTGTTAAGCGTGGTTGCCGCGACGAATCCGGTGATCCCTTTAGTGACTGCCACGTCGAGAACATCCGGACGTGCGCGGTGAGCTGGGTAGTAGGTGGGTTCATCAGGACCCCACACACACATATTATGTCTGTTGGCGACTCTCCGTAGTATGTTACCTGAAGGGTTGTTAACTCTGCTGTTCCAGTCTGTGTGTTTGGCGTTGAGATCACCTCCGATAAACAGCTTGCCTCTGATGTTTGCCAAGGTATTAAAATCAGCCTCTGCTGTTTCCCTTCTAGGAGGCCGATAGGCAGAAACTACGGTCAGTGGTCCTCTTGTCGTGGCCACTTCAATGCCGACAGCTTCAATATACTGCAGGGGCGGAATGTAGATCTCGTGATGTGGAATGCTTCTCTTGACATAGATAGCCACGCCACCTTTTGCAGTTGGACGATCATATCTATAACAGCAGTAGTTGGCTACTGAGGCTTTCAGTCCAGGTTTTAGGTGGGTTTCGGTGACAAGACATAGATCTACGTCTTGTTCCCTAATGAACTGCCGGAATTCCAAGATCTGTCCATGAATGCCATTGGCATTCCATATACAGAAAGAGAGGCTATTGAATTGGGGTCGTCTATCCATAATGAAGATTACAACTGCAATTGGGTGTAGCTAGAGCTGTCTTCACTGCGGCGCAGATGTCCGTGGTCATCTGGTCTAGCCGCTTGGTTAAAGTGACCAGCATATTTAGGACAGTCTCCAATATTTTACTCAGTCCTTCAGATTCCGCCGGAACTGGAGCAGCTGGGGGTGGCCAATGTAGTGGTTGGTTGTTTAACAGGTCTTCTGTGCAGGAGCTCTGCGGGTTTTGATGTTCTTTTTGGTCGACCAGATTGGAGTCAGAAGTTGCAGCAGTGGCCGACTGTGGACCCGCAACTTCCGAAAAGAGGCGACCGTCAGTCTCACTCGATTTTCTGTGTTTCTGGTACTTTCGATGCTTCCTAGTCATCCTAGTGGGCTTCGTCTGTTCTTTGCCAGTCGGTGGAGAGGAATTATTTGTTAGTTGATGTTGGATAGCGGAGACGCCCTGTAAATTTTCTGCCGGTGGCTGTAGATCCTTCTTGCGATGTTGTTTGGCTGTATCACTATTGACTGGTAGGCCTCTCTGGCGATCTCGTGCCTTCTTGTATACAGGACAGCCTCTGTAGGACGCAACATGCCCGCCCCCACAGTTCAAGCACTTAGCCGCGTCGTGTCCTTTTCTCAATGTGCACTGTTTTGTATCATGTGGGCCGGCACACTTTACACAAGCGGGAGGCATTTTACAGTGCTTGGCCACATGACCAAAACGCTGACAATTAAAACACTGAGCAGGTCCAGCTGCAGCTCTCAGTTTTTCCGTTTGAATCTTGAGGTGGCATATGCTCTCCACCTTAAAGATGGGCCTATTCTCAGGGATGTCAGGAAGAACGACAAGGAAGAGAGGCATGACCTCATTGCTTCCTGGGCGGCGCAGCTGAACCACTGTCTGTACATTGAAGCCCATATCTTTTAGCTCGAGTTTGATGTCGTCAGTGGCCATAGTCCGGGGAATCCCACGGAGTACAACCTTCAGAAGTGGCACTGCTCCAATCGGAAATGTATAGTAAGGAATGTTGCTAGCTTGCAACATCTCGGTGGCTGCTGTGAAGTCTTCAACGGTTGTGAGTGTGAATTTTATTTTGTCCCCTCCAGCCGATTTGGCTGAGAAAGGGTTTTTCACGACGTCACCCACTTTGTCGTGCAGAGTTTTATAATTCTCTTCAAACTGCACAACAATTGGCGGTATATGCGCACTTCTGGTAATCTTTGATGAATCGTCCTGAATTGGTTCGAACGGATTGGTTGTTTCCATCCTTTCTGGGTCAAGCGTTGGAGGTGGCCTCGCTGTACGGCGAGGGAAGACAAAGCCCTCGTCGTCTGGTTCCACACTTTTCTGGTAAGTGTGGTTATCCTCATTGCTCTTGGGACGCTGGGAACGACGCCCACTTACTCCATTCCGCCCGGAGACCGAGGCTGCAGTATTGTCGGTGGCTTCCATGGTCTTCTTATTTTGTGCCTTAGCTTTCTTTTGTTTCTTGGCTGTACCTAGTTTCGACACTGCTAGACTGACTCCACTAGATTTGCTCACCTCATTGTTTCTGTAGTTGACGGCACGTGGCTGTTTATTGTATGTCCTCTCTGGTGGAGAAGTGGGACGCTTTCTCGGTGTTAATTCTTTACTCACCGAGTACACATCACCGTGTATACGCTGAATGTTAAACACAGCGGCTGGTGCAGCGTCTTCATCCATTGCCATATCCTTATCCGTCGTCTCATTTGTCACAACGACCGCCGGCATTGAGACGCTCGACGCGCGCGGCGCGGATGTGTAAGGCAGCCTTTCCTCGTCACCCATCTGTGCGGCTCCTCTGGTCACGTACTGATGGGTGGCCGAGCTTAGTACTATCGAGTTATTCAACTTCGACACGACACGTAATTTCTTGACACTTTCGAAAACAATAACTATCTATAACAATCACACATACAGTCAAAATGCACACACGTAATAATCACCAATTGTCACATTACACTCATTCGAATAATGTGTATAACAACCAAAAAACACCATTCGATCATCTCTTACTCTCTCCAGTTGACACGTACGATCTATTGAACTTTTATATATATAATCGCATTAATTGTTTTGCCTGCGAGAAGGCTTGTGTCAGAGAATATTTAGTTGAATTATTTAACTGTGGAACAATTTATTAAATTGTATTTCTCAGTGTCTGAATGTCTCCTCGAAGCATATCGATAGCAATCACTATTGTGACTACACACAGTTTCTTTGAAATAGTTGGTCTTTGATTGATCCGTGCACACACATACAAAAATTTCATAATCATAGACAAAATACCATATTAATCAGGATTAAAAGTATGTTGTATTAACTAGTGGCATAAGTTAAACAGGTATGTCCATTTTGGCTGAAATGCATCGATTAGTTTTGACATAAGGTGCGCAGACATAACCAAAGATTCCAAAATCAATGGTATTAGGCTCTATAACATCGAGAACTATGCTACTGCTCTAGAAAAAAAAAGCATCATGTATTTTAAGGGATGGCATACACTATTAATACGTGCAGTTTCATTAAAAGACATCCATTAGTTTTTGTATGATATGTGTACAGAGAGTCAAAAATTTAAAAAAAAAAAAACGGTTTTGGCCTCTTTATTATTAGGAACCAGGTTACTAATATGTTACTATCCTGAATAAAAGTATTCTGCCTTACAACCAATGATACAAGCTCTAATCATGACCAGTTCTTTAAAATCCGACATGTTTTGTTGCATGATGCGATACGCTAATAGATATACAGACAAAAATTTCAAACTTTACGGCCTTTTCATCTCTGTTCTCAGTAGCGTACATTGTAAATACTCTTTTCGAAATAAACTTTATGTACAAAAACAACTTTATTGTATGATATTACTCATCGTTTCTCAAACTGCGGTCCATGAAGATGGGACGGGTGTTCCGCACGCAGAATATTAAAAATCTAATTCTAGCTGATTTAGAAATATCACAAAAGTAAATTAGTAAAAATTATTCATATGAAATGGATATCGTACTCGTACTGAATAAAATCACTAGCAAGCATAAGCTGTGAGAATTGAGTCTTTCCCTGCGTACAGATGACAGAAATTCTCCTCTGGTGTTCTGCCGGATCAGTACTTCCATTTGCGACGTTTCGACAACAGCCTCTGTTGCCTTCATCAGGCGAAAAGGTCGAAGTTGTCTTGCTGTCACAGTGTCAACTTCGACCTTTTCGCCTGATGAAGGCAACAGAGGCTGTTGTCGAAACGTCGCAAATGGAAGTACTGATCCGGCAGAACACCAGAGAGGAATTTCTGTCAAGGATAAGCTGTAAGTGAAACTTTCTAAAAGCCGTGGTATTTTCAGGATATGACTCCATTGTTAGTGTAATAATCTATTCACTGCGTTCGTTATCAGTCGGCGTCAGAGAGACTAGCGTTCCTTTGAGGGTTAATGACTGTTTAATGGCGCTTTTATTGTAGGTGTAATCTTAGGGACCGCGTTGCGTTCTGATAACATGATAACAATTAGTAGGGTCGATTAGTAATATACACAAAGAAACGCAGTGATTGATAGTTGATATATATTTTAACTGAACTCATCATTGATTTTAGGAATATAAAACATAAACGAAGATCGTTCCATTAATAACTTTGATAGCAATCTGTAGTTATACCTTCCTCTTCTTGGGTTTTAAAGACTGATTTGTAGTAACTTACCTATTATTACTCTTTTCTCCGGACTTATTAGCTCACTGTAGCAGCCACATCCCATGTCTGACATAACAGAACTCACATACGCCAGGAATGGGCCCCGTCCACCAGTTTCACTGACTGCGAGGTGAGCGCTAACGGTGGGGCCTGGCATTCCGGAGGACAATTGTTCCAGTCCCAGCCCGGCCATTGAGATTTCGGTTTTCCCTGGTTTCCTGAAATCACACGAGGCGAATACCGCGGTGCTTCCTTCAGAAGGCGAGCCAAATTCCTTCCCGTCCCCTGTCCACACTCCTCTCCCTCTTCTAGTGAGTTCGACATCGACGTGGCGGAAAACCCAAAGAAAAAAATGCTGTGTCCGCACGGCGGTCGAAATGTCAACACGGCGGATGGGCGGTCGCCCGGAGACGATCACGCGAGAACCGAAGCAAAGTCCAAGATGAGGTGCGCAGAGTCCAAGATGAGGTG
Organism: Vandiemenella viatica; assembly: GCA_031002005.1. Taxonomy (NCBI): domain Eukaryota; kingdom Metazoa; phylum Arthropoda; class Insecta; order Orthoptera; family Morabidae; genus Vandiemenella; species Vandiemenella viatica. The sequence goes on along the minus strand of JARYHS010013630.1, from coordinate 158,364,985 downwards.
CGCAGAGTCCAAGGAAGAAACCGAACGTAGACCGAGACGCGCACTGATCAGAGTCCAATAAGCGATGCACAGAGTCCGAAGGAGCAACTAAACGTAAACCGAGATGCGCGCTCGTCAGAGTCCAATATGCGATGCACAGAGAGACGGAAACGAAACTGAGTAGAAGTAAACACAGCACTGGTTTGAGTGGGACCGCATGGCTGTATTTATACTAGGGCGTGTCGCTTCTGATTAGCCACAGCGGAAACACTGCTATGCGGTGGCGCTAGTTGGCCTGGTGCTAGCGCCGTCTATAGGTTTTCCACCTACATCTCTTCTTCCGGGCATGTGACGGTGTCGGGCCGGGATACCAGAAAAAAGAACTCGCCTGTTTTAGTCTTCGATGAAACCTCCCCTACCGGAATTAGATATTTACTATGGCACAGTAGTTACATATGATTTCATTCATTGTATCTTATGCCGATATACTTCAGGTAATGTTTTAATAAATAATCTTAGGCGAAGACTTCCCTTAATCGTCGTATTGCATATAACCGTCCTTTGGCTAAATATTTCTATTTGATCTTTTCTTTCACATCGTTTGAAACTGAAAAAACTGTTAATGACGATGCAAAGAAGTATCAACCCGCTCGTTGGCTCAGCTGGTTCGAGTTCTGGTGGCCATCATCATGACTGGCAGGGTAGGAGAGGTTGTGGTACACGATTCCTAATCACCAGATTCTGCATCAAACTGACGAGTTAAATCCGAATCCTCTCCGCAGTGCGTATGACTATATCCAAGGCTACCAGTACGTCGGGTGGAGACATTGAGTCTGGTGGCCCTTGATGCCTTCGGAAGATTAGTCCTGAATAGGCCAGCACCCGGTTTCACCTTCTCGCTTCTTCATCTTGTATTTCATACAACACTCTTTACTGAACACGCAATCACAGTTATCCACACCTACAATAGTTCGTACAAACACAAAATGGGTAAAAAAAAAAACTGCAAAACCACTCCAGTTTATCTTTCCAAGAGATTTTCCACGAACGGGTACATCCTCCATGGTAACCGTCAAGGCCCGGAATCGCGTATGGTATATAACAAAACAAAACCAATTGACAGTCATTGGGGACTGTGAAAACTTAAAACTATTAACATCATTAGCGTTACACGTCTTATTTATAGTTACAGATATACTAAATTATAAAATTCAGTGTGGACGTAATGACCTCGCTTCAGGGTTTCTATGGCTGCGCTTTCCACCCCTGCCTTAGCCGCCTAACCCGGTAATGCTACTAGGTACAAGGGAACTACAGTTTAACGAGGAATCCGAACAACGGAAGCATTCTGGCATACATCACATTACAAAGCAAGTTATGCCAGGGGTGAAGGTGGGGTTAATGGTCTATGAAACTCCCCGTCGAGACAGAGATTCGAACCGGAGATCTTTCGTTTGCCAGTCAGACACCTTAACCACTGAGCCACCAGACTGCAAGTGGTATACTGTTAACATTAGCATGTCGGTAATGCGAACTGATAAGATTTTACCAATTCAAAAATTTCCTAACGCGCCTAAAGTACTTTTCACTTAAAAAACTAAAAGTCTAACTTAGTCCACAACCCAGAATACGTGTACAAACTACTATCAAACTCGGATAAAAACTGAGGGTTTGTTTGAACAACGGTGACATAAATTAAGGTGAAGGGTAGAAAGGAGGAGAGAGTTTAGGTTTCTGTAAATCAAATGCAAACAGTGTTTTTCTATTTGTTTTAAAATATACCGGGTGCTTCAAAAAAATGTATACACACTTTAAACTATTGTTGTTTTCCCGCTCTACAAGGCTAGTGTTATATTTCTTCGCCAGGTGCCAGCATAATCGTCCCTCTATGTTATATTATCAGTTGGAATTTGTAATATCAACATGGGGGACGTACGTTTGAGTTTTGAAGAACGTAAGCAGGTTATTAAGTGGTACTGGAAGTTTGAGAATGTAAATGAAGTTCAAAGACAGTGGAGAAGGGAGTATGATACAGAACCACCTTCAAGATTAACAATTACACGCATACGAGACAAGTTCGAAGTTCATGGAACAGTGTGTGATGTGCATAAAGGTCATTCAGGTCGGCCTCGAACAGCTACAAGTGATGAGTCATCAATGGCAGTCTTGGAACTGTTTCAACGCTCTCCTAACAAATCTTCAAGGCAAGGGGCACGTGAAAGTGATGTAAGTGCTAGCAGCGTGCTACGTATTCTGAAGAGAGGCAAGTATCGTGTTTACATTCCAAGGCTGGTGCAACAGCTAAGTGACGACGATCCAGATAGAAGGTTGCAATTTTGTGAATGGATTCAGGAGATGGTGATACGTGAACCGGGATTTATGGGTAGCATCATTTGGTCGGATGAAGCCCAATTCAAACTTAATGGAACTGTCAATAGGCACAATTGTGTTTACTGGGGTGAAGAAAATCCTCACATTACAATTGAAAAAGCTGTAAATTTGCCAGGTGTAAATGTGTGGTGCGGTTTGTCTTCAAGGGGACTCATTGGACCTTTTCGATTTGAAGGCACTGTAACTGGTATTAATTACCTAACAATGCTTGCTGATTCCATATTTCCTGCCATTCGTGCATTATACGGTAATGATGATTTTTATTTTCAACAAGATGGTGCTCCGCCGCACTATCACAGGGACGTACGAGCTTACCTGGATCAAAATTTGTCGGGCCGGTGGATAGGACGCAGGGGGCCAATCGAGTTTCCAGCACGCTCTCCAGACCTTACACCACTGGATTTCTTCTTGTGGGGCACAGTAATAGATGAGGTGTACAAACGTAAACCACGTAACCTAGACATTCTTTGGAATGAGATTCAAGCAGTGTGTAGAGAAATCTCATTGGACGTTTTGATACGATGTACAGAATCTGTGGTGACTCGTACTCAGAATTGTATTGATGCTGCAGGTCACCAATTTGAACAGTATTAACATTTGTTGTTTATGTTTGATTTACATTGGACTTTTAGCTTTCTATTTTCGTGAAATTTAACTTTGTAGAACGGTAAATAAATTTTCTATGGAAGTTCAAAGTGTGTATACATTTTTTTGAAGCACCCTGTATATACCCAAAGTTTCATCAAAATCGGATAAAAACTGTGTGATGTATTTGTATAAATAGTTAGTGAAAAGCGTCCAACGCGCACGTCATTGGCACAACAGGTGGCGTGATGGTGACGCGTGCGCAACAGGTGGTATGTCGGTGACGGGACGTCGCGAACTCACAGATTTACCCCCGTCCAAACATCGCGGAACGCGCCTATAGAAGTTTTCCCTTCAAAAAGACGAATCAGGCAACCTTCTGCAGAACACAGATGAATGTTATATTGAAGCTCGTTTACCACAAAGTCTGGTTTGGTTGGCATCAGACAACGGGATCTAGTTAGAATAATCAAAATCACCGGGCACAGTCGAAGCTTGTGACCCACAGGAGCTGACTTCTGGTAACGCGAGGACAGGCGTTGGCACAATATTTTGGCTTGAAAGACAGGCGTTGTTTGTTGAAAGCGGCTCGTTAGCGGCAGCAGAAGCTTTGTGCGGAGTGGGGAGGTAGCGCTCCGGCCGGCGCTGAGCACATTTTCGGTCAGTTTGTGTACAGTGGGCGATAATGAGGCAGGCGCGCTCGTGCGCTGTGGACAGCGGTGCGAGAGAAATGTGTAATTGCGCGCGATTAGATCTGCTCACTTAGCCGACCGGACACTTGTTATGTTAACGAGGCGCGACTCGTAACAAGTGGCGGAACAACGAACACCACGACAAGCGGCTGGCTCGCTCACGGCCAGCCGGACCGCAACACAGGTGGAAACATTGCGCCGTTCATAATGACTACAGTTCTGCCGGCACTGCTCTGTTTAGATCCTGTTCAAAGGAATTAGATACTACACTTACCTTAAACGAAAAGCAGAATGAACATCGATTCTGTCGTTATATATATATATTAATTACTGAAGGCAGTTGGTGCCAGAATTTAGTCGACACCACTATCCAGGTTTTGGAACAATCGTACAAATTATATAATTTACAGCATTTTCGAAATTCCACTTCTGGTGCTTTTTTCGGACTACTTCTAATTACAATCGACTTTCGTAAATGCTTGTCGACTTTCGTTTTTATGTGCGAGGTTGGTCTGAAGAGTTCTCGGCACCAGCCGTAGAAACCGATTACTCTATGATGTAGTGAAAAATGAATTCAAGTGAATTTTAGCGAAATTTCATATTATTAAGTGGTTTGCTGATAGCAGTGTCATCTATGTTCGGGGCGGAGAAATTTAAAAATGATCCTTGTATGCCAGGGACAAATATGCGTACCTGAGCTGTATTTTGTTTGGAAGGGAGACTATTTTACTTCATAACAGCTTCTGGAAAATCGCCACAAAAGTCATGAGTGACATTATTGGTCACCAAGCATTCGTAAGTTTTACGAATGCCCAAAAATGGAATATTAATTTGTAAACTGGCGTTTTCCAATCATAACAAAAGTATATTTTGTCTTACTAATAATTGACTTATTGTAAACAGTTTATTATTAAATTTTGAAAAACACACGTGAAATTGCCTACATCCTCAAAATACCATATTGGAGATTCCATTACTACTCAAAATAAGAAAATATCTGCAAGTATATATAAAAGATAAAGATTTTCGTTAGCTATACGATGAAATGGGCATTTCCTGTCAAAGAGACAAAAGGTACATATTTTGGCATATCATCTGATAATACAATTCCTTGGGAAGAACAAATTGTTGACATGGTGCATGATAATGCAAATGTGTGATGAGACGCTGGGGCCAGGACGTGATGAGAATCAGAATATAAAACACTGATTACTGTTTTGAGTTTGGTGGGATAATATGGGATTCACGTTATGGGTATTGAATGCACGAGTGTAAGGGAGGTCTGGGAAGAGCAACTACATTACATTGTGGAAATTTCCGTTGAATACAGACAGTAACTGATACGATAAAAGAACAGGGTTGGGAGTCACTGGAAGTTAGGAGAAACTGAAGAGAGTGTTAGAAGGATATTTGGTAGGCATTAGCAATAATATTGGAAGAAGAGGTAGGAGTAGTGTGTGGGAAGAAACAGATCACCAAGACGATAAACTACTCTTCTTTTTATTAATGGCTTTACGCCTCGTCGACGTCGAGGTCATTAGAGGCGCGATGGGACTGGGGACCATGGACGGGAAGGCCATGGCCTTCTGAAGGAAGCATCCCGGCATTCGCCTGGAGTGATTTGGGGAAACCATGGAAAACCCAAATCTGGATGCCCGGACGGGGATTCGTACCGGCGTCCTCCTGAATGCGAGGCCAGAGCGTTAACCGCTTACCCAGCACGCTCGGTGCGATAAACTAGCTCTTGATTTTAGCATAAGGGAGTAAGAAAGTATTTATTGTGGGAAAAGAAATCAGATACTGGAAGAATTGATCAGAGGTAGAGGTCAACATAAGAATAATTAAATTACAAATTTTCAAGTAATACATGTGTGTAAAGAAATTGGTACTGGGTCAGGCTCCTCGCAACTGAATTTAATTTGAAAAATGATATGTCTGTATCTCGGAATAGGCGTTAGATCGGTTTATACAATAATATATTTAAAAAAATCTATTTCACTCCAATGGCAGTACTAGGAGTAGTGTTGATATGATTTATTACGGTGAAGTTGTAGAGCTATTCTAATATTACTTGTATATTGTATTGATTTCATTCATTTTGACAGCAATTTTCGTAATTAGTGTAGCCAGCATATAGATGATAGTAACCGACAGAAATCAGGTTTGTCAGGAGCCACATATTATTACAATTTGTTTAAAGGAAATAAGCTGAAGTGGAAAACGCAGGAGTTTTCGATAACTCTGACAAAATTGCGTTATGGTAAATCAATACTTCCGTGGTGAAAATGAAACCATAACAATATGTCCTCGTTGTTGCTACATTTGAACACTTGCGGAGGACAAGTGTGTGATTTATTATTGACAATGGATACTGAACGGCTTCGATCATGGTGTTGTCATTTGGTGGAGACAGTGAAAAAAAAAAGCACTTTAGACAGGTCATACCATTCCGGCAAGTCGTATTTTGTTTTACACAGAAACAGAAATTTTGAATCCTCTTCATTGCATGTCACTATCTCTCAACAGAACTTATATTATAAAAATGTGAATTGCAATACACCATCAGATAAAACCATTTCATATATTTGTAGAGTCCAATCATTTCACATTAGAAGTGAATAGTATGAGTATTTGTGCTTAATGGGGACAGCATAAACGAACCATTTACTTTTATTTTTGAAGCGATACAATCTGTGACTTAGATGTGAAGGTTCTTCTTCGAAATTAATGGCTCTTACAAGATCGGAGAGGACGCGTCACTATGGTCCGGCTGTAGTTAAAATAACTTTGAAGGCTGACTTGGGAGAGGTATAGACCACCTGTGTAGCAGGTAGCTGTAATGAAGGAGATCTATGTTGTGAGATCAATCCGCGCGATGTTCCGAGCCAGACTGACACAGCACGTACATTGGCACAGTTCACGTATGGTACTTCAGCGAGCCAAGTGATTCAAACGATAAAACGAAGTATTCAGCTGTATCTCAAGAGGAAATTCGCTCAGTTTGTTGCGGCGCTGACATGGAGTTGGCTGCTTTGAGCTATCAGCACTTGGCCGGTAGGGTAGGAAAGTTGGTGGTACACAATTGCTAATCGCCATATTGTGCTCCAAAGTCCTGGATTAAATCCCAAAACACTCCGCAGTGCGTATGGAGTGAGGGCATACAACAGTTGATGGTGATTCGTCCGTCGGATAAGGACGTTGAGGGTGGAGGCCCAAGGTGTCTTTCGGAACAGTAGGGCTTAATGGGTCTGCAGTGGTTATCACACACTCCCTTCTTCATCTCTCATTTCACACAACAAAACTAACACTCTGTACTAAACAAACACTATCATAGTCATCAACACATTCGAACATGCTCTGGGGAAAGCAACGGGAAACCACCCCAGTAGATATTCCCAATAACGATCCCTTGGAGGGGTACATTTTCAATAGTAAGCCGTATACTCCCGGCATGGCATCATAAGAAGATGAATAACAGGAAATGTAGGCAAATTTCAGAAAGCTAGGATCAAACAGTTTACAATTTATCTTCGGTATTGTAAGTTTCTAATAAAGAATGCTACTAGCGCAGGAAGGACAGGCATCTAATTTCGTGATTATTGATACAAACCAGGCGTATTATCTTCTCGGTGTCTCGATTTACCATGATATATGAATTTTTTGTCTTTGGAACATTTTTGTTGTATTGTGAATAAGTCCTACCTTGACAACCAGTTTAGCCATTCCCTTTAAAACGAACTGATCTAAACAAGGCGCAGTTTAACAATTCTGGCTTATCGGCCATCCAAACTAGCCCTCAGGTGGTTCATAATTTATAACTAAAAGACAAATTTCTAAAAGGAGGTCGTGGGTGGTTTTAAATAAGTGTTGTCCATGCTACATAGTTAATGATAATGACGATTATATAGTACATATACACAAAAACACACTTGCAGCTGCATGGCTGTATGGCTGACATAACCAATATTTAAAGAAAAAATTCTAAAAGAAGCTGGCGACAGGACATTACAAACTAGCAAGCAAACAAAAACAATAAGTGGACTTATCAACCAGAAAGCTGATCGCTTAAAGCAAATTACTGTGGCGATGGTTGACACTATTATACATTTAGACGATACGTACGCATCATCTGCGGCGGGGAAGATTAATCTTCTAGTAAGTAAACGGGAGCATATGATAAACAAGAGGAAAAATTAAAACAAGTGACATCAGGATTAACAAGTGTTAAAACGACAAGCATTTAACTGCCGAGAAAATGCCCCAGTACCTACAGAAAATCGACTTAAAACAACCAAACACAAGCAGAAAATAATAATTTAAAGGTATCAGCGTTACTTTGAAACAAGCAAAAAATTTACTATCGAAAGCTTTCTGCTCTTTCAAGAATCGCGGTAAAAACCATAAATATCAAGAAATGTTCATATGAAACAATAGTCTTGTATACATTATAGCTCCAAAAATTACGTTATTGGGGAAAATACAACATTGCAGGCATCCCCTTCGCGTATATTCCAGCCAATAATGTCATACCGATATACTTTTTTATAAGGTAAGAGAATGAAATATTGATGGATACTGTTTTCTGTACTATTACAGGACAGAACAGCTATGGAAAAATGGATGCTGGATAATTAAAAACAAGGAGAAGTGCTAAACACATGTCTGCCTCGATGTATTTGGCATACATAAAAATTTTAAGAAGTATTTGGATTGTTCAGAATACATTAACCAGTTACATTAACTAAAAACTCTAGGAAACAAATAGTACAAAAGCAGAAATACGAGAACAATGGGAGTCATACATCAGTGACCTATTCGATGATAGCAGGAATGAGATAACTGTACGATCGGTTAAACAATTACGAAGCGCTGCATGATATCTCGGTGGTAGAGTCCTGGAAATTTTTGTACGAAATGTAACACCAGTTGACTACTGAAACGTGAGATCATCGCACAAATACTGTGTAATACATACTACATCGGTGATTGTCTGTTATGGCCTATTGGCTCCCAGTCCGGAATGCCCCTCAGGCCTTCCAAGCAAGCCTCAAGGAGAAAACGGCCGGTTCTTGGTGTTAATCACGGCCCTTATAGCGATGAAATTAAAAACGGAACTCTACATACACGAATCCACCCCACGTTCCATATGGCACCGAGAGGGATCCCTTATTCTGATGAAATTTCATCAAAGAAAATTCGTCCCAAAAAAAGCAGTTGTTATCTAATAAACCTTTTAAGTCACCTCCAGATAGTGCATGCCAAGAGGAAAATGCGAGATTCATGTCGGTAACGAATAATTATAATATACCAAGAAGATGCAAACCAGCTAACTAAAGAAGACTTTTAAAGAAAGTCGAGAATGAGAAGGCGTAAAATGCAGTGCCCATGTCAAAACCGGCGGAAAATTGATTATCTCCTGTTTCAGCTGATCGTGCAAGGTAATATCTATTGGCAACGAAGGGCAGTACGTTCTGATTATATTACACCAAGGAATGGAAACATGGGGAGCTGTGTAGCTTTTTTTTTCTGCTTATGGCGTTGCGCCTCTTTGACGTCAAGATCATTAGATACGGTAAGGGATTGGGGATACTAGAAACGAGAAGGAACTCGGATATGACCTTTTAGAGGAAGCATCCCGGCATTTGTCTTGAGTAATTTGGGAAAGCCGGGGGAAAAAAAAAACAAATCTGGATTCCTGGACGGGGATTCGAAACCGCGTCCCCCCGAATGCGTGATAACGTTACGGCCCATCTACCACGCTCGGTATCTGTGTCACCTGGCAATCGACAGTGGAGCTTCTGCTGTGGTGAACGCAAACGTCCGAGGGGCCCCATGAAGAAGAAGTGACGTGTCAGAGATAGCAGTAAGATTAAAATGTTTCAGGGTTAGCAGTCGACTTCACATTTATGATAAAGTGTCGAAGTAGTTTTGAGCTGGTTACATTTTGAACATTTCCCCCCCCCCCCCTGAAACAAACTGACTGCTTCTACAGAATGCCACTTGTTTAATATAACAGGGAGGTAGTAACCAACAGTTGTGTTAACGTAACATGATCTGGTGGCAAGAACATTCCGGCACCAGCTGATTTCAGTTTCGCTGCTACGTTAGTTCTTGCAAAGGATAGCCGACCTTAGTAAGGGCCCTACATTCTTTTCCTAAGATTTCTAACTACTAGCCAACTTCCTCCTTGTAGTAGTTTGTCTGGATTTGCCATAGTGTTGTTCCCCCAAACCTAAAATTCCATTTAATGGTCAATAATTTCATCGATCGCCATCTTTTGTTACTTTCGTACGGAATATACATGTTCGACATACATTATCTAAGGAGTCCACGGATAATATATTTTGTGACCAAAGATTGTTCGCAAAGGACTCTAACATAATGGGTAACATACTAGGTATTTTTATCTCTTTGATATTTAAGTGGTTACAACACTGTAAAGGAAACTTTATGGCAGAAGCTGCTGACGCAATCGTCACATAGTGTTAAACTGGTAACATAAGCTATTACTGGAGGAAGGTGTGCTAATCGTAAGCAGAAATAAAATAGTGCATTTCAGTTTCGCTACTACGCTAGTTCTTGCAAAGGATAGCCAGCCGTAGTAAGGTCCCTACATTCTTTTCCTAAGATTTCTAACTACTAGCTAGCTTGCTCCTTGTAGTAGTTAAGGTTCTTGAATTCTGAAAAAACTCTTGCCAAAAAAATAAAGCATAGTATCGTACTGACGTTGTTTCTGTATTAGTTGCTCGCAGCTACTTGTTTGAAGCGTACTGGGTGTCTGTTGTGTAGTGGGACTAGGACACAGAGTGCGGTGTTGGTCCTCCGCCTTGCGTTGCCAGTCGGAGCTTGGTCCTCAGAATGCGACGCAGGCGACTAAACATAGCCGCTGGCCAACAGTCAGCACCGCCTCTGCTTCAAGCGGCGTGCGAGCAACGCGATACTTCCGACAACAGCCTCCATACTCAACTACTACAGCGTGTCGCACGCTTCACCAGCAAAAACATTTCGACAACTTCAGGTGAATAAATCTGGATTCAGTTTAAGTCGCACATGGAAAACTCAGTAATATTTGATATCACAATCTATAAGCTTTCCTCAATTAGAGTGGATAACGCACTGACGACAACCATTAGGTCAGCTCCCGAAGAATCAGATGGTTACTAACATTTCCACTCTACAAGGAAATACAGCGTATTGTGCATCGGAAAGCCCATCATCAGCACGCCCAAGCAAGTTGAATATTGTTAGCAAATTTACATCTGTCGCAAAAATGATGGTTGCTATTGTTATTACGAAATTATAATCTCTGTTCCATAAGATTCACTTGATTTATTTTGTACCGAGTCGGTTAGCTAAATCAGAGTTTAAATATTCATACAGTACCGCGTTAACCACGTAGCAGGAGGTAGCAAATGCTGCGGGCCTCGCGCCTTCTAGGGGGCCTCGCGAACGTCAAAAATCAAGGGCCTCTTCTTCACATTTGCTACGGGCCCCGCGCTGTCTTAATCCGGTCCCTGTATTCATAACAGCACTTCTTGAATTAACTACAAACACAAATTACACTCTATACTACGGAGCTTCAGACACGCGCCCGTGCTTCACGACAATGTGGCGCCAGTACACACTCTGTGCCCTCAAATGTTTACAGTTGTCGCCGCCAAAGATTCTGATTAAAATAACTACTAAACTTATGTTAACCCCATACCTACTACGGCTTGTGGAAATCTTACCATACGCATATTAAATTACATACACCAGTACAATTATTCATAAACATATATAGCCTAATTAATTAAAGATAAAAAAGTAATAATGATTAATTAAAATTGATTGGTGGGGTTTGATAGTGTCACGAGTAATAATATGATTGCGTGTTTGTATTTAGAGCCAAACTGCTTCGAAGTACCACGAACATAGTCCAGTACGGTCTTAAAGTGGCATCAACAACAGAAATATACATAGTGCCTAAGACGCTCTTTCGGTTTCACTACGTCAAACCCGTAGGACAGAAAATAATCAATGTGTACAGAATGTCACAAGCTGTGGATTGCGTCAGTCGACATTATATTCGTTTCGTCCATAAGGACGAGATATAAATTATGTTTTGTTCAATTCTGACTAACGTTTGAGTACAATAGTATTAAAAAATTCAGAATTTTTAAAAAGATTTCTCTATCGCTAATTCTAAGGCATTGGGGTTTAATTTAACAAGTTTTTTGCGCTTGCTGGATTTTATGATCGGTACCAAACGCTGTCGTCGTTGTCTTTTGCTTGAACTTCAGTTCATGATATGAACATAACTACTAGGGTACTAAACGAGTAAACTAACTGTACGCTTGAACTTCAGTTCACGATGCAAACATGACTACTGCTAAAGGAGTGCGATAACTGCATGTTTGGTTTGAGAAAGCGCCAAACAGGACAAACTCACAGAGTTTGATGGGTGAGCGTTAACGCTCTGGTCTCGCATTTGGAAGGACGTGGTTTCGAATTCCCGTCCGGGTATCAAGATTTGGGTTTTATATGGTTTCCCCAAATTACAGTAGGTGAATGACGGAATGGTTTCTTCAAAAGGCCATGCCTGAATTCCTTCCCGTTTGTTTCTCCCATTCCCTTCCCGCCTATAATGATTTCGACGTCGACTAAGCATAAAACCAAAAGCAAAGGAAAGGAGGAACCAGCGAATTAACTCCTTTTAGTGGAAACGAAGAACAAACGTTAAGGAATCGACAGATATTGTGACTGAAACACCGATGCCTAGCGAAATTATGTTTTAGTTAAATTCCTCAGTTGCAATTACTTTAAAATAAATTATATAATTACCACAAACGAGTTTAAATTAAACGGAGTTCGCTAGACGTATTGTTATTTCAGCCGATTCTTTTATCGAAACCTCACTCTCCCGCCTCTTTATCGACGAGATTAATAAAAAAAAAAAATCCGCTTACACATTGCATGGCTTGTGCAGTGAAGCATATGGAAATTTGACTCCTCGTTAAATAGCACGAACACGCAGCTTATTCCAGGATCAAATTTCAGTTTCCTGGAAAGTAAACGAAAAAAGTTTCGTGGTTAGTTTCAAGCGTGACCGCATCAATGCAGACACGGTTTGACGGCGTTGCCGGTATGGTGGTCGTATATCACTGATTTATTTTTCTGCTTTTTCTTTGCTTACGTCTCTTTATTCATTTAGGATGCGGCAGAGGTCAGCGTGTTTATTGGAACACGTGAGCGTCAGTCGTAAAATTCGCACGTGCATGTGAGAAACTTCACAAAATGTATTTTCTGATGAGACTTCATTACGCTTTCTGATGATCTCAACACCATGTTGGATTATTTGTAATTACTTTAATGTAATAAACGAAAATAATATGAAATATGGTGATTGTCAGAGGTAGGCCATAAAGCTGTCTACTGTAGTGTCATGTTAGGAGGTATAAACAACGGGCTGTTCGTAAGGCATACCACAAGTTACAGTGAAATTGGATCGAATAATCCATTGAGGACATAATATGATCATGGATATGGATGTGGACGAACGAATTGTTTTCGTAGATTCCCGCGGCAAGACATTGCTAAAACAATGGGTGATGAATTGACCTGAAACTTAGGATGACAGACACATCTTTCGTATGCAGTGAATCAGCTTTCACTGTCATCATAAATTTTAACACTGTGGAGCCCTGTAACTGGCGTATGTATGTATTTGCGTTACATTTTGTTGGCTTTTAATATGCAAATCTGGACTCCAAAGATAACTGGGGAGTTATCATAAACTTCGTATGGTCTCTTCTTTCCAGAATGCATTTTAAAACGTTACACAGGCCAAACACCAGCCTGAGCGATCGTGTAAGGCAACACTAGGATCTATCAGTGATGTCGACTGCCACAAACTTCAATTTACACAGTGGCCACAACATCGAGAATTTCTGATGACAATGGTCATACGTTTCTTCAAAGTACTCCCGATGCCAAAATACAGAAGAGTAGTGTCCCGTGAAATGTTTATTACTAGGACGACTGATAACGCTTCATCCGCGGCCTCTACTTTCGCTAGACATGTTAAATACTATATACGTATATCTTTACCTTTCTCAGTCGTTAATCAATAACTAGCGGTGGACTGAAGATTAATATACAAGTAACTTGCAAAAATTAGACTGAATATGATCCAAAACATCTTCGATTCTTTGCATTAAAGAGTAAAACTACTGCATGATAAATCAAAGAATTTTTCAAGTTATAATCACTGTATTGTTTTGAAATCTTAATCTTGTATAGCAGTGATAAGTGGTAAAGTAGTTATTATGGTCAAACGCTGCTCCTGGTGTTCTAAACTTCACAAACAACGTAAACAAAGAAACTATCACGTAGAGCAACCTCGGAGGATCATTTTCTGGTTTTACCTGGAACTGCTGTCGTGTAAGGCATAATTTGATATTGTTTAGAGGTACGTAAGATAAATCTGAATACTGTATGGATATCGATAGCTCCACGTCAAGCCAACAAACTCGTAAGAGTGTCGCGTCCAGTAGTAATAGCTTAAGCTGTGTAATGTCAAGCAGCGTTGTAAGAGATAAGCATAACAATCAGCCCGACCAGAAATTATTTACCTGAACAGTAGGATTTTTGTACTAAAATGAGCAAGTATCAGGGAAAACAGGCTGAGCGCGGTGGGTAACGTTCTAGCCTCGCATTCACGAGGACGCAGGTCCGAATCATCGTCCGACCATCCAGATTTCTGTTTTCCATGCTTTCCAGAAATCACTCCACTTGAATGCCTGGATGGTTCCTTCAAACGGTCATAGTTGAATTCCAACCAGTTCATTTCGTTCAGTCATTTCCCGCCCCTAAAGACACCGACGTGCATTCGGGAGGGCGCCGGATCGAATACCCGTCCGGGCATCCAGATTTGGGTTTTCCATGGTTGCCCCAAATCACTCCAAGCGATTTTCGGGATGCTTCCTTCAAAAAGGCCATGGCCGAATTCCTTCCGGTCCTTGTCCCGGTCCAATCCCGCCTTTAATGACCTTAGCCGTAGACGAGGTGTAAAAAAAAAGACACCGAAATCAACGAAGCACAAAGATAAACAAAATAAAAAACCAAAATCTCAATTTCTTATTTTACTGAGTAAAAGAGGTTAAAATGGTAATGCCTTACTGTTTACGGAAGAATGAGAAAGATTTCTTAAAAGTTGACGTAATATTCTAAAATGGATTAAGTACCAGCACGAAGTTCTCGTAGATACGGAATAGCAAAGAGGATATCGTACGGCCTATTGAGTAAAGTGCTGTACAGCTAAGAGCATGCAGACTTATGCCTCCCACCGCATGTATTCACCTTCACTTTTCATCTAAGGGTAAACATGGGATTCTTAGAAGCTTAATCATAGTCTATAGATACTCCAGGAATATATTTTTAAAGGGCATTAGAAAAATCTTGGAGCACGTTGACGTATTCAATGCCTAGAGAACACGTGTGGCTTTGAGTGTTGGAGTGGTAGCATCTGGTCCCGCTCTAGCTGGCGACAGTCCCGTGAAGCGTGGCGCCAGACTAGCCACGCCCACCTGGCGCCTGCGAGACCTCTCCTATCACAGCCCCCTACAGACCTACCTGCAAAATCAGAAAGCTCAGGGCTAAGCACACATACGCATTAAGACAACAAAAGTGGTCGCCACGATGACAGACGATAATGCTTCAGCAATTAATGCTGCCAAATGTGGAATCAGGGTGATCAGTATTATCCAACATTAGATTGCCTTCGATGACTCATAGTAGTCAACGATAAATCACATTAAGTGACACTTGACACTACCACTTTTCTTTGAGTGCTTCTGACGTTAGCACAGCTAAACAAGAAATGAATTATTAAATCATAGTTCTTTTATCAGCAAAACAAGATAACGCAAACATAAAGAGATCGATAAATCCGTTGGCTTAAATTTTATAAAATTAGCCTACTTTACACAAAATACCATGATAAACAAAAATCTTTGTTTCTTACGCATGCTGATAAGCTGAACAGCAAACATGAGATAGTGACATTTATATCTTAAACCTCCGCATGTTCGGTAAAGTCAGTCAGCTGTGACTCTGTGTTACAATGAAGAGTGTTTTGGAGCGTGTCCTTCTTCAATGATCGCGAAGAACGAATTGTCAGATTATTTCAAACTGCAAACGAAAAAAAGAAACACATGAAAAATTGCTGTTAGTGTGTGTTAATCAGGCAGTAACACTGTATTTCTCACACGTGGTTAAAGCTATTTCGTAATGGATGTAAATCGGTTTAACGTGAGAAGTGTTCGAGCGCTTAATATGAAATAAAATAAAAAACGAGGAAAATGTTAAACAAGTAAAATTATTCTGTTAAACAAGGAAATTTTTAAGGATCCCAGCAAGCCTTATGATCCTGTTCAAAGAATTTAAACTACCAGAAAAATTGGCAAATGATTTCACCCCATATCATAACAACGACCCGGATCAAACATCGCTTCTGGTACGACAATTTCTGTCGAATCCTCATCCAGCTTGTTCGCTGGATCTGCAAAAGTTTGATTTATGGCTCTTAGTTGAATTCAAAATGACCGTGAAAGGCAAAGGTTTTGAATCTACTGAATACATCAAGACAGCCCTGGTAAACACTCTAGGGAAGAGGACTTTCAGAAATGGCTCGGAAAATGGTAAGAACGATAGAGTAAGCTCATCCGAAGCGAGGGGAAGTACCTCGAGAGGAACAAATATAGTGTATTTCTTGCTATAATAGATTTTTATTTGGACTACACCTTTCTTACAGGCTTCTGTTTATTAAAAAATCAACATTTTTTTTAATCATGCCTCTTAAAACTTTGGAACTATCAATATCTTGTCCATATTCCGGTATTCGAAGAAATTAAAAACTACCAAAAAGATCTACTCTGCAAAATTTGAAGAATTCCTGTTTGCTTCGAAAGCATCACGTTGTTTTTTAATGAGGCTGGGCAAAAATTCACAATGTAATTTTTAGTCATAATATCTGTAACGATCAGAGAACTTAATACAGATTTCAGATTATTAAACAGTTGATCATCTCTGAAGAAATGAATAGCCAGAATAGCCAATTCGGTAACATATTTAGCCTTTTACGTTTTTTTCTCTAAACGAAATTTACTAAGAAATTATACACTAACATAAGGCGCGAGAAGCATAGCTTGAGCAAACGACGTAACATTACAGACTAACCCACGCATCCGTATCTCTGTCACCATTCCATAAGTTCTCAAAATTTCGTGACTACTAATCTTACCGAAAAAAATAAATAAAAAATGTTCTGTGCCCTCCCTACAGATTTTCTTGTCAATTTCCGTCAATATCGGTATAGGCATTTAGTTGTCAAAACGTAACAAAATAAAGAGACTTACTTCCCAATTTATAGTATTATTACTGCAGATCACACACACACTGACTGCGAATCACCCCTGAGGGATCAATATAACGTAAAAAAGTGCACAACTACAGCATTGCAGGACTACCTACGATTTGCCTCGCATTGCAGCCCTAACTTTGTATCACATTCAATCCGAATAACCGACGGCCCAGGAGTGATTCTTACGATCAAAACAATTTTTAAAAATCTTAGCCTCCACGGAGATTTGAACCAGAGGCCACGACCCAAACATTAGCAAGCAAGCGCTTTAACCACAGAGCTACCCGACCGCTACACGGAAAAACAGTACAGAGACCTCCATATGCAACGCGTCTGTCTATCGCCGTTCAGTAATTTTTCGAAATTATAAGACAACATGTATTATTTATACAGATAATTTTTCAACCAAATGTAGACAGTATTTTTCTCCTTGTTTTAAAGGATAAGTGTGCAAAGTTTCATCGAGATCGGATGAAAACTGTAGATTTGTATGAAGAACAAACAAACATACATACATTCATCTTTATATATATAGATGATTCACTGAAACTCATTTCATTTTCAAAAGCTTTATACCATTATTCACATGTGTCATACATCGAATCAAGTGCTCAAAAAGAACATGTATTATTTTTTTATTTTTTTTTTTTAGAACTGTATTCAACTACAGACATTGTATGTATGTCTCACTTCGATGTCTATGAATTGTTTCCTGAATTATAAATCAGCCACACTATATCACACCATACTATTCACATCATAAGCTAATCCCATTGAGAGACCCATACTCCTTAAAGCGTCGTTGGTACTGTATTTTCCTCGTCATTTTTCTAGTCACAAGTGACTTAGATTGCCGTTCGAAGGCAGTAGTCCACTTTTCTCCTGCGAATTTTCTTTCATCAATTTATGTTTTAACCTCTAAACCCGAAGCAGCTGTGTCCTTGTTAGAAGTTTTTGTCTACTTAGGGACTGACACATAATTTCACAACTTTCTTTTTCTTTGGCCCCACAGTACTAATTTCAATCACATTGTAGCTTGTATTCAAATTCAAAGTGTTTAATATTAACCGTGACTCAAATTGGCAACCGTTATCTAAGCTGTTATTGACATGTTACCGAAAATGTGGTGGAGTGGAAGGAGTTTTTGTTAAATTGAAATCATGCGGGCGCATGTCCTCTAGACAGCAGTACGCCGGTCTCTGCAGCGCAGGTGCCAAGAATCACCGGTTCGAGTCCGGCCGAGGGCATCGGTGTTTAAGTATTGTGTGTTTTAATGTCGTGTCCGTCCTGTAGTGTCTGTAATCAGTTGGAAAAAAAATATACTGCAGAAATCGAAAACACTTGATAATTCGTAATCATATTTGAGCTTGCTGTAGACCTAAGACGTCATAAGCCCTTAAAATAATAAATACACATCGGCACCCCAACCTTTGCTTTCAGTTAAGCGGTTCCCGAGCTATTGCTTACAAAAATTGTAGAAACAGAGATGATATTTGTAGTGATGTGAGTCTGATACAGTTAAATAACACTGGAATGTTTGAAGACAAACTGTCGAATGTGACTAATTCGCTATTTCACTTCATACAACTGATAATACTCTACTGTGAACACAGTATCCTGCGGGGAAGATGGCTGTGTAGGGAAATTGCCACCGGAGCCTGTGCTCCATTGCAATTAAATAAATTAATTAATTAATAATAATGAACATATATTTCATAGTTACTAGTTCAATATTGAATTTAACAATGACTTGTTTACGCGAGAAATTCTATTAGATTCATGAAACAATTTTTGCCTTAATTCCCAACTGTATTAGTTGTAAGTGTTGTTCTTCACACAGAGCTATCCTTCATGCAGACACTCAGCGTCGAACATTACTCATTCAGCATCTAACTCCTTTTATTGCCGCCGAAAATTTTTTGTATACATTTTTTTTTAGGCCTTGTGTTCTCTAATTACTATTTTGTCAACAGCCTCTCGAATGATCTGATGCAAGCCTCTTACTCGTTTTGTTTCTTACTCTAAGGCTCTATTACAGGCTATGTTCTCAATTACAATGCTTAAGAACTTTTAACCATTGCCTTCGTTTATAATTTTTGTCAATAGCTGGAACTCTCTACTAATAAATTAATCAATGTCTCATAAGGGTGCGCGCAGTTCCGTCGTGCCTTTCAGAAAGATTCTGCCACTAACTTTTCCAGTATCTTTCGTATAGTAGTTTATTCGTGATTTTTGTTATCAAAGTTTTTTGATACAGAAATCTACCTTTTTGACGAAGGCTAGCTCTGAATGCTTATAATAATTTCTTTGTTCCAATCATTATTCCAATTCTGCTTCTTAAATAACTTGCATACTTAAATATTTTGCATCAGTACTTTTTTGATAGTTAGTCTAATATTATGCTGCCATTTATATCGTTCTTCATAGCTTTTGTCAGACGTTTTCCTACTGTAAATTGCAGGATAATGTATATAAAACGTGATAAATTACCGTAGATTCTTGTGTTTCTTCATCAATCATTTCGTTTTGTGAGGATTCTTTCTAAAGCAGGAAGAGCGAGTAAATATAGTAGCTGGCTACTCACACGATGAAAATACTTAAGGAAGGTTTTAAGCAGTAGTTTCATAATAATTTATTCGAAATACTTTTTGGAAATTAAAAAAGGTATTTGCAATTTGTATTTGATAATACGCATGAACTGAAGTTATTATTACTTAACAGGTATATTAGCTGGAGCCGTTTTTATAAGATTATATAGTGATCTTTAAATAGGGATTATGACCTTCACCTATTCGTAAATCACTAAATAACATCGCTCTTTCTACCGCCATTTCAGACGGAAATGTTGCCGCGGTCTGACCAATTTCATAGATTTCTCTCATAAGCATTTAATATTTTGCGCTTGAGTTATCTGTTGGTGAAATATTACGAACAGAGCGATTTTTTTTTAATTAATTTTTTTTTTTTTTATTTTTTTTATTTTTTTGCTCTGCCAATTTCTTTAAAGTGACGACAATTTATTAACGAAGGACACAAACTGTAATGCAATTTATGAGAGGTTTCCCATGTTTCTTCCAGAAACAATCTCATCTGCGATCAAATTTCAAAATAATAAAGGATCTATGCTGACAGCTCATTCCAACCTACCAAAATCCGCGTCTTCATATTCCTCTGCGCGGAAATTAGAAACGCCTAACAGGCATCCCTGAAGTTAAGCGCCAATCAACAACGTAACTCTCTTATCGTATATGTTACTCGTTGTAATTTTCAGAATTAAAATGACCTTGTAGTAAAAATTGGCAGTCATATGTCGCAAAGTGTCCATTAGCATATAATTAAGTATATGCATGAACCCACCTTTGTTGCGTGCATTATATTGGATGGAAGCTATAAGAGGACTAAATCTTGTGTACTTTCGACACTAACCGGTGGCTTTGTCGTCGCTAAAATGTTGCAAGGCTGAGAGCAATTACGCTGAATGAGTCATCTAAAGCAGAAGAGTGTTGAGCGACGGCGCTCGCCTTGGCCTTGTGGGTGTCGCCGGGTTCAAGGTTTATTTACGTGGCGAACCTGGGCTCCTGTGACGAGAGACGGCGGATAAACTGGGCGGGCGGCGAGGCCAGGCTGAGTGACGAGTCGACACGCCGCAAAAACACTGCCTGCGGCTCACTCGCTGCGCACATGTGCGCCGTTGTTAAACAGTACGGAGGTCACCACAGAGGGAAATAAGTCGAACTAAAACAATGTTAATTCATCGTGAAAAATAAAAAAACGTTTAAATAAAACGAAGATCCTGTACATGTCCATTTTCTAATTACCTTCAACAAAGTGTTCAGGTGTTAGTTTCTTCTTTTTATTCATCTAATCTAAACGAAATATATAGAACAATTAAATTTAATTTTAGGATTACGGAAGACGTTTTCTATTGGATGTGTAGAACATATCTGTTACATCGACGAATTTTTTAAATGCAATTTTTTTAAATTAAATTCATTTTAAAAATCTATGTTCCAACCTAGTTGATTTTAATGCTATACTTGCAATTCTTTAAATTCATAACTTTGACTACATTTTCCAAGAATTCGCGGAATTGTACAAGTTTTAAGTGCAAATTTTTAATACTCCTAATCGCAAGTGATAAAACCCATACCAGTAACATGTAACCAATAAAAAATTGAGGCTCATGAAGCGGATACAAGGTTAGAAGACGCTCTCACCCAGCGTGATTGATGAGCGGTAACGTGGGTCCCTGTCTGCCCAACTAGACTTGGGTTTTCCATGTTTTCCCCAAAACACTCCAGGCGAAAGCCGGGTTGGTTGCTTCAAAAAGACCATGGATGAATTCTTTCCCATTCCTTGCCCCCAATCCTTTCCCATCTCTAATGAAGTCGATGAAGCGTAAAGATAAAAGCAAAAGAAAAAGCTTCGAGAAGAGCGTGATAAGGAAAAGTTTACGTGCACCTACTCTAAACAAATAGAACACCCATTCAAAGACAACATTGACTTGTGAACTGTCTGTGTTCATACTACACTATGCGACTGCAGATATTGCTAGCGGCCAGATGATAAGAACGCAGAAGGATCACTGTACGGTATCGATAACTCAGGCAGCAGATCGTCTAGTTGAATGCGTGGCTCACTGCACTGAGAGGCCGCACGCTGGATAGGGGAGGTATAAAGCCACCGGGCACGAGTGCAGGCCACCGCCTACTGACCGCCCTCATTGTGATTTTTAGGCGTTTTCTGCAATCATCAAGACGGATTCTGGAACAGTCCCCAAACTCCGCCTCATGAACTACACATTTCATAAAAAAAATAACACTTCCCACACACAGAACATAGTTCCACGCTTCGCAGAAAGATGACAACACTTCATTTCCTCCGTTGCTGTAAAACGCGGACACTTAAAACTCTGCCACTAGGCGGTTGAACTATCCCTTCTGAGATCTCCCGACCAAAAAAGAGAGGGCGTATGGCATTATTGGCCGGAAGACCATGAAGGGTAGGTCGGGCGCCGGTTTGACAGTTTTTCTACTTCCCGCGCATGCGCCTCTGTCGTGCCTACCCTTATCCTATCCCGGTAAACCTACTGCGTAATGGGGACCTAAAGTTTAACGTAGAATCCGAACGACGGAAGCGTTCTGGCTTACTTCACGTTAGACAGCAATCTGTGCCAGAGGTGAAGGCCGAACTAAGCACCTTTCAAAGTCCCCGCCAAAACAGGTGTTCGAACCGGGAGCCTTTTAATCTACAGTCAGACGCCTTAATCACTGAGTCACCAGACCACTCTCGTGACCAAAGAAGCTATAAGACAAAAATGTTTCTATTACAGCTTATTAAAAATGTGATAAACGAATCTGTGAATGAGATTCAATGATGTTAACAGAGACGGAGGCCTCCAGTTGAGACTATCGTACTACCCATCACCACAAATGCGGCGCACAATTGCACCAGACAGCAGTCACACGGCAACTTGGCTCCATCTCACGCGTACAAGATTCAAGCTCACATCTAAGCATACGCTGTCTTCCGCCAGACAACAGGTCGCATATACTTAACGATCCCATTTATAAGAGACGTCTTATTAATCTAGGTTCCTTTTATCTGCGTTACACGTCTCGAAGATATCGATAATGGCGGGATGATTTGTTGATGAAATATAACTCCGTAATCACATACAGAGTCATGCGATGGCTGCCTTACGGATTTGGCTACATCATTCTTTCCTGTAACAAAAAAATCTCTTCTCTTTTTTTGTCCCAATGTTATAAAGATACCACTGTTTTTGGTTATAGAGTTGGAATCATGATTTTTAAAACATTTAAAATAAATAAAGTATGAAAACTGTATAACCACACCTCTATAAAATACAAGGTCTATAAACAAAATGAATGTTTGGGACTCAGTCCTAATACAAGATTTTTTTTAAAAATCATGAGTTTTCCCATAGACTGATTTAAGATAGAAAACACCCCGCTGTTGAAAATATAACGAGCATTCCTGGATGTTACACATGTTTCCTGTGAGGCGAATATGATATGAACACTCTCCGAGACTAAACTTAGTGGAGCACGAACAAAGAAGTTTCCGGCCGGGTTGTGATGACGCCGTAAAGGTGATTTTACTGCTCATAAATCATTTGTTCCAGAAATAACGTTGCCATGGCTTCCGACGTTACGATATCCAATCTTCACTTCCACGTGACGCCGAAGCCTGTCCTCTTTTCCACCAGCTCAGCAAGGTTGTGAAGTAACAAACTTATTACAATAATGTTTTAAATTAAACACAGTTTATTAACAACTGCTTTTATTAATGTTTTTCACCACACGCTTTTCGCCCTTTTGGAGTGGGAGATATATCTGCATAAATGATTAAATATTGTATGTAATATGTCGTAATATTTGTACAATATTATGTTCACTCCCTCTACTACTATTAATGTACATAGTTTTCATAGTATCTGTATAACAAACATAACCTTGTATAAATTCACTTCATAATATTGAATTAACTGTTTGAATGACAAACTTTATGTAAACACACTCTACTATGGTAGCTGAATCATTATTCCCTGCATTTCTCTGGACTGGTATTCCAGTATAAAATAAGCTTATATTCACTTGACATTCTGTTATTTGCTGTGTTTCTTGTTGAACATGCACTTGTGAAAATAATAGAAAGTGAGGTGTACATAAAATTACAGTGAAAAATAATTTTATATTGGAATACCAGTACAGATAAATGCTGCTCCGAACTGTCATGTGACAGCTACCATAATTTTCGGATGCAGAGAGTATCTACATAAAGTTTGACAGTCAGACAGTTAATACAATATTACCAACTGATTTTATACAAGGCTATGCTTATTATACAGATACTTTGAAAACTATGTACATTAATAGTATAGAGGGGGTGAACATAATATTGTATATACATTATAATATCTAGTCATTTAAACAGATCTAATTATAACACTTTGTATATTTATAGCCACTGATGATGCCTCACTCCAAAAGGGTGAAACGCGTGTGGTGAAAAAATTATAAAAACGGTTGTTATTAGACGGTGTTTAATTTAAATACATTTATGCAACAACTGTGGAACATGGCCAACAACAAAGTTATTATTACAATAATGTTTATAAATTAAATAATGAAAACACTGAGCGCAATGATGGACCGAATGTAATAAAACATTGGCTTCATGAGACGTCTGGTCGAAGATCAAGGTGTGCTTATAACTGCCCAAGTTGTGTCAATACGATCGGAAATTTACCAGTCACTGTGAAGACTACTTACCAAATCGCCATAGTGATTGGAAGGTTGTCATTTTTAACGCAGCAGTAGTATATTAAAAACTTCAGTCATGCTTCGCTTTATTTATTTTTTCCATGTGAATTTATTATTTTCTTTGTACACTTAAATGTCGTGAAACCTTCAGCCAGTTTGGATGTTATAATTTTATATCCTATTTACCTCCAAGATTTAATTTTATCAATTATTATACAGATTTCAACAAGTCAGCCCAAATAGGGTTAATGCATGTATTAAAATGAAACAAATAAACAGGAGATATATTATTTTCGTCAGTAGATATCTTGGACTTGTTTTCTTTATTTAGAGGATACACGAAACACACTTCGAACAAAAATGAACAATTAGTTGCATAATCTGCGGGATTTAACGATGTATACTTCCTCGACTGCTCTATGTTCCTGACTGTTTACAAAATAAGACAATCTAAAACGTACAATTTTATTTATAGTTCTTGAACGAACACATTTACGAATCTTTTATTTGCAATTCTAGTTACAGAAAAACAATGGCTTTAAGTATAGCCTGACTTTAGGATAAAAAAGTACATGCTTTTAAAGGTATCTGGAGTAAAAAAACATACACCATAAACATTGAATATACAGCATATTAGTTCTGACGGAACCACCTGTCCTCAAATGAATATCACATTGGTAGGATATGCAACGTGGAACTGTATTTTACAAAAAAAATGTTCTTTAACGACGCTCAAAAACATTTCTGTGGAAAACGGAACGACAACTACGTCGTGAAGGAGTCGACCGTGTTGAGTTACAAAGTGAAGATGTGGTTTCATCAATTTTCTCACCGTCCTTTACTTTGAGTGGTCCGGAAGTGTGGTCTATGATTAAACTGGGCACAAGTATTTATTCCTCGCAGTAACGTTTTCAAGCAGTACTGAGAAGTGCTCTTCCATTGCTCCTTACACCGCTATTATCAATTACAAGATTCCTTCCTATCTTTACCAGAAAGATGTTTGGAAAATATAATTAAAACTGCTAATGTGGATTTTTTTTAACTTTTCCCGTTTTGGGTAAAATAGACAATATGGTGTTCAGAAAGCGCTTTAATGAGGATTTTATAAAATAAAGCATTATGACATTACTTCAGCCAAACAAACGTTCTTTGAACTAACAATTACATTTCAGAATTTATATTTCAAACGTTTACGCCTGTGAAATAAACTAGTTTGTCAGATTCTCTATACTAATATTAAAATTGAAATGACACAAGATGATCTCGAGAGGATAACTATTTGGATACTTGTTATGAAATGACTATCTTAGTATATCATTTCATAATAAACTCAGTTGGGCCGGACATATTAGAGAAATGGTAGTGAGGAGCTTCAAAATCATGCGTTTGAAAGGGGGGTGAGAGAACTGGGATACGACAGGTTACTCAGGCCAATGTCTGAGTATGGTGGACTGGTAGGGCTCCATAACACACGTATCAAATAGAGGAGTTGGCGTTGGACGCGGCTGCTCAGAAAGTGAGGTGGAGTTGGAGGTGATGAGGGATGCAAACCAGACTAGCTAGACTTTTCCTGTGAACATTACCGCAGGATACAATCAGTAACTGATATAATAAAGGATCTGTGTTGGGATTCGTGGGAAGATTGAAGGCGTGTAGCGTTGTGGAAGTGTGAAGGTAATATACTGGTGATGAGGCTTGGATGGGGGAAGGGAAGACACGGACATGGCCATAAAATAGAACTTGAGGCAGCTGGAAAATTTTCTTTTATAGCTAAAGGACTAGAATAAATAGCGATATAAATGATGAAAAAATTCCCTAAAAAGTGAAAGAATTTTCTATAAAAAATCGTGAAATGTAAAAGTAAGTAATTGGGGAAATTGATAAAGGAGCATTAGCTCCATCATAATTAAATTAAAAAAGAAATAATTATTTAACAGATATGCAAAACAAGTATTGGCTTTTTCATCCAGTTGAGCTACCATTAATTAAAATCGTTAAGGAAGTCATCACCTGATTGTGATAATAATTAATGATTTCCATTTTAGCTGCTTGCCCTCCGATATTGCAGAATAATAATCCGCCCAAGATACCAAAATGACGCTTTCCAGAGGTCCAACCCCATCAATCGGCTGTCTCGTCCTTCACAGGCGAATCTGTTGCTGATTACCTCTAATAGCAATTATATTCCTAAACGTTATTTAATCACATAATTGTTTCTGGTGGTACCTTAATTCGAATAAACCGCGATATCCTGTAGCGTTTATTAATCTTTCCGTGTAATACAAAGAAGCGGAAGTGTAATTACCCCGTATGAAGTCACCACAATCTGCACTGAATAGAAGATCGTTTTAATAAGGCACAAGCGGTGCGTGGCCAACAACGATGTGACATCAGATTCTACTAATACAATGGGCTTGCTGCAGGCTGTGTCGCCTATTGACACTGGCCTGATTTTAAACTTCTCTAATCAAGTAATCAATCATCTCTTATTTCCGCCCGTTAATTATTCAGGTTATCACTTTTTCCTGACTTGCTTTATAGTTGTTGTGGTTTATTTATTTATTTCTCATGTCCAGGACATAACATTACGAGTTGAAAAAAAAATAAGATTAGATTAATTAATTAATATCAAACTATAGAACAAAATTAAAAGGAATGTGACCAGAATTCCGCAATCTTGATGGTTTTCCCGTTTGCCCTAAAAGGTCATCGATAGTGCAGGTTTCAGGGAGATTCCTGCATATCAGAAGATGTTGTGGGTTCTGAAGCTCACCACTTTCACATAGATCGTTGTCAGTAGTGTAGCCCCATTTTTTAATATTAGATCTACATCGGGACACTTCAGTTCTTAGTCTTTTTAAAGCCTTCTATATAGCATATGGTTGATTACACCCCGCAGCCGGTGCCTCTTTGATGTTCCTCCACTGCTCTTCAGGCAACGAAATTCGCCATAGTTCTAGACGGCGTGCTTCAGCGGAAGATGTTATGGCTGTAGTTGACTGTATGAAGCTCTTTCTTGAACTCAGCCTTGTGGGCTGAAGTTCGTGTCCAAACAAAGGGTGTGGTATTTACATCCTATTTTGGAACACTCACAATCCATACATGTAATACCGCCACCAGGCCACCGCTTGGACTTCTTTATATCCTTGGCCGTAGAAGCAGTTTACATTTTACGCTAGTCTGTCTTTCGTTCGCGCGATTTACGCAAAAACTGTTCGACGGACTTCCATGTAGTTTTTTACATTATACAGCTTAGAGACCCAACAGTAAATTAATGTTTAATTTTGATGCCACGCCGAGAAGAAATAAATAAAAAAAGTATCTGTCCGTCTATTTCTTAACCGCGATTCTAGCTGTAACTACTGGACGGGTTTTCGTGGACTTTTAAACAAGTTGCATCCCAGGGTCTCAGGGCTAAAATGAGATATGTTTCATCCCGGGGCGACATTTCGAAGCAAAGAAAGAAAAATACTGAAGATTTAAATGTTATATAGTGTTCACTTGATATTTGTTATGGGTATTCACTAAAAGTGACTTAATTCTTGGATTTCAGTGATCGGATATATCGAAGTCGAATGCACTACGCGAGTCATCATTCCCGCTACAACTTTGGAGTTCCTCGCACCACAGGAATAACCAGAAAACGGTAAGCATGTAGTTACGTGAGTTCAAAGGCAGTTCGATTATATTTTTGAAGTAAGGTCATAAACTGGCTTCCTCCAAAGCAGAAACAAATGAATAAACAGTTTATACACTTTGATATTTTTTTTCTTTGAATAATGTAAACGGTACTGAACTTGCTGTTCTTTTTTTTGTGGCCTGTTGAAGCTGGAAAGTTCTGTTCAGTTTCATCTGGGAGCTGTTCGCACATTAGTAATATGCACAGAAAAAGTCAATAAAATTAGTGAAAATAGCTTATAACAATGTTTCTGCACCTGTGGTCCGCGAAGATGAGACAGATGGTTTGCAGATAGAAT
This sequence comes from Vandiemenella viatica, assembly GCA_031002005.1. Taxonomy (NCBI): domain Eukaryota; kingdom Metazoa; phylum Arthropoda; class Insecta; order Orthoptera; family Morabidae; genus Vandiemenella; species Vandiemenella viatica. The sequence continues at coordinate 158,336,670 of JARYHS010013630.1, read as the reverse complement.
GTTAAAAATTTAATTCTTACTGAATTAGAGATAATTAGAAAAAAATGGTAAACATAAAATGGATTCAGTAATAGTACTGTATAAGACTATTTGAGAGTATAAGCTATAAATCAAACTTTTGAAAAGTCATCAATACTTCAATTTCTATATAAAAAGTCTGGTATTTCCTATATATGAGGATATGAAAGTACTGTTACTATAATACGTTACCAAACACGTTTGTAGTCGCACCAAAGAGAGCGGCGTTCCTTTAAGAATCAAGATAATGGCCGTTTTATGATAACCATATTGTAGGTATAAGTTCTTAAGAGATATCGGCATGTGCCGATAACAATTGATAGGATTGGTCAGTAATGCACAAATGGGAAACAATTAGGCCCATATAAATCAGTGGTCTGTGGAATTATTTGGGCATTTTACAGGTCCTTTAGTTGAGAAAGATTGAGAAACGCTGGTATATAGTATTTAGTTTTACAGATTAGTAAGAGAAGCGTGCTATGCAATTATTGTGTTTGCAGATTTATCTCACGGTAAACAGCACAGTATATTCGACTCATATTGATATGCTATTTGAGCATTAATAGTACAAGCCACTCCACAGGAATAACGACACACAATAAGAAACTATGTTGAACGTAAAGTGGTTCGCCGAAAGCGTAAATTTGTCTATTCCGCGTGTTGAATTGGAGCCGGGAGCCATAAAGCGCCCTTAAGTGGTGACGTGTTCGCAGGAGGCAACGAGCCACCGCTCGTCCGGCCATTCCTCTCCACTACGGATGGCCCGCCCACACCACGTCACTGGTCAGCCTCATTCTGTCAATCACAGGAAATATGCCAAATCAGATCCACTGCTTATGAGCCGCTGATTGGTACTACCATAGGATCCTCTTAGCTGATTCCATTCGATTGCATCTTTGACACAGAACAATTTGTAGATTAGCCGATATTATATTACATACTGAAAGTTTTTCCAGTATTTCTCTAACCTTATTTGATACGAATCGTGGAGCAACATTTGGAATTTATGTTGCGAGATTCGGAACTAGTATAAAAAGTACTATTCACTGTCGCAGTGAACAAGGAAATAAACTAACATAAAGTCTCCCAACGTATTCGGATTAACAGCAGGCTTCTTGATCTAGACAGTGCTTTGAGCTATCAGTTCCGTGATCTTTAAGGTGAACTGCGTGAGGCGACCGGAATACCGCCCCGTGTGCCAAGAACAACATTACAAGACTTTTTTGTGCATAATTTGTTAATATAACTTGGCTATTATCATTCGAAGAAAGCCGAGATCGATATGGTGGACCGATACGTTTTGTATGTACCTCGGAAGCTTTAGGGAGCATCAACACTAGCTATTATTTTTAGTGGGTGCAGTGATCGTCTAAAAATCCGTGTGGTCTTAATGAGCTGGTGACAGAGTTTCTTGTCGCCTGCGCAATCCGCCCCTATCGTAGCCGCCTAACCTAACCCGGTAGTCCTACCGCGTGTAGGGGACCTGCAGTTAAAGGCAACGGCCACACTGGTGTGTTTTCAAAACCGAGATATAGCTGGAAATTCTGCAGACATTGCCACACTGGCTCGTTTTTTCCACACGTGAAAACACGCCTGTTCAAAACTCGAAAGGCCACACCTGCAGTTTTTCCTGCTAGCAGGGGTGAGTGATCTTCTGTCTTGAAGCGAAATTATTATGAAAAGAATTTCAAAATATAATAGTGAAAGCTAAAATGTTCAAGCTGGGAAGGGAATACGACAAGAAAGGTGAAGTGTTCTTCTGCCAATGTGGCCACTCGATACTGCGTGATAACCTGCCGACGAATGGGCAAGGTGTATTCTTCTGTGGGCAACCTTGAAGATGCGCCTTCCCCCACTTCCAGTTGCGTGAAATCAAGCTTTGTCTGGCTGGTAACGTCTTCTTCTATGATATCCATTTTTTGTACTTGATTTAACCACAAGTTCGGCTTGAAAACACACCAATGTGGCCGCAGCCTAACGTGAAATCCGAACTATGGAAACATTTTGGCGTACTTCAAATTACACAGCAAGCTGTGCCAGAAGTGAATGTTGGGTCAAGGACCTATGAAAATCCTCGCCGAGAAAGGGATTCGAACCGGGAATCTTCTGATCTCCAGATAGACGCCTTAATCATTGAGTCAACAGGGTGACTAGTGTTCCTCTGAAACTGAAGTGTGATTGCTATGGGAGTAACATCTCTGATTCTTTACTTAGTTGGTGGGGGAGCAGTGAAGCAAGCTGGACTCTTGTCCTTTCGTGTTGGAGCCTGAACCTGTCTTGCAGTCGTGGACCATTGCTATTTCCTCACCAAGCGAGGCCTGCGCAATCGGTGAGAGAGGGATCTTTACAGTTTGGAGCTGCGATTGTAAGAGAATAAAGGAAACCACTTAAAAGATATCGTCAGGACAGAGTAGAAAATGCTGAATGGCAATCGGTTGATCATGGTGCATCCAACTGCTGGTCATTTCTCGTCTGGGCGTTAAAGACGGAATCGAGGTCAATCTGTCTCTTACTTTCGTTTACTTAAAAGAGAAAGTGAAATTTCTAATTAATGTGGCGATATTGCAGCAGGATGTGTAGTTCACGACCGAATGATGGACCAGACTACTGTAATTGCCTCGGCTATAAATTCTTTGTCACTCAGTCAATCGCGGTTCGAATCCCCGTCCGGGCATCCAGATTTGGGTTTTCCATGGTTTCCCCAAATCACTCCAGGTGAATGCCGGGATGCTTCCTTCAAAAGGCCATGGCCGAATTCCTTCCCATTCCTTGCCCCCATCCTTTCCCGTCTCTAAAGACCACGTTGTTAAAAAGGGACGTTAAACTGTTTTTTTTAAAAAAAAAAAAAAAAAAAAAAAAAAAAAACTCAGTCAATCGGCGCAAGAGTGGCGAAAACTTTGTCGAGTGCAATGTAGTTAGGTCACGGCAGTATTAAAAAATGAACGGACTGTATACTGCGCAGCGCAGCAACGCAGGCACCTACCTATATATTCGTCGTAAATTGCAAAAATACCTTCAACAATAGACAATACCACTCGGAATTGTATTCTGGTCAAGTCTAAACCAGGAAACGTTTAACAATAATTAAACTTTTCCGCAATGGTAGGAAGACTTGAAAGCTGGCGATATCTTTATGGTCTTACCTAGAAAACAAGCGTAACAATGTATTTGTTGTTTGAAGTGTAAAAAATAAAACATTGCTAGTTCTTGAATTATTACTTAGCTCAAGCCGAGGCAACATTATGCAACGGTGGTACTTTAATCAAATGGAAGTATTCGACGCAGCAGTTTGGTAAGTCACTGCTGTTGTCTGTCTGACAGCTTAAAATCAAAAAAATTCACGCCTTTATCTTGATCTTGACCTAAAGTGGTAGTTGCTTTGTGTATGTTACGTTCGCTCTAAATTCCACATGCTTAATTATAGGTCCTGGATGAAAGTAAATCGCTATCCTATTTGTTAAAAATTGTTGCTACATCATGCAAGCAACCACTAGTTCATCTATAATACTTAGTTTCATAATCGTTGTTATGGAATATGTGATCACTTTACGGTGATTTCAATACAAACTTTCCAGACATACGAAACAAAGAAACGATAAGATACTCATAAGTTGCAGGTATTTCTCTGGAGCGAACATCGCTTTATTAAAAGCGACTCGAGGAATCGTGAAAGAAAATCCCCGCCAGTTCAGAAAAACAATTAGAAAGAATGTTGACAAACACATATTTAGATAAAACATTAGGGAAGGAAAACATCCGTCCTGATATAATCGCAATCTCATAATATTGTTGAAAAAGCAGAGCCAGCAGTCACCAGTGTGTAGGATAGAAGTCTTACGAAAGATAAAAATAAGCTATGGTTATGTAAATACGGCTAATGTAGAGCAAACACTACTGAATCAGTAGCGAGTCAGATATCAGAGAAATTGCATTTACAGAAGAAAACTTGATTAATATACCTACTTTCCAGCGCACCACCAAAAATGAGTAATTACTAAATTTGAAAATAAGTAGAATACTTGACGCTCTAAAGTGAGGAAAGCAGAGGTTTGAATAATATGCAATATGCAACTGAAACAGTTCACCTCTGAAATCCTTAGAGGAAAGAAAGTATACTCAACTTACGTGGTGCTAATATTTAAAATGGAATCATTAACATGTTTGTAGTAGAGTTCCTGAACATACGGTATATTGAGTTCAAAATAACTTCTCTCTCAGCAAGCGTTAAAACTATGTAAAGAATAGCTATTGACGCGGGATCACATGTAACTACACTATTAGATTCAGTGAATTTATTTAACACAAATAAATAAAAACGTCTCGTAGTAAAAATAAGGCCATGCGAAATATCGTAATCAATTAATTACCGCAGCTTCGCCCGCTTGGTCCAAGGTGCGTGCAGTCAGGGGTGTACCTCATTTTATTCTTTTCATTTTGCAACACAAGTTATTATCCCAGAGAGCGAAATAAAAACCTATATGCGATGTAATATATATATTTAGATACTTTCTTACTTGCTGTGTTCCTCCAGCTATCAGTTTTAATATTCGATTTCTGTATATTTTAAAGTAATGGAACTTAGAAAAATTAAGAAATTAACTAATCAAATGTTTTTAATGCTGCGTGAAAATTAGGCATTTTAAGATGAAAGGAAATATTCTACATAAATATTATCCTTACCCACAGAGAACGTAATGTGTTACAGAAAAAATAAGAAATTAACTAATCAAATGTAGATAAACATGCGTGAAAATTAGGTATTTTAATAGGAAAGGGAAATATTCTAAATAAACGTGATCAAATTTTAGTATCCTTGCTAAGCAGAAATTTTCATCTACGATTGTAGTGTAGTGTAGTTGTAACAGCGTTACGATGACACGTCTTCTTTCACGGGCAACTCGGCGACGACACGTGATCCGTCCCTTTCATTCCCAATAACTACAAACATGTTTATGTAACGCTACAATAGCTATGATTAATTAAATAATATTCCGTGCCAGATATCTTTTAATATAATAAACTTTTTTTTCGGGTGTTCTGCCGGTTAGCTGCTTCTGCCATAAGCGACGTTTCGACAGCTTCTTCCACTGTCTTCATCAGGTGAACTGAAAGTCGGAGTTACTACTGCGACGACGCGTCACCGAAACGTCGTCTATGGCAGAAGAACTTATCCTGCATAACACCGGGGAAGAATTTTTATCATCAGTAGGCCTACGCCAGGAAAGATTCAAGAATCAATTCTCACATTTTTTAATATTCTTTTTATTCCAGTGTTATTAGAAATCTGACCTGCAGGACATACATTAACGTTCTTCAAACAATTCGTTGCCTTAAACATAGTTGTCAGCTGACAATGATGACTAGGGATGTATAGGAGCTCCGCATCCGCAAGTGCGGAACTTTCGCTTGAAATCGTGCCTCGGCTTTCACATCCACAATTTCTAATGAGGATGTATAAAGGATATTATTATTCTTTTCTCTTTATACCAGATTCACCGAGCGTCGTGGATGAGCAATTAACGCTCTGGCCTCGCGTTCGGGAGGACAGCGGTTCGAATCCCCGTCCGGCCATCCAATTTGAGTTTTCCATGGTTTCCCAAATCACTCCAGGCAAATGCTGGGATGCTTCCTTCAAAAGGCCATGGCCGAATTCCTCCCTGTCCCTTTTCCCTCAGTCCCATCCCGCCTCTAATGACATCGACGTCGACGAGACGTAAAGCCAAAGTTAAAAAAAAATCAGATTCGGCCCGTAGTCGCTTATCTAACAACTTGGTTGTTTTTTTCTTGCGATACTGCAATAAAAGTAATAATGAACTGAGCGGTTTTATTACCTAAACGGCGAATTTACAAGTTTGAACTTGTATGTAAAGTAATCACGGGTTCAACTTATTGGAGATCCGTGTAGAACTACTGTAGGATGCACTCATCCATTCACCCTACACCTGTTCCAAGCGGTTCTTTCTATGCGTTCTCCGCACAACGGTGTCCTAATCGTACACTCCTAGGATGTTTCCTCCAAATACGATCCAACGCCATAGCTTATTGTATGGCAGGGACCCGTGTTGGTTGTCAGGGAGTCCAACAACATCCAACACATCATACATGTAGTCATGGAACCCCTTTAACCGCCCTAAGAGTCCTTTATCAGAAAATCGCAGTATCGTAGGTACTACAAGTTACTCTGCGAATGGAACGCTAGAACGGTGGAAAGGCAGGTGGCGGGTACGGAGATGTATAGTCGTGTGGCGTTGTGCTTGACGTTTGAATTAGTCGAGCCGCGAACTCCGCAAAGTCCATATGACAAAGATAGTTTTTTTTTTTTTTTGACGCGTGCGTAGTTGTGTAAATAATTTAATTCACATGTGAAATCATCCCACGTTTTTTGTTGTTGAAAGATCGGGCAAAAATAATGAGTATGGAAGTATTATATGGAAATAGACTTTGCTTATGAAAAAATGTAGAAATTGGCATAAAAAATATACTTATTTTAATTATATTTTTGATAAAATATTAAAATCAAAATAATTATAAATCTTTTCTCAACCTCCGCATCCGCTTCCGCAAAACATCCTCATCCACGTATATAAAGCACTGAATATCCGCATCTGCAAAGATGACTTCCGTTACAATCCTGGAAGACGTGTATGTGGGTCCGCATTTGCCTGCTAAACAGTGTGTTTCTGATGCCATAGTCCATTCCAAGCGCAGGCAGTTATCATTGAGAGCGTTCCCTTCCTGAGAACTCTCTTGACAGGGTGAACTCTGGTGGCTTCCCGTTGCCTTACACAGTGTGTGTTCCACTGTGTTATACTACCGTGATAGTGTATGTGTGTTCAGTGTAGAGTGTTGCTTGTGTTGTATGAAGTAAGAGGTGAAGAAAGGAGAAGATGAAACCCGTTCCAGCCCATTCAGGCCTACTATTCCAAAAGACTCCTACGAGGAATCACCATCAACGTCCCGTACGCACTCAGTCCTTATGCACTGAGGAGAAGTTTGTGATTTAACCCAGGGCTCTGGTGCACAATCTGCTGATTAGGAACTGTGCGCCACCCAGTCTCCTACCTTGCCGGTCAAGATGATACAAATTTCTTCCACCACCAGGACTCCAACCGAATCAACGCTGGACATCGGTGTCACAAAAAACTGAACTGGCCGTCTTGCGATTATTCCGAATTAAATAACGAGGAGTTACAAAGTAGCGTTGTTTATGAGTAGTTTTCGCATTAATGTTACTTCTTCTCGATGTTCCATGTTCCATATTTTTTTTCTTTAAATTACCATCAAACAATTTCTAAGAAACGATATGACTGCGAAAAAACAGGAGAGGCAGCGATAGCGAGGGAAACGTCGAAACGGAGCTAATTATGAAGTCGTGGACAAACGAGACTGTAAATAAAGAATAGCTTGACGCTCTTGGTTTAAAAAAGAACCGCTTGTACTAACTGCATCGTAGAAGCTCAGTTCTTGGTTAAACAGACACTGACATAAAAAAAAAGCTACGCCACTTGTTCCGCCGACCAAAGCGCATTATTTATGGATTGCGTCGGCAGTTTATGCAGTGTGTATTTTTTGCCGTGGTTGGGACTTTCGCATTACGTAGTTTGCTTCTAGCAACGTGAGTAAAAGTAGCGATACTTGTGAGGAATACGTGCATATAACGTCGAACGTTGCATATTGTTGCTGTAGCCACGTCTTGAAAACATAGATAACATTTGGGAGGAGAATAATTATTGACATAATTTTTTTGACTAGCTTGATGTAATATTCAATCTGTTCCTTTCCTGTGCTAATTCCATCTCCTCGGCATAATCACTGAGTTCTAAATCCCATTCATCTGCTTCTCTTATTAAACGATTATTTCCTTTATACATACCGTTAGCAAAAATGTGACCCGTCGTTCTATTTTTACATTTTTTAAGATTCTTCCTCAAACTGCTTTATTCATCTCTCGTTTACACAAAGTGTTCATTTCAATTTTAATCTGCCCACGTTCCATTGTGCCTAAATAGTTAAGATCTCGGGGTTATGAAACATTATATCACTCTAGTTAGAAATTACTCTGATTCTGATTGGTTATTCAGAGGAGAAGAAAAATGTGAAAAAGTTGTGGTTGAGAGAATACTAGGTATTGTTTTCAAGTAGACGGGAAGTAATTACAGTAAGAAATACAACTGCATGAATCAGCATGTTTAGGAAGGTATTTGTCGAAATTCTTTCTTCACATTTTTAATGCACAAGTGTTAGTTTTATATCTCTTTGAACAACAAAATCAATTAGTTTTTTTTTCTGGTGGGAGTGAGCAAATATTTAGCAACAAGCATGAAGGGAAGGCAAACCTTAGTTGAATTTCATTACTCTCACCTTACCGAATGTACTATTGTAGCTCCTGCTGATGGAGTTAAAACAAGACGACTTTTATTTTTCTACTTTGTGGTGTCACCCATTCCGCTGCTGATGTGAAGTCTCTCGAATGCCAGATGAAACGGGCAGTTCAGACGAAAAGATCGAATTAACGACTAAGGTATCGCTCATCTGGATAATACTGGTGTTTCCTACCGCCATTCTTATGAGATCAACTAAAGAAGGTTAACTTTGAAAACGATGATGAAATTTATAACTGAGTGAACTTGATAAGGTATGGGATAAATTCGTTTGTTGTATTACGGTGTATAAAAATATATTGAAATCATAAACGATGTGTACTGATCTAATGATAAACTTCAAAACTATTATTTCAGTTTTTCTTTTTTTTTGTATTTTTTTTTTTGTTGGTTTTTTTTTTTGTATTATGATCTCACGGTTCGTTGACGTTGATATAATCACAATCGGAATACAGTTTGGGTGGGGGGGGGGGGTTAGTAATGAAAGAGTTTTGCGTGGATTTTTAATAAACCATCCCGTCGTTCACCTGAAATTATTTTCCAAAACGGTGGAAAACCGAAATCTGTTTTGCCTGACCGGGGTTGAAACTCGCGTCCTCTGGAGTGCCAGTCCCAAAAGCCTACAAGTCTCTGTTTCAATTTTGATGTTGCTCTAAATATTCTGTATATAAAAACACAGCTTCTTCAAGTGATTTGGGCTATTTCGAGATATATTCTGACCGAAAAAATATGTATTCGTTTTTGTAGACTACATAGTCTAGAGCTGTTCATAGAAAATAGGAAAGTTCTTTTATAGTTGATTTTCAATGTCAGAAATAATTTGACTAAAGAAAATTACTCATCCAATAAACAAATTTTCAAAGCGTACTGCGCACCATTAAAAAATGTGGTACTAGCACGAATTATCTTTATGAATTTGGAATAACTGTTAGTAGATTGAATTAAATCTGAAAGGAGACGTTCGTGAGGTGGTGACGTTAGTAAAAAAAAAAAAAAAAGAATTAACCAATCTATTTTTATGAACTTTAGTTTTCGTGTAATAATTTATTTTCAAGGACAGCTGTTTCTTGGCTTTACCATTAGTTATATATAAAAAAAATATTTTTAACATTGATTCTTTGATGAGTCCAGAAAAACCAAAATCAGAATTTAAAAAAATATATATTTCGATGTTACAGTGTAAAACGTCATCTAATTCCCCATTACTTATGAAGTTTAGTTTTTTATCACCACTGAAATTTTATGATAAGTGAAACGTGCATTTTCGAGTCGAAAGATACATCAACCCAGCATCCGCCTTGATGATAATGTCCACATCGTATGCCTGTTGATCCTATCGGTACGGCTGACTTTAATCTTCTACCAGATTTAAAACTCAGAAATCGGCGTCAAGTACCGCTGAAATGTTGTGGAAAGACGAAATGCACTTTAAAATTATGCGATGAAGAACGTTGGTTTTGTCGGTAGCGACTTTCCCGGAGTAATTAGATTCAAATGTCGGTAACACCAAAGAGATTCCTGTTTTCGATATTTTACTGAAACATCTGGTGAGCTTCCTAGGAAGTGTTATGGGCGACTGCTTATCTTGTTGAGTCAATTAAAGACGAGGCTCGCTTACGGTCCACAAAACATAAAGAGGGAAAGATGTCTAAGTCAAATGACAGCACTTCATCACATAATTTTTAACCAGATGTACTGATGTGCTGGAAACCTTCACCTGTCGATTTTTTTTATTGTAAAGTATGAACGCTAAGACCTTGAAACGCCATTCAAGTGGATCCCGTTTTCAATCAGCGTCCGCCTATTGAAGTTTTCCTAAACCACTTCAATATAATGCCGAGGCAAGTCCTTAACGTCAGATTGTCGTTCCGTTCGTTTTGCTTCAGTCCTTTTCTGTCCAGGTTCCTAGTCTCCAGCCACGGAACCTCTACCCCATCCACAAACAAAAACAAAAAAAAATTCTTCCTGTCGCTTGATGAGGAATTATGGTACACGGTGACTGCCAGAAGTTGTGTTCATTTTTAATTTTTCTTGTAAATACTGCTGTGTCTTTTCATATTTTTTCTTTACGGTATATCAAACCTGTAATTTCTTCAGTTCGCACTTTCCGGCTTTCTGATCGATGAACTCATTTCTGATTTGTTGAAGATATATAGGCGACTTCAGAGCTCTCTAAATAACCACATCATATACAAAAGATCACACCTTAAAGTTACATCTTTACTTGCAGGTTTCATCAGGTTTGAAGAGATTCACTGTGCTTTTAAAACGCTATGCATTACACAGCATTAAGAATGAGATCACTACTCCATATTGTTGCGCTCATACGTCACTTACATATATAAATATAAAAAAGTATTTATTTTGTTATGTTGTGAATTGAGTATACATGGTACTAATGTTGTTTTATAAGTAAGTACCTGGGTGACCGATCTGCACTCGGCATCTTTCGATTTCGGTTCAGTATGTAAGATTTAATCAAAATCCTTGTGAGAAATTAAGTTTACTTATACACAAGAGTTACTAATATAATAGTATTAGATTTGATAGATTAGATATGTAGAAAGTATGTATTATAAAATCCCAACTTTGTCCACAATCCGAACATTAGATTGATCCTCCAGATGGAAGCATACTAAGCTATTGTATCAGAGGTAGGACGGCAAGTTCCTTTCCTCTGGGACCTACAGTTTAACGTGAAATCCGAACCACGGAATGACATAACGTAGCTCATCTGATCAAATACAACTCTTAAAAATTGTTGCCCCACCGGGTTTGAACCCAGGAGGGGAACCAGAATTTTTTGAGAGCAAGTGCCTTAACCACTTTTTTTCCCCGCTAATGAGCTCCATATTTGTTATACATTCAATATAGTCTATCTCATACCTACCTAGCCTACATAAGATCTACAGTCGGTTAAATAAAATTCATGAATGCACATAGTTGAACATTTTATTTTAAATAATCATCTATATTATGGTTTTTATTCATTTTCACTTTACGGTTATCATACAAAATATAAAGCCGTTTCAAGCTTCTACGAGATGAAGTTGTAAAATAACATTATAATTTTTTTATTAAAGTTTTTTTTTTCACGTATTTTCTTACTGGTGCCTCAGATTTCTACGAGATGGCGGTAGAGCTGTTTCCGAGATGTCAAATACAAGAAAAGCACGTTTTTTTTGGTAAAATTTAGTTTTTGCATGGAACACACCTATTTAGTCAAAAAAGTTATCTTCATAAGAAATTTCATCCAAATCGTTAGAACCGTTTCCGAAGTACCAAATCTACACAAGAATTGGTGCACAGTCCCTTTCTCTAAGCAAAGAGAAACTAACTAACATCAGTAGACTTAGTGGTTTCTAAAACTACTAAGAAATGGTGTTAAGGCCGTTTCCGAGATACCGAATATAAGGATTGCTCGTTTTTTTTGTTAAATCGCGTTTCTGCAGTGAAGACAAGTATTTACATAAACTTGAAAAGCAAAATGTTATCTAAATATGAAATTTCATCCAAATCGTTTCCGAGATACCAATTTTACATATACAAGAATCGCTCGTTTAAAGATAGTACCTGGACGGCCGATCTTCTCTCGGAATCTTTCGATTTCTGTTCAATATACAAGTTTTCGAGTAAAGTTTAATTAAAGTAAAAGGCTCCCTAGGCATTTTGAGGTGTACAGTTGCTTGTTCTAAACAAAGAGAAGCTCAAATAACATCAGTAGGCTTACTGGTTCCTGAAACTTATACGAGATGAGGTAAGAGCCGTTTCCGAGAAACCAAACACAAGAATTGCTCCCTTTTTTTTTTTTTTTTTTTTTTTTTTTTTTTTTTTTTTTTTTTTTTTTTGTTAAATGGTATTACAAACTTGGAAACCAATGCATTATCTACATCGTATAAAATTTCATCCAAATCGGTAGTACCATTTCTGAGATCGTTTGGTTTACCACCTCATAAATTGCTTTTAAAGATAAATGATATTATGTTAAATACAAACCTTAATGCTAATCAGGGATTAATTAATGATGCAAGATTTGTGGTAATTCACTTTGACGAGAACATCATCAGTGCTAAATTCTTTCACTCCGATAAAACTATACTCTTACCTCGCAGTAACCGCACATCTTCTGATCAACCGTGCCTTTCCAAATGATAAAAAAGCAATTCCCAAAAGAAGTAATCTTCCTTGCGAACATTAATTAAGCACAAGGTCAGACCCTTCAAAAGACAGGATTGTATTTATCAGAACCTGTTTTTTCGTATGGACACCTATACGCGACTTTTCCACGAGTTTATAGACCCATTAATGTTTATTTTTGTGATGGTCAAAAAGTCAACTATTATCACGTTGTAAATGCTAATATTGTTTTCAAAGAAGTTTTGTAAAGATGACTGAAAAAAGGACATCTGACAAAGCCAATATTTTTTAAACATCTACTTTTTAAATGTTTTACAATTAAACATGTAGCATTTAACGATAGCGACTTTTAACAGTAAAAGTTATATTTGTTACTGCTCTTCAAAATAAAATACCATTGATTAATAAATACTTGTATTTACTTATTTCCGAATTATTATATTACCATTCGGTGACTGACAACGATACTAATCGCATGGGTCAGCTAGTGTACAAAAATTATTAATTTAAAGTTATAAGAGTTCCTTGCTATAATGAGAGAGAACTAATATCAGCTCAGCTTACTGGTACCTGAAACATCTACGAGATGGCGTTAGCTTCTTTCCCAAGATACCAAATACAAGAATTTTCATATTTTTGTAAAATCCCTTTTTTGCAGGTAAGATATCGACTTGCGTAAACTTAAAAAACAAAACGTTATCTAAATATGAAATTTCATCCAAATCGGTGGAGCCGTTTTCGAGATCCAAAATATATACAGGGTGTTACAAAAAGGTACGGCCAAACTTTCAGGAAACATTCCTCACACACAAACAAAGAAAATATGTTATGTGGACATGTGTCCGGAAACACTTACTTTCCATGTTAGAGCTCAGTTTAGTTTCGTTAGTATGTACTGTACTTCCTCGATTCACCACCCTCTTGACTTCCATTTATGGGGGCATTTGAAAACCCTTGTCTACGCAACCCCGGTACCAAATGTAGAGACTCTACGTGCTCGTATTGTGGACGGCTGTGATACAATACGCCATACTCCAGGGCTGCATCAGCGCATCAGGGATTCCATGCGACGGAGGGTGGATGCATGTATCCTCGCTAACGGAGGACATTTTGAACATTTCCTGTAACAAAGTGTTTGAAGTCACGCTGGTACGTTCTGTTGCTGTGTGTTTCCATTCCATGTTTAATGTGATTTGAAGAGAAGTAATAAAATGAGCTCTAACATGGAAAGTAAGCGTTTCCGGACACATGTCCACATAACATATTTTCTTTGTTTGTGTGTGAGGAATGTTTCCTGAAAGTTTGGCCGCACCTTTTTGTAACACCCTGTATATAAGAATTGCTCGTTTAAAGATATAAGATAAGATTGAAGGCAAGGAGTAACAGGTGGCGTTGGAGCCGAAGCAGAGGAATAAATATTAAGACAAGAAGGTCGGGAATGGCGGGCGCAACGCGAATCATGGATAAATTAATTGGACTATAAGAGAAAAATTCTATTAAATTATATAAAGACTAGACGACCCGTGCGAAAATTTCGCTAATAAAATGCGATGTACAGTATAGTGAGGTAGAATGCTTGTAATGTAATAAAAGTAGAACCGTACTTGTGTAGCAAATATTTTTTTTTTTTTTTTAGTGTAATAGGTACGCATCAAAATACTCGGAAAATATTACGAAACAGTTAGGAAAATTTAAAACACTTTATTTACGACAAACTGTCACTGACTTTAACAGAATACAACCGTCCTGAACAAAATATCATCATCTCTGTTATAGTTGTTGCTGTGAGAATAAAATGCATGGCAAAACAAAAGTGTTTCCGCAACAGAAAGAAATATCCGAAAAGCTACTTATTGAATAAAAAAAGTTTATTGACATATCTGTGATATCCGCTGCTGCAATCTAGTAACTTGGCTCTGAACTGTCTCATACGCGCTATCACTTTAAGCACCAAATTCCGAAAAATTCTTTCTTAATTTATGATTTTACCTAACTGGAGACCTTATCTTTAAAACAATATAATATTTATCGATTTCAGCTAGGTTTTGAAAAAGATAAATCGCTTGTAATTTTAAAAAACACGCTGCAGAAATAATATTGATACTATTGTCCCTTAAGGTTCGAATTCCAAAAAATTCCTTTTATAAAATGTGGTGTGGCCAAAGCAGCTACCATGGTCTTTAAAATGATACCTCATTTACCGATTTCGGTTAGTTATAAAGTCAAATAAATTTTTTTATTAGAAATTATGATATTTTTGCCCCTTAAGGGTTGAATTTGGAGAAAATTTTTTCTTAAAATATGTTGTGACCAAAGCGGATAATTTAAAACGATACCTCATTTATTAATTTCAGTTAGGTATGAAGGGAAATAAATAGCTCGCGAACGAAAAATGCGTTGTAGAAATATTAATACTTTTGCCCTCTAAGGGTCGAGTTTTGAAAAATTTCTTTCTTAAAATGTGGTTTAGCTGAATCGATGACCTTACGAAGACAACAATCTGTAAAATGATACCTCGTTTTTCAAGTTTGTTTAATTATCAAGGGAGATATATGGCTCGAGACACAAAAAATGTATTTTAGAAAAATTGACAATTTTGCCCTTTAAGGGTCGATTTCCGAAAAATTCCTTTCTTAAAATATAATATGACCATGGCGGAGAACTTAATATTTAATATGATACCTCATTTGTCTATATCGGTTAGAAATCAAGGGAGATAAATTGCTCGTGACACAAAAATCCATTATAGAAAAATGTATACTTTATCCCTTTAAGGTTTGAATTCCAAAAACATTCTTTCTTAAAATATGATGTCACAACTCCTTATAATCCTACTTTATTTATCGATTTTGGTTAGATATCCAGGGAGATAAATGGCTCGAGACACAAAAAAACGCATTTTAGAAAAATTGATAATTTTGCCCTTTAAGGGTCGAATTACGAAAAATTCCTTTCTTAAAATATAATGTGACCACGGCGGAGACCTTATTCTTTAATATGATACCTAATTTATCTATATCGGTTAGATACTAAGGGACTTAAATCACTCGTGACACTAACATGCGTTATAGAAAAATTTATACTTTTTCCCTTTAAGGGTTAAATTCCAAAAACATTCTCTCTTGAAATATGATGTCTCAAAGCTGAGATATTACTCCTCATAATCCTACTTCAGTTATCGATTTTGTTTAGATATCCAGGGAGATAAATCGCTCGTGACACAAAAACGCATTGCAAAAATATTGATACTTTTGCCCTTTAAGGGTCGAATTCTGAAAAATTTCTATCTTAATATATGACGTCACTACAGCGGAGAACTTAATCTTTAAAATGATACTTCATTAAACGATTTCAGATAGGTGTCCAAGGAGATAAATGACTCGTAACACAGAAAACAGCATTTTAGAAATATTGATTTTTTTGTCCTTTAAGGGTCGAATTCAGAAAACTTGATTTCTTAAAATATGATGTGACCAAAGTGGAGACCATATGCTTTAAAATGACACCTAAATAATTGATTTCGGTTAAGTATGAAGGAAGATATAGGCTTGTGACAAAAAAATACCTTATAGAAATAATATATATGATTATTATGGTGACGGACAAGGGATATGCATACCGTACATGAAACTTATAACTGCACTGTGATGTAGTACGTATAGTTGAATAATAAAAATTTTGTTAAGTTTAACTAGGAAAGTTTATTTGGTGGAAACTAGTTCAAGAAGTATTTTGAAGTAATAGAAAAAATAACACTACAAGGTGGTATAAACGTTTTACTTCAGAGATTAAGAGAGAAATAAACAAGGAGTTTTGTAGATTGTAACCCGACAGGTTATCTAAATTAAAAAGACGACATAAGATGTTACCATCCTGCCTGCAAAAAGACTATCAAAACATATTAAAGTAAGATATTAATAACCAGGCTATGACACTGTCATTAAACGTAAAAGATTATTAGTTGTATATAAGTCTTTTCTTGCTGATTTTGTATCCCGCATTTGGATAGATGGAGGTTACACTATGTCCAGCCTCTCGGCGGGGCAAGAAGAGATAGGATACATATGTAAACCAACACAGCAGGACCGATTAGGTTATAATATTCATAACAACGAACGCAGTGTTTATGATACTAAATCCTGTATCCAGCCACGTGAAATATTTGTACTGATATAAGCGTCTAATTTAGCAAAGATCAGGTACGAACACGATTTTCGGTTGTTTAAACATCGATATTTCACGTCATTGCAGCCTTGTTAACCAGTTTGTAGTTTTAGAATTACTTTTACGATTAATGTAAACGCGATCCATCGTGAAGGATACGCAACGACCAGCGACAGAGCTGGGCTAGTGGGTACACCGACTTGGGCCTTGGAGAAGAGTTAAAAAATATATAATAATTGTGGGAGTCCTCACAACCCGCTCCTCTAAGCATGGCGGCCTTCCTACTGCTCGCCTCTACACATGCACTACATTAATAAATCTATAGGTGGTCACAGGAACGGGATTGTGATGTATTCCATGCGTCCAGGCGCCCGCCCGTTTACATGGGTCCATCGGATAAGATAGAAACTTTTGGAGAAGGAGTTCGTCACCTGCACTTCTCCAGTGAGTCCAGCACAGCCACGGGCAGTGGCGGTCATCGGTCATGGCAGCGGGAAGGCGGGTCGCCAGATTTAGCGGCCCGGAAAATAAACACGGAAAAAGAAAGAGCAAGGCGTCAGTCGCCCTGCTTTTATTTATATATTTTGCTCCGGAAAAAACTACCGCCCGCGTTTGAAGACGGCCCCGCTATGAATTCAAGCTTTAAAATTAGTTCTCACGCTTAACGAGTGACGGTTTAATGACCAACGAATGCAGTTCTCGGCTGGAACCCATTGACTTTTTCTTGACTTGCCTGCTAATTTCTTTTTTTCTTAACTAGTGCTGTGCTGCTGTTTGAAGTGTAATTGACGAACGTCTCAGTATTTGACAGGATACTTCGGAAAAACTCCTAAAAACCGTAATGATGAAATCTGGTTCGCAAATTCAGTAAGGTGGTAGCTTATGAGGTCCACGTACCGTTCTCGTCCAAAATGCCGAGTCCTTCATTCGTACGAACTGAAAATATAAACTTTTCATAGGTCCGAGCACTTCCCTTATTACTTTATAGGGTAACGTCCGTAACGCGGACAGCGTGCCCGGCTGCCTGGCAAATTATTTAAGTTCACACCGATAACTACCTCACAAAGCAGCTGCTACCCGTAAAAGTATATATTTAATGTCCTTCGCAATTTTTGTTTTTGTTTGTAGCCATTTTTGCTGTTTAGTTACATTCACAACAGAGTCGCAGCAAGAAAATGAACTCCGTATCTTTGCCTCGCAATCTACTATATAATTTCTTAAGCTCATTCACTCACTCAGTCACCTCGATAGCTATTGGCTGGAGAACGGTGACGTCGCGCGCCAGCCGTCGCTCGCAAATTAACAGTGACCGGAGATATCATTAGAAGAATATGTCTATAATTTAATAACTAAGAAATTGATATAAAATTAATTGCCACAATACATTCATTTAGTTTGCTTTTCGTAGCAATTCATAGTTAAAAAACTATCGATAAACTTTAGTGCTTAAGAAACGTCGACCTGTTTTCAGTTAGCCTACATGTCCCTAATGAAAAAATCATAAAAAACTTAAATTACCCATCGTCTCTGTTGTAATGAAGTGACAAATGCCAGTTGTCATTCCGGCCTGGCTAAATTTCAATTTAGTTAAAACTTTCACTAATGTTGCTGCTTGACCAAAGTTTATACATTACAGTTAATTTGCTTTTTACGTAATTTTCTGACCACTTTCGTTGGTCTTTATTCATGTTCGCTGTACGCGAGTTATTAGGTTATTTACAATGGACATCAGACCAAAAAATGTTTTTTTTTTTTTTTTTTTTTTTTTAATTGGCATTTGGCTATGAGGCCATACAGCCAGCACTATTTAATTTTGTAGTTTGCAAGTATGTATTGGATCACTCAATGTATTATAGATTCTCCGTGGTATAGACGACACAAGACAAACACAACACTTAATTAAAACCACCCATGCCCGAGGCCGGACTCGAACCGGCGACCCCTGCAACGCGAGGCTAGCACGCTATCCCCTACGCTGCCGGGGTCGGCTTACCAAATATGTTACCGAATCGAGTAATCTGGTAATTCATTTCTTCGGAGTGCCTCGACTATTTAATAATCTGCAATCTGTATTAAGTTCTCTGGCTGTTACAGACACTATGACCATAGCTTACATTATAAATGTGTTCCCAGCATCAGCAAAACAACAACATGATGCTCTCGAAGCAACAGCGCTCTCCCTTCAAACAGAAATTCTTTCAATTTTTATGGTCAAATACAAGTCAAGTTTGTACTTCAGCAATTTCGAGTCTACCAACCACGACCTTTGAAACATGTTTTAAACTTTATTAATACTTTTGAGTTCTTCAAGCTCAAGAGATTTTTTTCACATTAAGGGTGAATTACAGGTCAAGTTCGTATTTTGACAGATAATGTCAGCCTGTCATAATCTCTGACCTTAAAAACTGGAACTATTCTAGACAAGTGACCATACACAAAAAACGGTCACGGGCTTACACTTGTATATATATAATAGGCTCTTCATTGTTTAGTTACTTGCAATTATTTCCAAAAGCCGGTCAAAAATGCCCGAAATTCTTGTTGTGCTGGAAAAGTTTGTAAGGAAAGTATCATTTCAAAACGAATGACTCTTTAATAAACTTCCCTATTTCTCAACTTGAGTAAAAAAATAATCAGTTATTTTGGAATCTATTAAATGCTACAGAGAACATAGCGTAAACATGGGACGTTCTTTTCCACATCTCAATTCCCACGTCTAACTCTAGTCGTAAATAAACAAAAAGCAGCATGTATATTTAAATGAAATACATACCTTTTTTTATGAACAGAAAGCGAAAAAATCTCCTGTTCTTGTTAGCATCTTAACGAAGGCCGGGCAAGTGACGTCACAGAGCCGTGAGATAACGTCCAGTCGCCATCTCGTTTTATTCAATTAGATACTTTGATTAGCGGTTTTTGAATCATTATGTATCAAACAGTTGGTTTATATCCTACACATTACTTCAGCTGATACAAAACTGCTGACAGTGATGTTTCGTTTCGTGAACAACATATCATTTAATTTTTGGTTAAAATAGAAATCCCCGCTGGTGAAATTTCCAAAAAAAAAAAAGTTTCTTTAGACCAAGATGCATTCGATTTATACTAAAAACCTAAATATTGTTCAAAACAGTTGCACATTATTTTCAGTATGGCCGTCATATTAAAATTAAATTGTTTTTCGCTCCGCTCTTGAAGAGCTACTGAACGTTCCAGTATTTTTCTGCCAGTGAATAAACTTCGATACACCACCTCTACCACAAGAATAACGTACAACCAAAGGGATTTGCCGGAGATCCTTGGAAGCGGCGTGTTGCCTAAATGCCTAATGCTTTCTGATCGGCGTAGTGAAAACAGATTACTTTGTTGTAGGAAAGCAACGACGTGAAAAGCATTGACAATGGTCGCAAGCAGATTTTGAGAAGTAACGCGTCTTTCAAGCATCCCGCCCACGTGGTACCTGTAGGATCACAGCTGACCTGTAAAAACGATCACGACACCTAACTACGATTTTTTTATCAGTTCCCTGTGTATCTATAAATCAACAAGGATGAAAACTTTCTAGGGCAGCGACAATGGTGGACATGGCAGCCCCTGATGGGAGAACGCGTTCCCGAAACTGGGCGGTGGAGGTGTGAAAAGGATGAATGCGATTTGAGTGTCAACGTGAGCGGGCCAACTTGCCTTACCCGCTATTGTATCATCCGTGTCGTCGGAGGCACAACGCCCTTCTCCTACCAACACCAAGCAAGTATCGTCATCAGTTAGCAGGCTGGGTGTACGGCCAGTTTGCAACATCTCAAAGACCCGCAAAATAGCACTCAGTTATTTACCCTGACTGGAAAACGGCTTGTTAAATCAACCAGCCCAAACTGAACTCTGTGAGACATGTAAATGTATCGGATCTTCTCCTCATAAGAAAATCACTGGTTTGTAAAATAAATCCGTTACTATTGTAAACCATTTCATCCTTTTCAATCCATGAAATATGTCATGTATGGAGCTCAATACTAATAATATTAAATGTGATAGAGTAATCACGAACAATCTTTCTCGGCCGGCGCAAAACACCAACTTTAATACAGCACCACTCCCATATAGAGCTTATTATTAGAGATGCCACGAATATTCAGCTACTAATCGGTATTCGGCCTATTCCGCTTTTTTCTTTTTTTTTAAATATTTTGTATTCGCCCGAATACTAAATCATGGAGATAAAAAACAGCACATCTTACTCATAATGTACGTATTTATTTTATTCACAAATTACTACATTAAATATTTAAAATCTGTCAGCGATAAGTTATGATGAATGTAAACAACTTTTTTAGCCCGGAAAGACTCATTTCTCACAATTTTTCAGTGCATTTGTTGATAGCAAATGATGTTATTGCACGCATCGCAATGAAACAGGTAACCTGTCATCTGCGAAATGTACACATTTTTCTGCCGAGTATTCGGCCGTTCGGCCAATATCGTGGCCGAATATTCGGTATTCGGCAAAATCACTATTCGTGGCATCCGTAAACTTCGTGTCTCGGTATAGGGGAGAGGGGTTGGCTGGAAAGCTACGTGTGGGAGGGGGGGGGGGGAGGGGTTAGAGGGAAGCCACGTAGCTTTTCATTCATATTATTTGTCACAGTTAAAACAAGGTACAGAACACACAACAGCATGTGAATATTTATTTCCATCATTTAATTACCTTCATATGTAATTTACGATAGTCTGACAAGAGAAAACAGTACAAAATGTCTTCTGCAATCAATAAGGAACAAAGTTAAGCGCTACGCGGGGGGAGGGGGGGGGGGTCTAGAGGCAAAAGCTACGTCGGGGTATGGGGGATTCACAGGAGGCCAAAATGAAGCTACGTCGTTTATGAACGCACCCTTATAAGCGGGAGTCTCGATTCGCGCTTGCCCGGTCATTAACAACACTAAGTTAGGAATAAAGAGAGATAAAAAAAAAAGAAACCGTTATAAGTAGTCTACACAGATATATTTTCGTCCTATCGCTCGATTCGTCTAATTGCCACACTTCTCTTGAGTGTTGCACTAGATTAACAGCCTGATTCTGCACTACCGGTAACTAACACAGAGCCTCATAAATTACCGCACACGCCAGTTTTGTAATTCTAATGTAACACGGGTACCGTCGAAAAGGGAGCCGCTTATCTGTCGACCATTTCCATAATCCCCTATTACAACGTCAGCAACCGCGTAGGCATGAATTTGAGCCACAACGTATGGAAACCCATTAACTAGTAGATCAATATCACAACGACTGTTGATAGAACTGGAAAATGAGAACAAGCCGCTAGGGGAGAAAATGTAACGACTTCTAGGGGCCCACGCGAAACCGCTTATAAATGACATCACACGCCGCATAAATTTGCCGTAAAAAATTAATTAGAAGTGAAGGGAGAATTAGCTTTTAATGTGCTGGCAGGAACATCAATTTTTCCCGAAGTTAGCTGCGCGTAGTGGATGCTGTCCTGCTCAACATGACGAGCGTCAAGTCGGCGCTAATAATGTTTAACCCGGTGATATTCACACCTCCGACAGAAATTATGGAATCGGATAGTCTTAAGATACCTTCATAACATATTCAGGCACACATAAACACTGATGAAACCGATATTTGATAATGCTTAATAACATCCTTTTTATCATTCAATCCACCACCTTAAAAATGTTTACTTCATTGACACATTATAGCTTTTATGCGAACATTATAAGAGCACTTCATGTTGGCCAGATTGCTTCACTATATATACTTTCGATTTAAAAAGAAGAGATATGACATTTCGCCTTTGTAATTCCACTTGTGGCATCTAGACTAGCGTTTCTCAACCTGTGGTTCGCGAACATGTGACAGATTATCCACAGGCAATTTTTTTTTAAATTGATTCTAACTGAATTTAATATATTAAAACAAAAAATAAATTAGTAAACATTGTTCACATAAATATCATATTCCTCATGTTTAAGACTGTAAGCCATCTTTGTAAAGTCCATGAATACTTCAACGACCAGCAAAAATCCCGGTATTTCTAGGATATACTGACATTACTGCATTTTCAGGATAATAGTCAATTCATTCAATACGGACCACGGGTAGAAAATGTTGACAAACGCTGGTCTAAACTATTACATGGCATAATTATTTCCGGTCTAACACTTAGATACCAGTAACAATTTACGCCTGCATGTGTTCCTGATAAACACATTGAATGTGTGGGAAAACTATGAACAGTATGTTGCGACACAAATCTATAGTAAGGTACTTAGTTTTCCAACATACAGTATGAATTTTCAATGATGCTGTCTTGTCACTGAGTTTTCACTTCGCACTTCTTCTACGAATAGCAGCGTTTTCTAACGAACTCTTTCTTATATTATTATTATTATCCGCAACCAAGAAACTTGTCTCTAAATATTGTATTCGGTGGGTTGCTATGATCCAAGAAATTTATATGCTGATATTGTGACACATAATTATTCGTACTTTAATCGTGCAGACCAACTTCACCTCATCGCTTAAAATTCATGTGGATAGGGATGAGCCCGTCAATAAAACCTTTTATTTTACACATTCACTATCTCATAACCTTGTGTGTAAAGTGAAATAGTAGTTTATGTTTTTTTGTATAGTATTAATCTAGCCTTTTCTTTCAATATTTTACTATCACTGGTAGTTTATCAGATTAATTGTAGAAATATAAAACTGTAAGAAAATGATAGTTTTATCATAAAAAACAATTTTGTTCATAAATATAGCTGTTTAATTTTCAGTATTGTACATCACAGTCATGTGGCTCAGTGGTTAAGGCAACTGACACGAAAGCGAAAGGTCCCCGGTTCGAATCTCTTTTGCGGCGGGAATTGTGATAAACCCTTAACCCAACCTTCACCTGTTACAAAGTTTGCTTTGTGTAAGAGAAGTACGCCAGAACGCTTCCGTGGTGGGCCCTCTTTACGTGGTACGATTACTGGGCTGGATTAGGTTGGTAGGAAAGGAACTACCCAGTCTACCTCCAGTACCAGGCCAAGTATATTTACATTGGGAGCGTTCAATCGACCTTCGGATTGAATACTTTCTGCACTTTTGTTTCGCCTTTCTCCGTTAACTTCAACTAACAGTACTAACGTTTGATTGGAGGGCGCTAATGACCTAGACGTCAACGCTCCCTAAAGCACCAAAAACAAAAACAAAAAACAGTTTGATTGGCTGATTAGCACTTTAGGTACTTAAAATTGGACAGCTTTAATTCCATTAAAAATAAATAATTTCAAGGACAGACGACTCCACCTCTTTTAAGGAGTCCCACGATTGGGGGAATATTTGAACACTGTACTGGGAATATAACTTATTGAAATGTAGTTTAAAAGGGGAGGACAACTGTTTTAAATTAAAACTACTCATAACGTTATCCTTAGTTTCGAAAAAAAATCTATGTCAGATGTCATGGTGCCGTAGAACTTTCGGACCAGAAAGGTGATAAAAAAATTATTAATTTTCATAAATGTAGGGTCGGCTTGCTGATACCGCCAGTGTGGCTCAGTACGATGATGCGCCCCACACTGGATCGCTAAGGTACAGGGCAGTGCACGAAGTCAGGCTCCTACGTACCGGCTGCTCTGACTGCAGTTTTCCGCAGCCGTCAAGGCGAACGCCGGGACGATCCCCAATCTACGCGTCATAAACTAAAAATTTCACAAACAAAAAATACACTTCTCACGCGCTGAACATAGCTATACGTTTCACAAACAGATCGCAACACATCACTTCCCCAATTAGTAATGTAATTAGTATGACGTGGCAACAGGTATAAAATGCTTGGCGTCAGCAACGGCATGCGGCCGTAAAACCATAGCTCAAATTTTGACCATGACAACGATCACTAAAATTCATCCAAGGCAGTTGATCCCAAAGTGTTGGGAAACGGTGATGATGAAGAAGAAGTGTTTGCAAGTTGACGAAAAGTAGCAGGAAACAAGATTTTCTGGCGTATATCCCAATAACATGATATATGTAATTTGAGAGGATTACATGTCCTCGGGATACCCTTCATGAAAAAGAGAAACCTTTTAGTTTCAAATATTGATCTAGGAATTAGAAAGAACTTCTTAAAACTCTATGTGTGGAGCACAGCACTTTACGGTAGCGAAACATGGACTTTGGGAATACCGGAAAGAAAGAAACTTGAAGCATTTGAAATGTGGTGTTACAGAAGAATGCTGAAAATTAGGTGGACAGACAAAGTAAGAAATGAACGAGTTTTGGAAATGATGTGTGAGAAAAGAAGTTTATGGAAGAAGCTTACAGGAAGAAGAGACAGGCTGGTAGGTCATATTTTGAGACATGCTGGATTGGTTAATTTGTTAGTGGAGGGAACAGTTGAAGGTAAGAACTGTAGAGGTAGACAGAGATTAGAATATATGAAGCAGATAATTGAGGACGTGGGTTGTAAGGGGTATGTAGAAATGAAGAGGTTAGCACAGGATAGGAAGGGATGGAGGATTGCATCAAACCAGTCTAAAGACTGACGACAGCAAAAAAAAAAAATCCCAATAATGTTCAGCCTCTTGCAACGAGGTCCGTAGCAATTCTTTTCTGCCGGTCCAAAGGGTCCCGAGTAGAACTTTGTTTTTAATTAAATGTATTTCTTGATAAACTCACATTTGGAGTAACATATATTATTGTAAATTTGAATGTGCGAGGAACCGTGGGAAAGCAGTAGTTATTTGTATCTGAACTGGATCTGGTCACGCAGGTAAAAACGATCTTTGTTCCTTCCTTTCTATTGTCCTTTCGAAATCCACTATAAAACCCCTCGATTTTGCTTGCCTCTCGTCCGCCCTATGTTCTCTTATCATAGTTTGCAGAAAAACTAATTCCGATGTAAAATGTGTTTCTTAATATTAATGAGGTATGTTTCCAGAAAAATATCAGTTGCGAAAAATGTTCCTACACCCAAGAAATTTCTCTACTTTACGTATTTTTACGATAAATTTTGTCCGGCGTAATGTGAAGAATAAGGCAGTGTGTGTGAGAAAAAGGAAGAGACAAATATTATTTTGCTCACTCAATTTTAGAAAGTGTACGAACATATGTTGGTCGCAAGAATACATTTGCATCATCTTTAGAGAATATGTTAGTCACTATCGCGTTTTCTCACACATACAAATTTACAACAATATACACTAAGCCAAAAAAGTGCTTGTGAAGCAATATATTTCATCGATAAGAAAAGATAATTCAATCATGATCTTCAACTGTGTAGGCAGCCACTATTACGCATTTTGAAGAATTTATTTTTCAAAATTGTATCAAGAAGTCGACGTAACTTTTTTTTGTTTTGCTTTTGGCTTTTTGCCTCATCTACGTTGTGGTCATTAGGGGCGGGAACGAACTGGAGGAAAGTAATGAGAAGATTTCCACCACGGCCTTCTGAAGGAACCATCCCGACGTCGAGTTTGCAAACCATTATGAGGAAAAATACTGATTAAGTACATATACACACATAAGAAGAACGTCATAAATGAGTCGCAGAGAGACAAACTACCAACCGAACGACCGGAATTCAAACCCTGACTAGACTGAGGAGTTTCCTCGAAGCTGAACGTCAAATAGTTTCCCAGGCAGCCTACTGAGCTCCGTGAAGAGGTAGGATGAGTTTCAATTAGGGGCGTGCTGTTCACTACACTAGCGCAAAGGTCAGGGAAAGGATTGCGAGGCCTTACCAACGGCATTACCGTCCTTTGACGTTCGAAATACGATATAGAGACGATCTATTTCTTCGAAGAGCTAAGCCTGGTTTGACGGCACGAATGGGACGTTACTCACAAGTAACCAATCGGGAAAACTTCCTTGCTTCCTCACTCCTCTTCTACTCAATACTTATAAGTATTGTGGCAAAGCCTTGAGTAGTCCCCATATTTTTCCTGCTAAGAATCGGTGGTTACGGAGTAAATGGGCAGATTGCTTCTGTAGCATTGGTTTCCCCTTGATGTTAATTAAATTATCCACCAGGTGTCATATTACCTGTGTTGGACCTTTTACGAGTCAGATCAGGGTGATAAGCACAGACAACTAGCAGGCAGTTGTCTAAACAAGCTAACGAACTGTTCTTGTTCAACACCAGCTGTCACTTGCATTGTATGGCTATAATTAATGGCCACTAACTGCAAAGAAAACTGGTTTTTCTGAGTCGTTATGCTTTTTGTATTTCCTAGGTTGGTAAATTGCTCCAAGGCAATAACAAAACTTTTTTGACAAAAATCGTAGCAGTGAATTCGGAGTGCATTATCACCAAAAGCACACATTTACATTTCCTTCCTTATATGTAAATAATGACAGCAGAATTATCTGCAGTTTTTAGGGCTGCTGCCACCGTTATTAAATTTGATTTATTTTTTTAAATTGCTATGTAGCAACACTTACCCACTTTCATATCTCACGAACTTTTAATTTAAATAATTATACTGTTTCACGATAATTTTTACAAACGAACATAGTTTCCTTTCTTCAATCCCTTCCAAATCCTGTATTTTATTACTGCTTAGATGAGGATAACTATCCCGCTGTTAAGAGACGTTAAGCTGTCAAAAAATGTTAACTATCCAGTATAAACATATTTAATTAGTATGTAATTTTTAATTGAGTTTAGTTAACGGGTAGTGAATATCAAGCTTTCATCATCGTTCACATTTCACAGATTGGGCAGAAAAAGAAGATTCAAAGCAAAAATGTTTACAAAGTGGCAGTAAGGTCAGTTCTCGAATGAGTAAGCCGCCGAAATAAGCCGTATCGCCCAGGTGTATGCTCTCAAGGGCACCTGGGAAAGTAGGGTATGAGGCTCCATAAATTACCGCAGTCACTTAACACACAATTTGCCCTTACCTAATCGATTTCCCGCGCTCACGCTTGACGCTGCCAGACGCAGTCATTAATGCACGGCTCTAAGCAACTGAGAACCTTTACTAATTGGTCAAGACTGTCAGCATCTTCAGAAATAAAATAACAACCTTAATTTCATCTCCAGCAGAAATAATCTGTAATTACATGTGACATTTCATCAAGAAGAGTAATGCCCAGTTAAAAAAAAAAAAAAAAAAAAAAAACATATGAAAAGTTTTCGGGCCTCTCACTGGGGGAGCGCGTAAGTCGGATGCGACTTTTCGGAGCCGCTCTCCGACTGTGGAGGAGTCGGATGGAGTCGGTTCCGCAACGTCGTAACAAACTGACGCATTTCCCCGGTGAAAGGCCCGAGAAGTTTTCATGCTGTTGATACACCGGGAAAGTCTTAATTCTTTTAAAAAAACTTTAAATCAATTCTACTGTCAGAAGTCTGATTGTTTTATCTTTTAGACTAGGTGTTAGATGTCGAACTCTTTTTTGCGAATTTAGACGGTACAAGTAAACTCTCGGAAAGTTGCTTGTGTAATAAGTTAATAAAAATAAGAATGTGTTACCAAAAATTGTTCTAATTTTGGAGATTATGTCCCACAAAAAAGTTCGTATTTTATGCTTCTGGGGATAAGGAATAGTGGTGAGATCATTAGCGCGCCATACCAAAAGGTGAAGATATCTAAATGACAAATTTCTAAATTCAGTATAGTTCCTTAATTTCTTCCTGAGCCTATAAGATAATGATGGTTCTATATCACGATATTTACATATTCAAATACCGAATTTCAGGTAAAGAGAATCTGTTTTGTGCAAACATAATGTGCTGGACGTTCTCCAATGCAATAAATTCCGATTACGAGGCATTTTATGTTAAACTATGGGCTCTTGATCTAATTTTATTCACTTATGTTTTCTGTCTGAATTATAATGAAATCTTTGTAAACGGAATAATATTTAATACATTACTTAGAAACTTGTAGGTAGAGACAAAGTGTTATGACAACCTGCTTAAAAGCGCGTTGGTCCACCTTTGTAAAACAAAACAGCAACGATTAGGCGTGGCATGGATTAGACAAGTGTTTGATAGGTTTCCAGAGGAATCTGGAACTATATGTCTACGCACAAGCCACGCAATTCCTTCAAATTACGGGCTGGTGGTTTGTGGACGATGAGCTGGCGCCCCAGATGTGTTCCATCGTGTTGATAACGGGCGAATTTGGTGGCCAAAACATGTGAATTCACTATCATGCTCCTCAAACAACAGTAGTACGATTCTGGCCTTGTGACACGGACAGGTATTCGGCTGGAAGGTGCCATCTCAGTCGTGGTATACATGAAACATGAAGCGATGCAGGAGATCCACAGCTGTCATGGTACCATCGATAACTAACACAGTTTCCATGGAAGCCCGGATGAATGTCCCCCATTGCATAATACTGTCCCCAGCAGCCTGCGTCTGTGACGCTGTGCATGTTTCGAGCAGCCGTTCACGACTATCGAACTAGTGTATACAGAAATGTGATTCGTACTACCAGGCCTCACGTTTCCAATGATCCAAGGTTGTTGATCCCGTGCTCACTGCAATAGTAATTGACGATGTTTTTGAGTCAACGAGAGAAAACCCAGGGGCTGTCTACTGCGGAGCCCCTTGTTCAACAATGTGCGCAGAACAATGCGCTCCGAAACACTTGTTCCTGCACCAGGATTATACTCGGCAGTCAGATATGCCACAGATCGCCTTCTTTCCTGCTTTACAGAGCGGGCAAGCCTCCGACCTCCACGTTCTGTGACGAGACGTAGACGTCCACCACCTTGTCGCCTACTCGTGTTTCACCGCCTTGGAAGACTTTCGACAGATGCTCTCTACAGTAGCACGCTAACAGCCCACCAGCCTCAACGTATCGGAGATTCTTGTTCGCTGGTGCCGGGCCATAGCTATCTGCCCTTATGTCAGTGGATTTCCCCATTTGCCAAAAGCACCTCGGAACAGTGATTAGTAATGCATGACGTACCAGCAAAGTCTCCAGACAGTATTCAATCTCACGGTGGGCACTGGTCAAAATGTTTTGGCTCATCAGTCTAGTTGCTTTTTTTTTTTTTTAACTGCTTTACGTCACTCAACAGCGAGGTCTTTAGAGACGGGAAAGGATGGGGGGCAAGGAGTGGGAAGGAATTCGGCCATGGCCTTTTGAAGGATGCATCCCGGCATTTGCCTGGAGTGATTTGGGAAACCATGGAAAACCCAAATCTGGATGCCCGGACGGGGATTCGAACCGCCGCCCTCCCGAATGCGAGGTGAGAACGCTAACCGTTACACCGCCACGCTAGGTAGTGTAGTTGCTACGATAACCGTTTTTGTAATGTGTCGTCCGTCATACGTCGGAAGAACTATTATGTTGTAAAGCAGTTCATGATAATTCACAAAGAAGTTAAGTTCATCATAAATGCAACAGGTTAATAAATAATTAACAAAAACTTGTAATGTTCCTTCCCACCTATGTGAATGGAAATTCTATAAATGATATAATTGACAAAGAATCTGTAATTTAAAAAAAAAAAAAATCATGACGTTTTACACTTTAATGCCACCGACCCACTGGCCACACATATTCTCATTTTCACAATTTCGTTACGACGAGAAGTATTTTTTCTCCGAAAGAAGTTTAACCAGCCGCTCACGGCTCAGTGAGACTCCTGTAGTTTATTACTGTCTGCTGGCTCTTCTCTGGTTTAGCGCCTCTTGCTCACACTTTAAAGAGCCTCAGTGTATTAAAATCATCTCTGTTCAAAATGACACCTGGGAGTAGTCAAATTAGTTTCAGTACAAAGAAAGGGCCCTCTTATATCCATACTTTTAATAGATACACTCACTGTATATAATAAAAAAAAATTGGAGGAGGTTGCAGCATAACATTGCCTTTACCAAAACTTCAGTTAACCCTGTTTGGCCACTGCAATCAGTAATTTTTCATTCTTTGTATTAACATCCGTACTCAATTGATTATTTACTGCAGTGCTGCAACATATAAGCACCGTCTCATTCCTGGTTAGCAGACTCAGAGGTGACATGCGGTTCCAGGAGGGAACTACTTCCATTATTCACCGCATTGCATCGGCACGTTGCTGGAAAGGAGCTTATTTCAGATCACTCATGTTCTGAATGTCCGAATGCAGAAAGCACAAAATCCACTCGGCACTCTCCTTTACGGCGCGGGTCAGACGGAGTCGTGTTCAGTCTGAGGCCAGTCGTCTCAAAGTCACGTGCCACGCGAGGGGCTGTGACACGTGAGTTCATTCAGTCTGAAGTCACGTGCAGCAGAACAGGTGTGTGGGGTGAAGCGAGTCGAGGCTTAAATCAGCGCGAGTTCAATCATAAGTCTGTCAGTAAAGGTCATTATTAACAGAGATGCGGCGCGCTATAAATAGTAGAGGTGTCACCAGACAAGAGCGAGGGTAGGGCGGGTTACTCAACCATAAATTACAGGAGTGTCACTGCACCGCGCGAGGGAAAAAGCGATTTTCATCGTGATGAACTTCTGGAGAGAAGAAAACATGTATTAAACGTGTAGCTTTACAGTGATAAATCATCATTTAAAGTATTAAAATTGGCTGAAAGATTGTCTGTTACCTGCATTCTAAACTAGTGGAAATTAAAAGTGCAACACCTAGACGCAGTTGTGATAAATGAATGAAATTTCGTCCGAAGTAGCCCTATATGAATAGTATTAAATTATTAAAAATTGGAATTTTTACATGTAATAGTATGAAAATTATGGG
This sequence comes from Vandiemenella viatica, assembly GCA_031002005.1. NCBI lineage: Eukaryota > Metazoa > Arthropoda > Insecta > Orthoptera > Morabidae > Vandiemenella > Vandiemenella viatica. Next base: position 158,305,282 of record JARYHS010013630.1, on the reverse strand, counting down.
CCTATTTATGATGCAAAGTTGTTATGTGTTTAGCCTATAAGAAGTGGACAGTGTGATGTAACATGACACTTTCTTGTCCACATGTTCTTGTTGACCAAGTATGCCAAAGCGAAGGACGACGACCCTCTAAACCCAAATGCCTAACTGTGAGAGAGGTCGGAGTATTGGCGTGTTTGAAATGGGTGCATCATATCGTGAAATCACCCGAAGAATTGGCCGTAATGCAATGTCAGTATGCAGACTTATTACACAGTGAATGAAAGAAGGCTCTAGTACTCCTAGAGCAGGCACAGATTCATACAGAAAGACAACAGCATGTGAAGATTGGCAGGCAGTTGATTCAAGGATAGATCCAAGCAGTGGTTACAGAGAGTCACCCCCCGGACGATTGTAAAGCAATGGTTTCAAGCTGACTCATATGCAATGTCTTCCATTAACCTCATTCCATTGTCAGCATCGTCTAACCCGATGTAATGCAAAACGCAAATGGACACGTAAATGGCGTAAATTTGCGTTTTAGATACGAGTCTCGATTCTGCCTGTGGCAAAGTGATAATCGACAACATGTGCGCGGGCGTAGAGGGGGGACGACTTACTTTGCTGCGATTTCATGTCACACAGGTCCAGCCATTGGTGCCTTGTTTTGGGGGCAGTCAGTTTCTATAGTAGGACTGAGTTGGTTGTTGTTGAAGGTACCATGACAACCCACCACTATCTGGACGGGGTGCTGCACCCTATTATGGTACCCTTCATGTCCATCATCCAAATCGTATCTGCCAACAGGATAGTGCCAGTCCTCATACTGTGGCCATCCAACACAAGCCTTTTGGGGGGAGGGGGAGGGGTTACGATCACAATTTTGACTTCAAGGTCCCCAGATTTGTGCTTCATAGAGAATGTCCAGGATTCCACGAGTAGACACATTAGATCACATGGTCATTCAGCACAAACTGTGCAATAACAGGCTGCACAAGACTTGCAGTCCTAGAGAGACACACCCCAAGAAGACATCCGGACACTTGTTGATTCAATGCCGGCAAGGATCCACGGATGTATAGGTGCTCAATGTGGGCGCTCTTCTTTACTGTAGACAAATGGATGTTGCACTTTTAATTTCCGCCAGTACATTAACAACCTATAAGCAAATCTTCCTAAGACAGTGGCGGGTAAGCAGTAAAGCTCTGGTCTCGCATTCGCACAGCCATCCAGATTTTGGTTTCCGTGGCATCCCTAACTAACTCCAGTTGAATGTCGGAATGGTTCATTCGACTACCACGGCTGAATTCTTACCGGTTCCTTGCCCACAGTACTTTCCCGCCTCTAATGATCACGACGTCTACGAGGCGTAAAACCATAAACAAAAAAAGTAAAGATAGTTGAATGTAGAAGATGGATCCAAACTTCGTGACGGTAAATCGTACCTGATTCTGCCTGCCACAATATAACAATTTATTTTGATATGTGCATGTCTACTTACACAGTTAGTGTTAATAATTTTTTTTTTAAAAAAAGACGTTGCGCTGATACATCAACGAATTGTGGTAAGCCAAAATATAATTTAAGTCCGATAAACGTAAATTAAATTTCTAACTATCAGGAAAACTCATATTCTTGCTTTATAATAATTCTTTAGTCATGGAAACTCGAGAGACAATCACCTGGCTTGGGCACTTTAAATTTAGTACTTTAATTTGCAGTCTACCATGTACAGGTATATATCGAAAGATTTAATCCTTCCTGAAATTTCGATGAATTGTATACCAAGGTATAAAATGTAACAAATGTTTTGGTTCAGTGTCAGATGTCGGCTGTAGCTGACGGAGCTGGTGTATGAGATATAGGGGACACGAGAGAACGACAAGTACGTATCAACCATATATTGGGTGATTCCAGCTTCATATCTTATTGCTTTCTCAACAACCATTCACATAATACTTGTTAAACTGACTTTAAGGTACTGACTTTTATTAATAAGCTCTTGTTTACATTCCTCTAAAGTTACTCAATAAGAACACGACTGCATTTAACTTGACAGCTGCATTCAGCGTTAAGCAGCTGTCATACGGCTTTCTTGTGCACTTTCATGGTATAAATTAAAAACTTCATCTCTAATAGCCAGTGCAATGTTGCAGTAACTGTAACCAAGGCATCACTCGCGGATTTCACTGAAATTTGATTTATTCTGGTGCATCTTTGTCTTGACACTTTTAGTCTTTTTACTCACAAATTTTTATTATTGTCTCACTGAAGCCAAAAAGTAACGAACAAACTGTATTTTGCTGATGTGAACACAAATACACTTATTTAAATATGTCCAATAAGAAAGATAAAAGAAACTAGTAATAATTACTTATTACAGGAAGTTTTCGCGATCCAATGTTTACTGATCTTATTAATTATGAAAACTTCTAAATCCACGTGAGAACAGAAATAAGATAGTGAGATTTACCTCTGATTATTTCAAAAAGTATTTGTACCGTTAGTGTAACTATTATTTCAAACAAAAAATAAGAATCAAACACAGAGATCGAAATTTTCGAAATTGTTACAACCCGTCAACCGAATTGGATCTCATATTTCTTAATCACCTTAGAAGAAGATCGAAGCAACCAAGGTAACACATAGAGAATTTTAGATGAACGAGGAAATATGTACATTGGAAAATACATATAAAATATATATATATTTTTAATGCCAGTTTTGCTATCACAACATTGCTGCGTTGTTTTGCATTTTTATAAAATCTGTCAACATTCACGACCACTTGATAACAGTATGGAAATATAATTTTCTGCCAAACACTCCTAGGACTTACGGACATATTTAACATATGAGTGTGGCCGTTAACTTCGATTGCTCTTATTAACTACTCATCTTAGTTTTTCACACTAATAAAACCGTCTCAGATAAATGAAGATGGAATTTATTGTTCATTATCGTATAGTGTAAACGACAGTCAGCACCAATAAAAAATTCTGTTGTGAACTTATTCTTTAAACAGAACTAGAAAATACAGGGAATAAGTCATTCAAAATTCAAAGAAATATTCTTAACATGAAGTCTGACGAAAATCTCTATCTTAATTAAAGGGTTCAATAAACATAAAAACCGTTACAGTTTTAACAATTACTATGGAAGTATGAATAAGTGAGTTACATTTTAACACTTTACGTAAAGCAACCTGAAACAAAATCAATTGTTAGAAGGTTTAGAGTAATTTTTAAAACAGAAAAATCTAATAGAACAAAATAAAGTACAAATAAACGCGTAATACTAATACAGGACAACTGGATCATTCTTAACTTCAGTAAATGATTTCATATAGTTGACATTTACATTCTCCTGTCCAAACTGAAGTAACAAAATTTTGCCAAAAGTACTCTAAAGTCGTTATCACCACATTTTGAGGACCCTACATCATTGCATTTCGTATGTCCGTTGGGGTATATCGCTATGTCGCAATTCTAAGACCACGCCTAAATTGTATTTCTTGCACAACAGTAAATGGCTACCTGAAACCTTACTTTGGTGCAACATCCGATAATACAGCTACTGTTATGAAACAACTAAACGCCGGCATAAAATTACAGTACTTCCATATTAGACCAAACAGTTTAAACCAAAATTCAAGACTAGACAATTTAAAGACGGTGTTATCAACTGGTACCCTGAAACTTCACATCAGATTTCCAAAAAAAAAAACAAAGCTTCAGAGAAAAGCACTAAATTATATAGTGAAAGATCTGGGAATCATACTAGACACTAACCTCACGCGGGCTGAGAACATTTAGTGAAGCCTTCTCATACCTTTGTGCACACCAGAATTTCAATAAAAATAAATGGTGTCATACCCCTTTGCTCTCTCATTTCTCCTATTACATTTCAATAAACCACAATTCATATTCGAAAAACATAAGGAGACCTGAACGTGCGATGAATTCCAGTTTTTATGCGATCAGTAGCTGTGTCCTCATCATATGAGCGCTTAAATAAGAACACCCCCAGTTCCGCAAGCTATACATCCATAACTGCATCTTACATTTGAAACCCCTACGTTATCTTTATTCCAACTTTTCTTGTTTACCCAACACCAGAGTTCAAAAAATTAAATAAGTTAAGCATCCCTTACGTACCATCACTCTCCCAGCAACCTTTCCGTCATGTCTTTAACCTTCACTTTGTCTAGTAAAAGGATGTCACCTACTTGTCGATTTCTTCAGTAACACGCCGATATTACAGATATTGTTAATATTTTAGTTACCAGTTTACGCGTTTACAGTTTTAAGAAGTTATACTGGTAGCACAGTGGATAAGGCACGCTTTTTATATATATATATTTTTTTTTTCGTTCAAAGTCCCCGGGTTCGAATTCAGCTGCGGCCAAGAAGGAATATATTTGCTTCATAAGGGGTAGGCCGCTCTGTAGGATGCTCTATGGTTTGGATTCCACGTTAAACTCTAGGTCCCGCAAGAAAAGAACTGATCGTTCTTCTCTTATACCGGTCTAGTACGCCTCCTTCGGGATGATCCAACAGTCCTTCGGGTTGTAGACTAATTTAAGTAAGTAATAGAAGTATTTGCGCGCCCAATCTCGGCAAGCTAATTAAAATCTTAGTGTAGGATGTAAATGATACCATACAAAAATGTTCAAAACAGAGTGAGAGAACTGCATGAAATGTTGCATAGAAATCTCGAAATGCTGTTTCTGTCATGTATTTGGAGAAAGTAGAAAGAATTTTCTTGTCTTCATCACTATGTATCTATGCATCGTTTAAGTGAATTAATTCAATGGGAACGCTAAAGAACATTTGGTCAGTCTTCCTTCGATCGGTTACGATAAACAGTGTTATAACCGTTAATCTTTTGATTGGTGATCTCTAAGCTTTAGAGATATCTTCCACGAGTAACCATTGCTAGATTCTTAATTTCAGTTCCGACCTCAAGACAGCAGAAACATTGTCTACGAGTTCAAAATTATAGATGACGTCTTCAAGAGGCCTCAAAAAGGCGAACCTCTAAAACAAAATTCTTCACAAAGAATACATTGTCGTATAAGGGTAAAGCAAAAACTAGAAAGAGATGACACAAGGACACATTACAAGATAGTTTTGATTTAGGAGAATAAGTGTAATGATCTACAGGCTCTTAGTTGTAAGATATGATTCATTATTCCAGTTCAGACAAGGATCTACATCAACATATTTTTACTAATTAACTCTTAATGTAAATAGAAATTCGATTTTTACGTTCATACTTATTCGTAAGATTGATATTTGCTAACGATCTTTAAATAAACTCTTCCGAGACCGCGTCACTAAAAGATAATATTAATATGCAGTAAAATAAATAGTCAACATAAATATTATATATCATTTTTCCAGATCTGCATTGTCAACATTATACTTCGATGTGCCCTTCAGTATAGAACTTTGTTAAGAATTGTCATACTGCAAACTGGCGTTAGTCTCCCGACAGGTTGTTCTTATTCCACCAGGAGGAAAATACAGACTGCGCTACTCGGAATGTATTAGGGTGAAATCTTTTATTATAAGTTAATGTCACGATATTCAGATTGAGTTACTTTTCCCTTGAGTAAAATTAGGTGACTTCGCGCGACTTCTGACTAGACGATAAATGCGCCTGTACGCTGTACATATACCAGAATGTATCTGTGGCTTTGTGATTGCAGTTGAAAATCTTTGTACCCTTTTCATTTCAACAGACCAGTTACCACAAATCTTTCAACAAACAGTAATGTTTGGTTCGTAGGAGAAAGGTGTATATGTAAATTCAGCAATTTATAAATTATAAATCTTAAATAGTTACTTATGTTCGTCTTTGAAACTGAGACCGAAAACATACTCGCATCATTTTTTACTGCAGACATCTGTGCCACCATATGATCATTACAAACTTTTTGATTAACATATTTTATTTTCAAAGTTGAAGATTGGTGGTTATTTTATTTGTTACTTTGATTCAAATAAATGATAAACTTTATCAAGATTCGCGGAAGACAAATGAATCTATATTGGTCAAGATCACTGCAGATACGATACATTAGAGCCGTACAGTTTGTGTCGTTAAGTGACGCTTATCGAATTACATACTCCTGGCACTGTTTTATTGTAGCGTCGTTAGTTGTTGGTTTATAACGTGAGTTTCAAAAACCCGCTGCTAGTGCGCGCTGCAATCGCAGCTGACCGGCGCCACCAACTGCAGTCCTCGGAGCGGCGCTAATTTTAAACATCGCAATTAACAGTCCACAAGGAAGCAAGCCAAATGTCTTGCAGCTGCGCGGCCACGCCGAAAAACAAGGTTGAGCCAAACGCCACCGTTTCTCCTTTCTTTAGAGCCTAGCCAAAAGTGAATAACACAGCGGTGAAATACAAGAGATAATTAATGAGTATAGTTTCTCCTTTCCCTCCAGGTAACCTTTCCCACTCCCATCCCTGTTGTGTTGCAAAAACAAAATGAAAAGTAGGCATACGGTCGTAGACGGGTAGCGGGGAGGCAGAGGAGTGTGTCTGAGGTGGGTTGGCGAGTGCATGTGCTTCGTCTCACCTGTAGCGCGATCATCTTCTGTCGTGCTCTCAGCGGCGCCGTGCTAGCAGACGAACATCCCGGCACACGAGCCAGCGAACTTCTGTCAACAGAAGGTTGGCCGCCGCCAGAGTCCTCTGCCAGCCTACCGCGCAGGCCGGCGCCCGCACTGCCACCATTCGGCCAGACGCCGAACTTGCTAGTCACTGACCTACAGCGCAACCTGCGGCCCCCCCGGACGCGCCGCGCCGTTCGAAAAACGACCAACACGAGTCAGAAAAACACGAGCAAATCGACTGGCGACGGAACAAAAGGCATTCGGTGGTCCACAGCCCGTTACGGTAACCGGTTATGATGTTCGCTGTCTGTTTGTTTGTGTTACACTATCGCGCTTGCGAGACGAAATTGATTTGGTTCTCGTCTTGGCACGGCGTCTTGGTAATTAGGCTCCCGGTATCAAAATCTTACCGTCTCGTGGAAGAGCCCTGATTAAACCATATGGTCGTTATATGGCGGGTAAAAAAAGGAAGCCGCAGGCAAGAGCGAAACTAAATACGGTCATTAGGCAGAGCGGCCGGACCGTCGGCGACAATCATTCATAGCCCTGGTGCCAAAACCCGTTGTAAAGACGCCGCGCCGCTTGGCTAACGACGAGATAACGTATTCGACAGTTATGCCCGGAATTTGAGCCCAGAGGGATCGTGTTGCGCTGCCGGCTGCACTGCATAAATTGAGTTAAATAAACTACAACGACAAGAGCAGCACATTCCACATCCACCTGTTTCTTTGAGACAATCGTGAATACTTGAATCGCGTGAAAATGAAATCTAGTCCGCCGGAAAGATCAACTGCAACACACAATGTTTCCTTCCACAGTGAATTCGGACTAGGTTAAATCAGTTAAAATTTTTGCATTCCACCACAGCTTTATTAGAAGCATAATGTTCTCAACAAATGACGTTAATTTGTCCTTAAAGGATTTTCAACTGTTTCTTTTGTATATGTATTTCATTAATTACATCCTTAAATTTTATATGATTATACTGTTTCAAGAAGAAACTAACAATAATTCAAATTTATTATCGAATACGAAATAATTATTTTTATTGTTTAATTTAATTTAATTTTAATTTCAATCGAGCGCACGCTCCGGTGAAATTTCCCTACACACCCATCTTTCTCCTTTCCTGCACCCACCTACATTTTTCCTCTAAATATTTCAACTTTAAATTCTTTCAACGTTTTTGGTAAATTATTCATCATTTCTCGTGATAACTTATTCCAATCCCTGACACCTAAAAAAGAGAATCTTCCTACACCTTTGTGCCTGTAATCGATTTCCAGCTTGTGGTCATGGTCATCTTTTCCCTTCCATGCATTACTTTTCATTCTTACACCAATATCTTTCCATGCCTCATCACCAGTATACGCCCTGTACACTCCCATGACGCTCTTCACCCTCCTCCTATCTTGCAATGACACCCATTCCAGCTCTTCCATCATGTCTGTTACTTATTGCGTTCTGCGGTAACTTCCAGAAACAAATCTAGCAGCCCTTCTTTGTACCCTCTCCAACTCCTGTATTTGATACTCAAAATGTAGGTCCCATACTACACTACCATATTCAAGTAATGGTCTGACCAAAGTTATGTAACCCAATTCCTTTCCTTTTCTCGTTCATCCCCTCATCACTCTCTCCAACAAGTGCAGAATTTTAAAACCTTTTCCTACTACCTGTCCAATGTGTCCTTTCCAAACGTTCTCAAATGTAATGCCAAGATATTTACGTTTCAAGTCTTCTACAAGCAATTATAATCATAATCAACCTTTAGTTTTTTATCTGTGTGTATAATAAACTGACTCTTCTTTGCATTTATCTTAATACCATGTTGCCTACCAAAGTAGATATCCTGTCCAGATCACCTTGCAGCTGTTTACAGTCCTCTAACGTTTTGATCCTTTTATATAGCATTATATAATCTGCAAACAATCTAATTTCTGATAGTAACCTATCAACACAATCTATTCAATAGAATAATGAATAGCAATGCTCCCAATATGCTACCCTGTGCCACTCCCATTTTTACTTCAATTTATTTTGATACTTTATTTCCTACCCTAACTTTTTGTTTTCTATCTTTTAAAAATTCTTCTACCCAGCAAATCCCTTTCTCATCTACTCCAATAGTTTTTACCTTATTTACTATCATTTTATAGCTCACTCTGCCTTTGAAAAACTCTAGTGTTACACTATCAATTTGGCCTTCCTTGTCCATTTCATCTGAAGTATCTTGTCTACACCCCACCAACTGAGATTCGCATGAATATCCTTGCCTAAATCCATGTTGCCTATTTGAAAACCACTTACGCTCCTCACACATATTTCCGAAGTGGTTGCATATCAATCTCTCTATTAATTTACCTACCACTGATCTCAAACTTATTGGCCTATAATCTTTTATTCTATTTCTCACCCCTCCTTTATGTACCGGCACTACTATTGTACTTTTCCAGTCCCCTGGTAAGCAGCAAGTTTCCAGACTCAATTTAAATAATATTTCAAGATAAGGTACAATGTCACATTCTGGTATCTTTAAGACATTTTTACTAATCTATACCAGCCCTTTTATGTTTTTCAGGCATTCTTAGTTCCTTCATAATATCCTCAGGTTAAAATTTAAATTTTTTGGTCTGCTCATTTCTAATTGTGTTGTTAAGCTCGTTCTCCAAGTTAGACCCTCCCGTTTCTGATTCATTGTCCCTAATGCTCTCACTAAACCAGTTACTTAAAATCTCTGCCTTTTTCAAATCCTCAGTAACTTCATCTTCCATCCTTATCTATAAGCGTCTCAACACCCTCCCTTCCCCCTCAGTTTTCTAACATAGCCACAGAAATTTCTTGATGCATCAGTCAATGGTTCCCCTGCACTGACAATACTCTTCATAAACCCATCTTCAGCCACCTTCTTAGCTATTATTAAGTCCTTGTTTAGTTGTTTTAAATATTCCCTACTACCCTGCTGTCTCTTGACTCTGTTACGTTCTCTTCTTACCATCCTCTTTAATCTCCTCACCTCCCTATTATAAGACACAGGTTCTCTATTTCTCTTTATTTTCTGTTCTGGAAAAAATATTTCTTCTACCTTTCTTATTATCTCGTTGAACTCTTACCATCTTTACTGTACTTGTGCCTTCCTTCCATTTGCTGATACGTTCTTTGAAATGTGTGCCTTTTTATAATTGTACCCATTTTCCCTTTAATTTTGGCTCCTGGTTCACCTACCCTGATATGGAAGCTCTGAAATCTGACTTATCCTTGCGACATTTGCATTGTTTAAATTTTCCTCCAGAATTCTTCCTGCTTTTACCGACATTTTGAAATTTTCTTACCGTGTCCCCTTTTCTCTCTTTACCATCCGAAACTCGTATGGCACAAAAAACACGTTCTGCATGTCAATCTCTCCTTCTTGACAGTTATTTATACACAGACGGAAAAAAAAATCCCAACACCAAGAAAGACTTGTGTTAGATAAACGAAATTTGGTAGGCGTGTTTATACATCTGAAAGATGACATCGATTCAAATTTCGCGCTTCGCGCATAAGTGTGGCGCTAGTAGCGCTACTCAGAGCTTGCAAATCAGGTTTGCTTTAAATACGCGCTGTAAAGTTTGTGAACGTTATTTACCGCTGAGATTTGACATAGTGAGTTGATGTTAGCCAAGAATGCCTTTAAGAAGACGAAGAAGCCATTATCAACAGCTCACCGAGTTTGAACGAGGTCGTGTAATAGGGCTACGAGAAGGTGGATTTTCTTTTCGCGATATTGCAGAAAGACTTGGCCGGAATGTATCCACTGTGCATGATTGTTGGGTGCAGTGGTCAAGGGATGGTACTGCCTCAAGAAGACCGGGTTCCGGGAGGCCACGTGGCACTACTGAGAGGGAAGACCGCCGTATTCGGCGTACAGCTGTTACGCATCGTACTGCGTCTGCGGCAGAAATTCGAGCTGCAGTTGGTACCACAGTGACACAACGAACTGTTAGAAATCGGTTACTTCAAGGACAGCTCAAAGCCAGGCGCCCTGTAGCGTGCATTCCACTGACTACAAGCCATCGCCGTTTGCGACTCCAGTGGTGTCAAGCCAGAGCTCATTGGAGGACGGAGTGGAGATCTGTTGTGTTTTCTGATGAAAGCAGGTTCTGCCTTGGTGCCAGTGATGGCCGAGTGTTGGTCAGAAGGAGGCCAGGGGAACGCCTGCAACCAAACTGTCTGCGGCCTAGACACACTGGACCTACACCTGGAGTCATGGTCTGGGGAGCAATTTCCTATGACAGCAGGAGCACTCTTGTGGTTATACCAAACACACTGACTGCAAATTTGTACGTCAGTCTGGTAATTCAACCTGTAGTGCTGCCATTCATGAACAGCATTCAAGGGGGAGTTTTTCAACAGGATAACGCTCGCCCTCATACCGCTGTTGTCTCGCAACGTGCTCTACAGAGTGTCGACATGTTACCTTGGCCTGCGAGATCACCAGATCTGTCTCCAATTGAACACGTATGGGATATCATTGGACGACAACTCCAGCATCATCCACAGCCAGCACTGACCGTCCCAGTATTGACAGCACAAGTACAACAAGCATGGAACTCCATACCACAAAGTGACATTCGAAACCTGTATGACACAATGCATTCACGTTTGCAGGCTTGCATTCAAAATTCTGGAGGTTACACCGGCTATTAATTTAACAGTATTTCACATTTGAAATGCATTTTCTTGAGCTTAAATTAACCTGTGATCTTGAAAATTTAATCAATTAAACATGTTAACTTGACAAATGCATTGTCCAAATTTCATTACTCTACAATAATTTTTTCTTGGTGTTGGGATTTTTTTTTCCGTCTGTGTATATTAATGTAGAGAGCGTAGAATTTGCCACCTATTTGTGTTTAGCGTACACTTTGTTCTGTATGCCAAGTCTGGTTTGGTTCTGCATTGCATAACATTTTAATGAAGAAATTCGAGACCGTCCCTGCATTCACCGAATGATTGCGGGAAAACATCTAAAACTCTTACTACGGACGGCCGTACCGCAGATCCGAGATATGAACCTCGACCTTTGTAGCTTGTCCGTGTTCACTATAGCTAACGGCCAAATTGGTGAAATGTTGTCTTTCGTATGATTCGTATGGCGGGATTTAAGTCAGCTTTATCGTTTCTGTGTTTCTGTGAAGTTTAGTTTTAAGCTAACTGTGTCCCTGACTTCTCCCATGCAGAATTTGGGGTTTTTGTTAATAATTCACAGGTAAATTATCAAAGAAATGTTAACTGGATAGGAAAAAGCAGAAGATCAGCCCTGTTTTCCTCTTTCTTTGATCTCCTCCTTTCCTTTTAAATTCTAGTTGTATGCATATGTTTTAAGCATGTTTGCATGATTAATTTTTTTTTACCATCTCTTGAAACTACCACAAATTCAAAAGATTTAATGGTTGTGGATGATCCACAGTGTAATGCTTCACCAAAATGTGAAGAATTACAACATGTACATTTCATTAATGGTCACATAGCTTCTGTACAAGCACATTTTGAAAGTGGTCCTGCGAGGAATGTGTACAAACATATTGATATTTTTGTATGTTTATAAATTCTGTGAGTGATCTGCTGGCTGAGTGCTTATGGAGTCTGGTTGCAGATCGAGATATCTGCGGTTCGAATCCCTATCTCGGAGGGGATTTCCAGAAACCTTTAACTCGACCTTTACTGCTGGAACAGTTTGTTGTATTATGTGAAGTACGCCAGAAGTACGCTAGAAGTATTTGCAGAAACATCTCTTGAACAGATGGTTCAATAGCCAACGCGGTGGGACAAAGATTCCTCGTCCATTTTGGATCTTTTTCTTATAAGCAATCCTGATATTGTAAATACAGTTTGTGTAGAAGACGGTATAAGTGACCATAAGGCGGTTGTGGTAACTTTAAAATCTAGTATGAATTTGAAGCATGACAAAGACAAACTCGTATATTGCTTCGATAAGGCAAACGATGTGGGTATGGTTGATCACTTGGCGAAAAATTTTGAAACTTACACGCTAAATACAAATGTTGAGGAACTTTGGTTTAATTTAAAAGAAATAATATGTAACGGTTTAAATCAATTTGTTCCTCAGAAGCTTATTAAGGTTAGTAAGAACCTTCCGTGGTTCAATAGGAAAGTGAAGCGATTGCTCAGGAAGCAAAGGCGTTTACATGCCATGGTAAAGGAATCGGGAGACTCGTCTAATAGTGCTAAATTAGTCCAGTTACGAGCGGAAGTGCATAAGGCAATGCGTGTTGGGTTTAAAGAATTCCAAGCCAGGAATTAATCCGAAGATCTGATCACTGATCCAAAAAAGTTCTGGTCGTATGTCAAATTACTAAGAGGTTCTCGTAGGGTTATGCCCTCACTGATTAAGGAAAATGGGGAATTATCCGAAACTAGCGTAGAGAAAGCAGAAATCTTGAATAATATATTTAAAAAAGCTTTCACGACAGAAAACTCGGAGGAGAGTCCGACATTTGCCAACCGTACCATCAAAATTATGAATGATCTCGTTCTTGATGTCGAGGGAATAACTAAAATGCTTATGAGTGTAAAAACCAATAAGGCTCCCGTACCAGACGGTATTCCTACAAGATTCTACTCCAGGTACGCAAAGGAAATTGCACCGTATTTGATGAAATTATATACCGCCTCCTTGGATCAAGGAAAACTACCAGCCGAATGGAACACCGCCATCGTAAGTCCATTGTTTAAAAATGGGAATGTTAATGATCCTCAAAATTACAGAACGATCTCGTTAACATCGATATTTTGTAGGATTTTAGAAACCATCATCTATTCAAATATCATGCGGTTTCTGGATGAAGATGAGCTTTTAAACCCAAATCAACATGGATTCTGAAAAGGCCGATGCTGCGAAACACAACTTGCACTTTTAATTCACGACTTGTGCCGTATTATAGATGGCCAATCCCAGGTTGATATAGTTCTATTACATTTTAAAAAAGTTTTCGACACTGTGCCTCACAGTAGGTTACTTAGGAAACTTCGTGGCTACGGCATATCTAGACAAATATGCGACCGGATTGCAGACTTTCTGTAGGGCAGAACACAGTGTGTAGTTCTCGACGGTGAGAGTTCATTACTTACCGAGGTCAGTTCCGGGGTTCCCCAGGGAAACATGATTGGGCCTCTGTTGTTTCTCATATACATTAATGATTTGTGTGACATAATAAGGGGAATAAAAAGATTATTTGCCGATGATGCTATTATTTATCGTGAAATCAAAACCCAGGAAGACTGCGCTTTGTTACAAGACGATATTATGGAAATAATAGCGTGGTGTAAAGTCTGGCAGTTGGAGTTAAACGCTAAAATGTGCCAAGTTATGCGTGTGAGTAAAAAGGTGACACCATCTAGCTATGAATAAATAATTAATGGTACTTTCCTTAGAACGGTAGATTCCGCTAAATACCTAGGGGTAACAATTCCTAATAATTTGTCGTGGAATGAACATATCGAGAATTTAATTAGGAAAGCAAATCGTATGCTCCGATTTCTAGGTCGTAATTTAAAACAATGCACTCCGGAAGTTAAATCGATTGCGTTTAGTCACTAGTGCGTCCTCACTTAGAATATTGTTGTTCTGCATGGGGTCCCCATCAAAAGGAGTTAATGGAGGCATTAGAGAAGGTCCAAAGAAGAGCCACCCGATTTTTGACAGGTATATATAGTTTGAGGGAAAGCATAAGCGCGATGTTGAAGGAGTTAGGTTGGGATGACCTGGAACACCGAAGGCGTTGCTCTCGACGGAAGCTAATCGAAAAATTCACGACTGACATATTTCAGAATGACAGCAAACAAATATTGCTACCAGCAACATTCGTATTTCGGAATGACCGTTAAAATTAGATAAGAGAATTCAGGGCCAGAACCGATTCTTTTCTTTATTCATTTTTCCACGGGCGATTAGGGAATGGAATAGAAAAGATTTACAGGGCGAGTAAACTTAAAATCCGACAGGAGTAGCTTTCGATAAAGCTCTCCAGCCATCCTGATCTAGGTTTCCCATGGTTTTCCTAGATTACTCCACGCGAATGCTGGGATGGATCCCCACAATAGCCCATGGGCGCCTCCTGCCATATCCCGTATATCCCTTCCAAACTATCACCCTTTCGGATAGATGTAATGCACCCTCCGCCACACACTTTTAGTGAATCGCGGAAATAGTAATAGAACGCTTCCGTGGTTTGGTTTCTACATTAAACTGTAGTTCCTTTCTACCTAGTGATATTACCAGCTTAAGTTAGGTAAGGAGGAAAGGAACTGGTCGTCCTACCTCTCAGGATGTTCCCACTAATCAACGGTTGGCTTAAACTTTTTATTGGTTTTCTTCTAATATCCTTAACATTATCAAAAGAGGTGGAAGTAAATATGGGAGTACCACGGGGTAGTTTATTGGGGCCATTGCTGTTCATAATTCTAATGAATGACTGTGTTGATGGGTTACGGCCAGTGTCTAGGTATGTTGCAGATGATATAATGATATACAATATAATCAAAACAGGAGAAGACTGTGAACAGCTGCAGGGTGACCTGAATGGAATATCTGAATGGGTAGGTCAGCATGGAATGAAGATAAACGCAAAGAAAAGTCAGCTTATAAAGCACACAGATAAAAAACAAAAGGTTAATTACAATTATAGGGTGGGGTCAGAATTTCTTATTGAAATGTAAATATCTTGGCATAAGGTTTGATAACAAACGAAGGTAGGAAGAGGTTACAAAATCCTTCATTACTGGAGAGGGTGATGAGAGGATGTACTAGAGAAGTTAGGGAGTTGGGTTACAAAACTTTGGTCGGACAATTGGTTGAATATGGTGTTGTTGTTTGGGACCCCCATTTTGATTATCAAATACAGGAGTTGGAAGGTGTGCAAAGAAGAGCAGCTTTGAGGAAATTATCGCAGGATCCTGTCAGTAACTGATATGGTAAGGGAACTGGATTCGGATTTATTGGAGGAAAGAAGGAATGTACAGGGCATATGTTGGTGATGGAGCTTGGAGGGATATTGGTCAAAGAATTAGGAATAGTACACGGAAGGGGAAAGGCGACCATGACCACAAGCTTGCGCTCGATTTCATGCATAAGGGAGTGTGAAAATTTTCTTTTGTTGGTAAGTATGATAGGTATTGGAACAAATTACCAACTGTAGTGATCACAAAAACGCTTAAGGAATTTAAAAAATAAAATTTGTAAATCAGAATAGTAAATGGGGGAGGAATTTAACACTCCAATTATAAATGAAAATTTAATATATATATAAAGGGGTAAATGGATGACTGGGGGAATTGCCACCGGAGTGTTAGCTCCATTGCAATTAAAATTAATAATAATAATTTAATCCCTCGATCTGTTATCGTTTGTATGCTTTTAACACAATGTCACTGCGTACATGTGGCTAACATTTTGATTGATGCATGACTTATTCTAGACAATAACAAATAGAGTCTATTACGAAACAATTAAACTAGCAGGCCATCTTCTTATTACTCGGCGTGTAGACGTCACCTCAAAACATGACGTAAGCCATCTCTAGCGTGGTGGAAATTATTACTACTCCGTACAGTTTTGTTGAAATAGTTGGTTACAATATTGCCTGACCGGTTTCGCACATCAGTAATCAGTAAATAGGTAGTATCTTAAGTAGAAGAGTAAGAGATTAAATGGGACACTTTGTTTACATATTGCGGGGAAAATCCATGACATCACATCTGGTTTTACCAAATGTAATCATCCCTTACTCGCAGGCCTCTTACGCTCCCGTCCAATGCGTGGCAGCGTCCCCTAAAATAGCGGCCATTTCGTCAAAATGACTGTGGTCTAGTTCCTTCAGATGACGTCAGGGTGGTTTGGTTGAAAGCGACTCCGCAGGTACCGTTACATCGTTCGAGCAAGTGGATGTTAAGACGTCGCAATGTCGCGTTAGTCAATAGAAATTACATTCTTGATGAATGTGGGCAAAGGAGAGCAGCTAGATTTGTTTATGGAAACTACCGCAAGAGCCACTCATTAACTGATATGTTATAGGAGCTGCACTGGGAGTCATTGGAAGACAGGAGGAGGGTGAAGAGAGTGTTGGGTGTTTATACCATGTGTTTGTCGGTGATGGGGCTTGCAAGGATATTGCTCGAAGAATTAGGAGTAGAGCAGGGAAGGGAAAATATGACCATGGGCACAAACTGGCACTCGATTTCATGCATAAAGGAATGGGAAAATTTTCTATTGTGGATAGAGGTGTCAGGAATTGGAATAAGTTACCTAGGGAAGTGATGAATAATTTACCAAAAACGTTTAAGGATTTTAAAATTAAAATGAGTAAATCGCAAAATTATATGGAGGAGGAATTTTAACATTGAAAATATATAAAATAATAATCTTATATATACAGGGTGTTACAAAAAGGTACGGCCAAACTTTCAGGAAACATTCCTCACACACAAACAAAGAAAATATGTTATGTGGACATGTGTACGGAAACGCTTACTTTCCATGTTAGAGCTCATATTGTGGACGGCTGTGATACAATACGCCATTGCATGTATCCTCGCTAACGGAGGACATTTTGAACATTTCCTGTAACAAAGTGTTTGAAGTCACGCTGGTACGTTCTGTTGCTATGTGTTTCCATTCCATGTTTAATGTGATTTGAAGAGAAGTAATAAAATGAGCTCTAACATGGAAAGTAAGCGTTTCCGGACACATGTCCACATAACATATTTTCTTTGTTTGTGTGTGAGGAATGTTTCCTGAAAGTTTGGCCGTACCTTTTTGTAACACATATATATATACGTATATAAATAGACGTATGTTTCCCTATATTTCACTTTTCAGATACCACTACCTAGCACAGATCACTGGTCTTTGTGTTTGGAAGTAGCATGGAGTTTCCTGTCGTTCACAATGTTGGCCGAATGCCGATAGCAGTGGGGATGTGGGAGATATGATGGTTAAAAATTGTCGATGCAGGGCATTTTCATATTTCGACCAAAGACTTGTGTATCCTTATACTTCTCTTTCTTGCCACAACAACATAGGATAGACCATTACTGTTTGTGTGTGGTAATAACATCGAATCTCGCATCGTGCACTATGGAGGTTTAGATGTCGGCAGTTATGGAGGTGTGGGAGATATGGTGGTTGAAAGTGGTCGACCTGCGCCACTTTCATACTTCTACCAAAGACGTATGTGTCATGGTGTATCACTTTTCAGCCAAACCCATGTAGCGCCTATCACTGGTTTTTGTGTGTGGTAGTAGCACAGAGTCACCGATCGCTCACAACGTTGGCCGAATTTCGGTAACTGTGGTAGTGTGGGAGATACGGTGGTTGAAAGAGTCCGATCAAGGATATTTTCGTATTTCGACCAAAGACATCTGTCTCCGTATATGTCACTTAGCTTATATATAAAATAATAATAAATAAGAAAATTGTAACTAGACGACTAGGGAAATTTCCATCGGAGCATTCACTCCATTAAAATTTAATTAAATGCTCAGTCTTCAACCAGTCATACGCGAAAATAGTTTAACAGAATTTCTGCAAGGTGCTCTGTTTTCGATAATCCCATTCTACTTTCGATATCGACCATTTTCACCGAATTCAGCTATGTTTCGTCCATTATCCATAATTACTGATTTTCACCGAGCGGTCTGATGTCTATCCGCGATTTCGAAAGACCCTTAACTAGACCTTCATTCAGATACAGATTGTTCGGTGTGTATGGAATACGCCGGGCCGTTTCGGATTTCACGTTAAACATTAGTCATTAGGCTTTTTATATCCAGTAGGATAGAGGTTGATACCACAACGGTAAGAAACTCTACATTGCATTGCTGAATTTCATAGTCCGATTACTTTAATTACATCATTCAGTAATATACAAGCTCACCAGACGACACACATTCAGAAACTCGCACGCAGACAAATATTCAAGTGCAATGTAACTATACAATGACAGAGTCACCAACCAAACGACTCGACAAGTTTCCATCTACTTAATGTCTTTTCTTCAGAAAAATTTGCATCTATATTGCACTTAATCGTCTAAATCCAGGAGTCCGGACCGGGCGTGACACATCCGCTGACGTCAAAATGTTCATCAAATACAAATTACATGATTTGCGATTATTAGTGAAAGCAATGCAGTGTTGTTGTAGGCCATTTTTCCGCAGTTGTTCAGTAAATTAAATTATAAAATGACGCCAATGCAACTGTTTTTGAGCTTTAATGCTGTACACTTTTCGCCTCTCATCGAGGCATCATCAGAAACGAATCTATTTAAATTTTAACATTGAGTTTACAAACTTATTACATGATGTTTGACATAATTCTAACATTTTCTGATTATCTACAACTTACTGTTTATATTAGTGGTTTACAGGTTCGTAACCACACATCTCTGTTTTTTCTCCAAAGCATGTTTCCGCTAAAGACATTTGTCTTGGCTGCTGCATACTGGATGTAAATATTGCGTCTATGTCATCTTTTCCCTTCCATGCACTACTTTTCATACCTATTGCAATATCTTTCCATGCCTCATCACCAGTATATGCCCTGTACACTCCCATGACCCTCCTCATCCTCCTCCTGTCTTGCAATGAATCCCATTCCAGCTCCTTTATCATATCCGTCACTGATTGCATTCTGCGATAATTTCCAGAAACAAATCTAGCAGCCCTTCTTTGCACCCTCTCCAACTCCTGTATTTGATACGTAAAATGAGGGTCCCATACTACACTACCATATTCGAGCAATGGTCTGACCAAAGTTTTGTAACCCAATCCTTGCATTCTCTTGAGGGGAGGCACAAGGGTGTGGGAAAGTAGATAGTAAACATATGTGTGAGCCCAGTTTTTAATTGATTTTAATTGAATTGCGTGGGGGCCTTAATGGATTTTAATTAATGCTAATTGATTTTAATTAATTTTAATTGATTTTAATTGAGGCTAATTGATTTTAATTAATGTTAATTGATTTTAATTAATTTTAATTGATTTTAATTGAGGCTAATTGATTTTAATTAATGTTAATTGATTTGCGGGGAGGAGGTCTCACATCTGTAACCTCAGATTGATCTTATTATTTCCTTATGGACCTGTGTGTGAGCCCACTTTTTCTCCCATGTATTCTTATGGACACCGGATGTGTGAGCCCACTTTTTCCCCATGTATTCTTATGTACAGCGGTCAGCGGACAGTTTTTTCCCCATGTATTCTTATGGACCTGTCTTTGCAGACAGTTTGGAGCGGAGGGGAGCCGAGGAACTAGGGGAGTTTAATTGAATGCGGGTCCGTAATTGAATGCGCCACACCCGAATTATCGCTCCCCTCCGGAAGCCATCAATTATCGCTCCCCTCCGGAAGCCATCAATTATCGCTCCCCACACAGCTGCAGGATGCGGGTCCGTAATTGAATGTGCACAGCTGCGCCAACCTCCAATTATCGCTCCCCTCGCAGCTGCATGATGCGGGTTCGTAATTGAATGTGCCACACCCGAATTATCGCTCCCCTCGCAGCTGCATGATGCGGGTCCGTAATTGAATGAGCACAGCTGCGCCACACTCCAATTATCGCTCCCCTCGCAGCTGCATGATGCGGGTTCGTAATTGAATGAGCACAGCTGCACCACACTCGAATTATCGCTCCCCTCGCAGCTGCATGATGCGGGTTCGTAATTGAATGCACACAGCTGCACCACACCCGGAAGCCATCAATTATCGCTCCCTCGCAGCTGCAGCCCCACCCGGCGTCAGTTTGCAGCCATGCCTCGTCTAGTGATGTTGTTCTCCTCTGTCTACCAACTCAACGCTGGTGATACGAAACGTTTGACGATAGGGTTATCGTCCAAACACGAGTTTGAACCTGTTGTTGTTCTGGAAAAAGTGGGACACAATAAAATTGTTTTAACATACGACGAATGGAACGTCCTGATCCAGGTATTGGACGTAGTGTCCGAGTTATTCAACGCCGGCACTGACAGCATCCCACTTGGTGAGCACACTGTCTCCTGCCGAACGATTGCCGGGGTGAAGACTGTTTGTTTCCACCTCAATGACGATCCTGCCAGCGGCGTCTTCTTCGGCCAGTCTACTTGGAGGAACTTCGTCGACGCGCAGCCGACCGTGACCAACGCCTTGACCGTCAAGCAGAAGTGGGGCTACTTGGTGGCACGATATTATACTGAATTTGTGGACATTCTAGCTAATAAAGTGCTACGAGACTTCAATATGGCTACAGTGCAAAAACTGATTGACATGCATATTAATAATGTTCGTGTAGCTCAAGTGACATACAGTTCATCATTGGATTATGCGCAATTAAGACTTGAACTCATTGCATATAAAAATTTGTTAGTATCTGATGATGTAAATAATATTGTAATTAAGAATTATGAACCTGGATATGATGTTTGTGGACCTTATTAACTAAAGTGTTTAAATCGCATCAGCATACTACAAGGTGTTTGTGAGTGAATTGGCTGACAAAGTGTTGAGTGACTACTACACATGTACTGCCTCAGTGTCGAAGTTAATGGATATGCACATCAACAACGTTCATCCTATTCATGTGTCTTACAGTTCTACAATTGACTTTGGGCAATTAAGGAATGAAATAGTTGCATACAAATATTTGATTGTACTTAATGATGTATGCAGAATTGTAAACAGTAAAGAATAAAATCATTTTACCAGATTTTTCTTTTGTCATTTCACCTATCCTAATTAAATAATAAGATAGTATATATTTTTATTTAAATCTTTTATTTCACCCACCATTGGGCAATTAAAAATACATTTTCAACAGCGCATATAGCGTTACAAAATTAATGTCCTTTACAAAGTGTTATCAAATTATTTTTCTTGAGTTCATGTAGAGGCGGACCTGGTCTTGCCTATCACTGATGTTCGTTATTTATTACTAGCTGAGGTACCCGGCTTCGCTCAGAGAGTTGATGTGAGATAGTGTAGTAATTGCAATAAAATGATAAACATTAAAATGTAAGAGGTAATTTTTTTTATTGAAATCATTTTCTAACTTTTCGAATACTTGTTTATGAACACCATTTTTCATTTTGTTATCCGGGGTATATATGTACAAATTTGTATAATTTTCTACTCGATAGTATAGACCGCGAGAGAAGCAGGAGTCTTTGGGGTTGATGCCGCAATGTTTTAAAGTTTGTCTTTGCGCTGTGTTAATTGTAAAACTATAGGATAATTTGATTGGAAATTGCAGTCTTTTCAGTAAAGATCAGAGTTATTCTGAGGATTAATACTATGTGTTTCGATTCTGGAGTTTCCCCGGTCATGTAATGTAGAACTTCCTGTGGAGGTGCTTCCAGTGGTGGTGATCGAATTTTTCCATTCATGCAACAGAATCCTGGTGTTTCTCCACTGAATTTTTTCGCGTTGCAAAATTGTTAGATGTTATCCATTTTTCCCGATTACGAAGTGGTTGTTTTTGTTATTTTGTTTTGTCGGGTCGTAGTGGAGTGCTTCATTTTTCAGGTTATACTGTTTACTTGTCCTCGTCCGCGCTTCTCGTAGGGTGATATTTTCATGGGTGGCTTGCGTCCGCAGTCTTCTATTATAAGATTGTGTCGCAATTCATGATTCTTTAATTCGTTCATTTCGTTGTGCTTCTCACGGTGCTCACATTTTTCATTTTGTTATCCGGGGTATATATGTACAAATTTTTATAATTTTCTACTCGATAGTATAGACCGCGAGAGAAGCAGGAGTCTTTGGGGTTAATGCCGCAATGCTTTAAAGTTTGTCTTTGCGCTGTGTTAATTGTAAAACTATAGGCTAATTTGATTGGAAATTGCAGTCTTTTCAGTAAAGATCAGAGTTATTCTGAGGATTAATACTATGTGTTTAGATTCTGGAGTTTCCCCCGGTCATGTAATGTAGAACTTCCTGTGGAGGTGCTTCCAGTGGTGGTGATCGAATTTTTCCATTCATGCAACAGAATCCTGGTGTTTCTCCACTGAATTTTTTCGCGTTGCAAAATTGTTAGATGTTATCCATTTTTTTTTTTTCGAACACCGTTTTTTTTCTATGGGGGAAGTCAGAAATGTTACGCCTACGTTACGAGTAGAAGTTAGTATTCTATTTGAGAACTGTCTATTAATGAGATGAAACAACAACACTGGATTAGAATAACACAACCTTCCCGTTCCTTGTCTCCAGTCACATCCCGCCTCTAATGACCTCGACTTCGACAAGGCGTAAAACCATAAGTAAAAAGAAAAAAAACAAAATCTTAAGCCCAGTACGTTTTCATTTACTTTAGAATTACCGTCAATATTTTCTATTTCAGAGACTAAATGCTGATCAGTGCAGAAATGATTACATTCGTCCACGTTTCAGACGATGCAGGTTTAATTTTTGAGAATTTTTAATGTTCTGCAGTGTCATACAGGTGATTTCATGTTCTTTCTTCAATGCATTCCACTCGTCTTCTTTTCAGAGTTATTGCTTGTATGCCGGTCTGAATATCTACTCTGATGTGTGAGTTTTTAAAGCAAAGTAATGAATCAGCAGTTGTTGGAGATGTAGGTTATATTGAATGCGTAGAGACGTCTGGCTTATCACAACATCAGCAAAGTCAGTTCTGAACAAGGGAAGTTAGAGTAATATCTCCTCCACAAACCAGTCTAAAAACTTTACGAGACAAAGTTTTATATTCGTGCTGTAGTATCCCCCAAGATTAATACGAAAGATTTTACACAATTTCTAACAGTCTGAACGTTGGCTATATAAAAGTGACGATGTTATTATTATTATCACCGAAAACGTGCATCGGATGTCGAAAGTCAAGAGGATCATAGAATACCGAGCCTGGTGGGTGAGCAGTAACGTTCGGATATATCGTTCGCGAGGATATGCAGCACGGTTTTAGAGTCAGATTTTCTTTCGTTTCCCAAAAATCACTCGAGGCTAGTGTCGGGATCGCCCCCGTGCGGTACTCCTTTGAGAGTAATTTTTTATATGCCGATATAACTACCGTGCCCGATAGGTGAGTTTTTTTGGATTGGGACTGTCATGTGGAGGTGGAGAGTTCAATTCCCGATCCGGCTGTTCATTAGAATCTGTTGTAGTACCACTTTAGACGCAAATAGCCGTTTATCGCCTATAGTAGCTGCGACAGCGAAAAACACGGCTAGTGTTGTTTTTGTCCGTAGGAAGGGATGTTTTTTTGTATTATTATTATTATTATTCCTAGCCATTTGAGGCAATTTTTTCTTGTATTTTTGACCAAGAGTCCTCGATAAGTTATGGACATTCAAAAGTAACAGAGTTTCGACTTACCGTGCACTCTGCCTATGTCGCGGCTAACAAGTCTATGGTATTGAGTTTCGACGTGGGCAACGGCCAAGGCGCCGGTCACTGCGAGTTGCACGCTGATGAGGTTCCTCCAAAAATGAATCACCGTTGGTTGTTAGGCTCAGTATTTGGGTAAGAAGATACTATTTTAACCCCAGCAACCGTTCGGCAGGTGACTGTGTGTTTCTCGCGTGGAACTACGATCTGGGGCATGCGGTGTTGAATAAGTCGGACACTACGTCCAAACTTGGATTAGCACGTTTTATTCTTCATAAGTCAGTGTAACTCTGGTACTGTGTCCTACATTTTTGAGTACCACAACCGGTTCAAAATCATGCTTAGACGTTAACTCTATCGAAACTGTTATATCCAAGGGGCGGGTTTGTTTCAGATACCATCATTAATTACAGTTCATGCATGAGACAGGCGACGAAAAAGTGGGGTAGAATCCCCCCCCATGGCTCATAACTGACCAAAAAATCATCAGTAACATGTGTTCCAAGTACCAAACTCTTCACATCAACGTCGTATCATTTAACTCACACTACAGACCTCACTGCCATTCAATATCGTGGGTACTAGGTACAAAACTGTACACATCATCAGCACCACCTCTATCCCACACCACAAGCCTTTTCTGCCATTCAGTAATATTTTCCCACTTACCACGAGTATCAGGGTAGACATATGGTCATCAGACAGATATCATAACTCCCATATTCATACTAGGTCTCACATACAAATCCATACGTCACCACACACAAGCACACAAAAATATAACTAACTAAAAAAACCATCAGACAGACGTTAGAGTGTGTGCAAAGGATGACATGTTTTCACCATACACATCAGTGCTTACCCCATACGGATTATTCATCACACCCAATAGATTGCATGTATCATCAACTTATAGGTAGCCAGTGACTGTGAAATCTCAAAGTCGAGTAGAATCCTATAGTGATAGACACACAACGACATCGGAAGACACACATACACACACACTCACATGTCCACGCATACACATAGTTCCATACATCAACACACACGTACACGTAACTGGAGGAAAGTGACTGAACACCCTACGTCCAGACTGAATAGTTACAGGATGTATGAAGTGTGACATGTCTTTGCCACACAGCTCAGTGCTCTTCACACCCAACTGATTAAATCTACATAGGTGGCCACTGATGGAAAAATCTCGAGTAGATACCATAATCAGACACACACGAACACGCACACACACACATATTTCCATGCATATACCACAATTCCATACGTCAACACATACATACAAGCAACTGAAGGAAAGGGACTCCACACACGACGTCCATACTGAGGTGTTACATGATAGGCAGAGGATAGCATGTCTTTGCAATACAGCTCAGTGCTCACCACACTTACCGGATAATATTATCGATGAAAGGTGTTGACAGTGTGTGTGTACAAACGCCGAAATCACCATAACAACTACAACCATCAGTAGGAAGGCAGAACTTATGTTAAGTCAGGTTAATACAGAATGTTAAAGTGTTTGTTATAGTTGGTTAGAGT
The DNA here is from genome assembly GCA_031002005.1 of Vandiemenella viatica. Lineage (NCBI taxonomy): Eukaryota > Metazoa > Arthropoda > Insecta > Orthoptera > Morabidae > Vandiemenella > Vandiemenella viatica. The sequence continues at coordinate 158,279,754 of JARYHS010013630.1, read as the reverse complement.
AAATTCAGTTTAGGTTATTTCAACTCACATTCACATGGTGTCACTGATGCATGGCAATCCAAAAGTGTTTGCTGAGGTGGCTTGGGCCCCACAGTAAGCGGCTGCTGCGTAGAAAAAATACAAACGCGTTGTATCCGGATAACCGGCGCGCAAAATACCGGTCTTCTTAGGTCGTGCAAAATACCGGTCTCTTAGGCCGCGGTGGGGCCCAAGCCGCCTCAGCAAACACTTTTGGATTGCCATGCATCAGTGACACCATGTGAATGTGAGTTGAAATAACCTAAACTGAATTTACTCTAACCAACTATAACAAACACTTTAACATTCTGTATTAACCTGACTTAACATAAGTTCTGCCTTCCTACTGATGGTTGTAGTTGTTATGGTGATTTCGGCGTTTGTACACACACACTGTCAACACCTTTCATCGATAATATTATCCGGTAAGTGTGGTGAGCACTGAGCTGTATTGCAAAGACATGCTATCCTCTGCCTATCATGTAACACCTCAGTATGGACGTCGTGTGTGGAGTCCCTTTCCTTCAGTTGCTTGTATGTATGTGTTGACGTATGGAATTGTGGTATATGCATGGAAATATGTGTGTGTGTGCGTGTTCGTGTGTGTCTGATTATGGTATCTACTCGAGATTTTTCCATCAGTGGCCACCTATGTAGATTTAATCAGTTGGGTGTGAAGAGCACTGAGCTGTGTGGCAAAGACATGTCACACTTCATACATCCTGTAACTATTCAGTCTGGACGTAGGGTGTTCAGTCACTTTCCTCCAGTTACGTGTACGTGTGTGTTGATGTATGGAACTATGTGTATGCGTGGACATGTGAGTGTGTGTGTATGTGTGTCTTCCGATGTCGTTGTGTGTCTATCACTATAGGATTCTACTCGACTTTGAGATTTCACAGTCACTGGCTACCTATAAGTTGATGATACATGCAATCTATTGGGTGTGATGAATAATCCGTATGGGGTAAGCACTGATGTGTATGGTGAAAACATGTCATCCTTTGCACACACTCTAACGTCTGTCTGATGGTTTTTTTAGTTAGTTATATTTTTGTGTGCTTGTGTGTGGTGACGTATGGATTTGTATGTGAGACCTAGTATGAATATGGGAGTTATGATATCTGTCTGATGACCATATGTCTACCCTGATACTCGTGGTAAGTGGGAAAATATTACTGAATGGCAGAAAAGGCTTGTGGTGTGGGATAGAGGTGGTGCTGATGATGTGTACAGTTTTGTACCTAGTACCCACGATATTGAATGGCAGTGAGGTCTGTAGTGTGAGTTAAATGATACGACGTTGATGTGAAGAGTTTGGTACTTGGAACACATGTGTACTGATGATTTTTTGGTCAGTTATGAGCCATGGGGGGGATTCTACCCCACTTTTTCGTCGCCTGTCTCATGCATGAACTGTAATTAATGATGGTATCTGAAACAAACCCGCCCCTTGGATATAACAGTTTCGATAGAGTTAACGTCTAAGCATGATTTTGAACCGGTTGTGGTACTCAAAAATGTAGGACACAGTACCAGAGTTACACTGACTTATGAAGAATAAAACGTGCTAATCCAAGTTTGGACGTAGTGTCCGACTTATTCAACACCGCATGCCCCAGATCGTAGTTCCACGCGAGAAACACACAGTCACCTGCCGAACGGTTGCTGGGGTTAAAATAGTATCTTCTTACCCAAATACTGAGCCTAACAACCAACGGTGATTCATTTTTGGAGGAACCTCATCAGCGTGCAACTCGCAGTGACCGGCGCCTTGGCCGTTGCCCACGTCGAAACTCAATACCATAGACTTGTTAGCCGCGACATAGGCAGAGTGCACGGTAAGTCGAAACTCTGTTACTTTTGAATGTCCATAACTTATCGAGGACTCTTGGTCAAAAATACAAGAAAAAATTGCCTCAAATGGCTAGGAATAATAATAATAATAATACAAAAAAACATCCCTTCCTACGGACAAAAACAACACTAGCCGTGTTTTTTCGCTGTCGCAGCTACTATAGGCGATAAACGGCTATTTGCGTCTAAAGTGGTACTACAACAGATTCTAATGAACAGCCGGATCGGGAATTGAACTCTCCACCTCCACATGACAGTCCCAATCCAAAAAAAACTCACCTATCGGGCACGGTAGTTATATCGGCATATAAAAAATTACTCTCAAAGGAGTACCGCACGGGGGCGATCCCGACACTAGCCTCGAGTGATTTTTGGGAAACGAAAGAAAATCTGACTCTAAAACCGTGCTGCATATCCTCGCGAACGATATATCCGAACGTTACTGCTCACCCACCAGGCTCGGTATTCTATGATCTCTTGACTTTCGACATCCGATGCACGTTTTCGGTGATAATAATAATAACATCGTCACTTTTATATAGCCAACGTTCAGACTGTTAGAAATTGTGTAAAATCTTTCGTATTAATCTTGGGGGATACTACAGCACGAATATAAAACTTTGTCTCGTAAAGTTTTTTAGACTGGTTTGTGGAGGAGATATTACTCTAACTTCCCTTGTTCAGAACTGACTTTGCTGATGTTGTGATAAGCCAGACGTCTCTACGCATTCAATATAACCTACATCTCCAACAACTGCTGATTCATTACTTTGCTTTAAAAACTCACACATCAGAGTAGATATTCAGACCGGCATACAAGCAATAACTCTGAAAAGAAGACGAGTGGAATGCATTGAAGAAAGAACATGAAATCACCTGTATGACACTGCAGAACATTAAAAATTCTCAAAAATTAAACCTGCATCGTCTGAAACGTGGACGAATGTAATCATTTCTGCACTGATCAGCATTTAGTCTCTGAAATAGAAAATATTGACGGTAATTCTAAAGTAAATGAAAACGTACTGGGCTTAAGATTTTGTTTTTTTTCTTTTTACTTATGGTTTTACGCCTTGTCGAAGTCGAGGTCATTAGAGGCGGGATGTGACTGGAGACAAGGAACGGGAAGGTTGTGTTATTCTAATCCAGTGTTGTTGTTTCATCTCATTAATAGACAGTTCTCAAATAGAATACTAACTTCTACTCGTAACGTAGGCGTAACATTTCTGACTTCCCCCATAGAAAAAAACGGTGTTCGAAAAAAAAAAAAATGGATAACATCTAACAATTTTGCAACGCGAAAAAATTCAGTGGAGAAACACCAGGATTCTGTTGCATGAATGGAAAAATTCGATCACCACCACTGGAAGCACCTCCACAGGAAGTTCTACATTACATGACCGGGGGAAACTCCAGAATCTAAACACATAGTATTAATCCTCAGAATAACTCTGATCTTTACTGAAAAGACTGCAATTTCCAATCAAATTAGCCTATAGTTTTACAATTAACACAGCGCAAAGACAAACTTTAAAGCATTGCGGCATTAACCCCAAAGACTCCTGCTTCTCTCGCGGTCTATACTATCGAGTAGAAAATTATAAAAATTTGTACATATATACCCCGGATAACAAAATGAAAAATGTGAGCACCGTGAGAAGCACAACGAAATGAACGAATTAAAGAATCATGAATTGCGACACAATCTTATAATAGAAGACTGCGGACGCAAGCCACCCATGAAAATATCACCCTACGAGAAGCGCGGACGAGGACAAGTAAACAGTATAACCTGAAAAATGAAGCACTCCACTACGACCCGACAAAACAAAATAACAAAAACAACCACTTCGTAATCGGGAAAAATGGATAACATCTAACAATTTTGCAACGCGAAAAAATTCAGTGGAGAAACACCAGGATTCTGTTGCATGAATGGAAAAATTCGATCACCACCACTGGAAGCACCTCCACAGGAAGTTCTACATTACATGACCGGGGAAACTCCAGAATCGAAACACATAGTATTAATCCTCAGAATAACTCTGATCTTTACTGAAAAGACTGCAATTTCCAATCAAATTATCCTATAGTTTTACAATTAACACAGCGCAAAGACAAACTTTAAAACATTGCGGCATCAACCCCAAAGACTCCTGCTTCTCTCGCGGTCTATACTATCGAGTAGAAAATTATACAAATTTGTACATATATACCCCGGATAACAAAATGAAAAATGGTGTTCATAAACAAGTATTCGAAAAGTTAGAAAATGATTTCAATAAAAAAAATTACCTCTTACATTTTAATGTTTATCATTTTATTGCAATTACTACACTATCTCACATCAACTCTCTGAGCGAAGCCGGGTACCTCAGCTAGTAATAAATAACGAACATCAGTGATAGGCAAGACCAGGTCCGCCTCTACATGAACTCAAGAAAAATAATTTGATAACACTTTGTAAAGGACATTAATTTTGTAACGCTATATGCGCTGTTGAAAATGTATTTTTAATTGCCCAATGGTGGGTGAAATAAAAGATTTAAATAAAAATATATACTATCTTATTATTTAATTAGGATAGGTGAAATGACAAAAGAAAAATCTGGTAAAATGATTTTATTCTTTACTGTTTACAATTCTGCATACATCATTAAGTACAATCAAATATTTGTATGCAACTATTTCATTCCTTAATTGCCCAAAGTCAATTGTAGAACTGTAAGACACATGAATAGGATGAACGTTGTTGATGTGCATATCCATTAACTTCGACACTGAGGCAGTACATGTGTAGTAGTCACTCAACACTTTGTCAGCCAATTCACTCACAAACACCTTGTAGTATGCTGATGCGATTTAAACACTTTAGTTAATAAGGTCCACAAACATCATATCCAGGTTCATAATTCTTAATTACAATATTATTTACATCATCAGATACTAACAAATTTTTATATGCAATGAGTTCAAGTCTTAATTGCGCATAATCCAATGATGAACTGTATGTCACTTGAGCTACACGAACATTATTAATATGCATGTCAATCAGTTTTTGCACTGTAGCCATATTGAAGTCTCGTAGCACTTTATTAGCTAGAATGTCCACAAATTCAGTATAATATCGTGCCACCAAGTAGCCCCACTTCTGCTTGACGGTCAAGGCGTTGGTCACGGTCGGCTGCGCGTCGACGAAGTTCCTCCAAGTAGACTGGCCGAAGAAGACGCCGCTGGCAGGATCGTCATTGAGGTGGAAACAAACAGTCTTCACCCCGGCAATCGTTCGGCAGGAGACAGTGTGCTCACCAAGTGGGATGCTGTCAGTGCCGGCGTTGAATAACTCGGACACTACGTCCAATACCTGGATCAGGACGTTCCATTCGTCGTATGTTAAAACAATTTTATTGTGTCCCACTTTTTCCAGAACAACAACAGGTTCAAACTCGTGTTTGGACGATAACCCTATCGTCAAACGTTTCGTATCACCAGCGTTGAGTTGGTAGACAGAGGAGAACAACATCACTAGACGAGGCATGGCTGCAAACTGACGCCGGGTGGGGCTGCAGCTGCGAGGGAGCGATAATTGATGGCTTCCGGGTGTGGTGCAGCTGTGTGCATTCAATTACGAACCCGCATCATGCAGCTGCGAGGGGAGCGATAATTCGAGTGTGGTGCAGCTGTGCTCATTCAATTACGAACCCGCATCATGCAGCTGCGAGGGGAGCGATAATTCGAGTGTGGTGCAGCTGTGCTCATTCAATTACGAACCCGCATCCTGCAGCTGCGTGGGGAGCGATAATTCGGGTGTGGCGCATTCAATTACGAACCCGCATCCTGCAGCTGCGTGGGGATGCGATAATTGATGGCTTCCGGGTGTGGCGCATTCAATTACGGACCCGCATCCTGCAGCTGCGTGGGGAGCGATAATTCGGGTGTGGCGCAGCTGTGCACATTCAATTACGAACCCGCATTCAATTAGTTACCGGCACGTGCGCGGCGAGGAGGGGGGAAAAAGTGGGCTCACTCCACTGTCCCTAAGGGAAAAAGTGGGCTCACACATACGTCCATAAGAATACATGGGGAAAAAGTGGGCTCACACATACGTCCATAAGAATACATGGGGAAAAAGTGGGCTCACTCCGGTGTCCATAAGAATACATGGGGAAAAAAGTGGGCTCACACACAGGTCCATAAGGAAATAATAAGATCAATCTGA
>JARYHS010013630.1:158224086-158272660 GCA_031002005.1 Vandiemenella viatica | reverse complement strand
AGGTATCTCTGAAGCTTAAAGATCACCAATCAAAAGGTTAACGGTTATAACACTGTTTGTAGTAACCGATCGAAGGAAGACTGACCAAATGTTCTTTAGCATTCCCATTGAATTAATTCACTTAAACGATGCATAGATACATAGTGATGAAGACAAGAAAATTCTTTCTACTTTCTCCAAATACATGACAGAAACAGCATTTCGAGATTTCTATGCAACGTTTCATGCAGTTCTCTCACTCTGTTTTGAACATTTTTGTATGGTATCATTTACCTCCTACACTAAGATTTGAATTAGCTTGCCGAGATTGGGTGCGCAAATACTTCTATTACTTACTTAAATTAGTCTACAACCCGAAGGACTGTTGGTTCATCCCGAAGGAGGCGTACTAGACCGGTATAAGAGAAGAACGATCAGTTCTTTTCTTACGGGACCTAGAGTTTAACGTGGAATCCAAACCGTAGAGCATCCTACAGAGCGGCCTACCCCTTATGAACCAAATATATTCCTTCTTGGCCGCAGCTGAATTCGAACCCGGGGACTTTGAATGAATATATATATATATATATATATATATATATATATATATATACATATAAAGCGTGCCTTATCCACTGTGCTACCAGTATAACTTCTTAAAACTGTAAACGCGTAAACTGGTAACTAAAATATTAATAATATCTGTAATATCGGGGTGTTACTGAAGAAATCTACAAGTAGGTGACATCCTTTTACTAGACAAAGTGAAGGTTAAAGACATGACGGAAAGGTTGCTGGGAGAGTGATGGTACGTAAGAGATGCTTAACTTATTTAATTTTTTGAAGTCTGGTGTTGGGTAATGATGTTCTAAGCAAGAAAAGTTGGAATAAAGATAACGCAGGGGTTTCAAATGTAAGATGCAGTTATGGATGTAGAGCTTGCGGAACTGGCGGTGTTCTTATTTAAGCGTTCATATGATGAGGACACAGCTACAGATCGCATAAAAACTGGAATTCATCGCACGTTCAGGTTTCCTTATGTTTTTCGAATATGAATTATGGTTTATTGAAATGTAATAGGAGAAATGAGAGAGCAAAGGGGTATGACACCATTTATTTTTATTGAAATTCTGGTGTGCACAAAGGTATGAGAAGGATTCACTAAATGTTCTCAGCCCGCCTGAGGTTAGTGTCTAGTATGATTCCCAGATCTTTCACTATATAATTTAGTGCTTTTCTCTGAAGCTTTGTTTTTTTGGAAATCTGATGTGAAGTTTCAGAGTACCAGTTGATAACATCGTCTTTAAATTGTTTAGTCTTGATTTTTGGTATGGTCAGAGACATTGTGTTGTGTGTTTAGTGCGGAGTATGCGGCATCTAGTGATTTCTCCTGTGGAATTTCTCACCATACGTTCAGAATTTAATTGAATGCTCCTACATTATTAAACGTTGAAACATAAGACATGCCAGACAAATGAATTAAGATTCTAAGCTTTAAAACGGTGAAAACTCCATCGAAATCTGCCACGTAGTTTCCGAGTTTTTATACGACCAATATGTCCTGTTTTCGTTTTATAGATAGATAGATAAGGTCAGTAAACATTGGGTCGCTAAAACTTCCAGTAATAAGTAATTATTACTAGTTACTTTTATCGTTCTTATTGGATATGTTTAAATAAATGTATTTGTGTCCACATCAGCAAAATACAGTTTGTTGGCTACTTTCTGGCTGCAGTGAGACGATAGTAAAAATTCGTGAGTAAAAAGATTAAAAGTGCACCAGAATAAAGCAAATTTCGGTAAAAACCGCGACTGATGTCTTGGCTACAGTTACTGCAACATTGCACTGGCTGTTAGAGATGAAATTTTTAATTTATACTACGAAAGTGCACAAGAAACCCGTATGACATCTGATTAACGCTGCATGCAGTCGTGTTCTTTTTGAGTAAAATTAATGGAATGTAAACAAGAGATTATTAATAGTAGACAGTACCTTAAAGTCAGTTTAACAAGTGTTATGGATTTCTTTGAAAAATGTTAATTATTGTTGAGAAAGCAAAAAGATATGAAGCTGGAATCACCCAACATATGATTGATACGTGCTTGTCGTTCTCTCGTGTCCCCTATATCTCATACACCAACTCCGTCAGCTACTGCAGACATCTATCTGACACTCAACCAAAATATTTGTTACATTTTATACCTTGGTATAAATTCATCGAAGTTTCAAGAAGGATGAAATCTGTGTAGGACCCTCACTTTCGATATAAACCTATACATGGTAGCCTGAAAATTAAAGTACTAAATTTAAAGTGTTCAAACCAGGTGATTGTCTCTCGAGTTTCCATGACTAGAGAATTGTTCTAAAGCAAGAATGTGTTTTTTCCTGATAGTTAGAAATTTCATTCACGTTTATTCGATTTAATTATATTTTAGCTTACCACAATTCGTTGATATATCAGCGCAACGATATTTTTTTAAAAAAATTATTAATTCTAATGGCGTAAGTAGACATACACATATCAAAATAAATTCTTACACAGTGGCGGGCAGAATCAGGTACGATTTACCGTAACGAAGTTTATAAATTCTCTAAATTTTCTTAATTCAGCTGTCTTTACTTTTTTATTTATGGTTTTACGCCTCGTCAACGTCGTGATCGTTAGGGAGAGTGCATAAAACACGTAACTCCATTTTGCCCTCATGTGAACCCCCCATCCCCCCACGTGGCTTTTGCCTCTACCCCCCCCCCCCCCCCACACACACACACAAACACACGTAGCACGTAGCTTTTTTCCCCTTTTGATTCCAGAAGACATTTTGTACTGTTTTCCCTTGTTAGAATGTTGTAAATTACGTACGGAGATAATTAACTGAGGGAAATAAATATTCACATGCTGTTGTAAGTTCTGTTCCTCATTTTAACTGTGAAAAATGTTATGAAAGGAAAGCTACGTGGCCTGGTTCGGAATTCCCCCTCCCCCCACGTAGCCCAGCGTAGCCTTTCAGCCATCCTCCTCCCCCCCCCCCCCATGGACCGAGCACGGTCTCTTAGAGGCGGGAGTTAGTTCGGGAAACCATGGAAACCAAAATCTGGATGGCCGTGCGGGGATTCAACACTGCGTCCTCCTGAATGCGAGGCCAAAGCCTTGCCGCTCACCTGCCACTCTTTGTAGGTTTCGATACTACCTTAAGACGGTTAGTTGGAAGTTGGTACTGTATCTTCCTTATTACGTTATAGATTATTGGTTGTTCTTACAATGGCGGAAATTAAAAGTGCAACACCCAGTTGTCAATAAAAAGAGCGCCCTCCTTGAGCACTTACACATCCGTGGATCCTTGCCGGCATTGAAACAACAAGTTTTAGGATGTCTTCTTGGGGTATGTCTCTCTACGCCTGCATGTCTTGTGAAGTCTGTTATTGCACAGTTTGTGCTGAATGACCATGTGATCTAATGTGTCTACTCGTGGAATCCTAGACATGCTCTATTAAGTACAAATCTGGGGACCGTGGGGTCCAAATTGTGATCGTAACCCCTCCCCCCCCCCCCCAAAAGGCTTGTGTTGGATGGCCACAGTATGAGAACGGGCATTATCCTGTTGGCAGATACGATTTGGATGGTGGACATGAAGGGTGTCATAATAGGGTGCAGCACTCCATCCAAACAGTGGTGGGCTGTCATGGTACCTTCAGCAACAACCAACTCAGTCCTTCTACCGAAATTGATTGCTCCCAAAACAAGACACCAATGTGACATTAAATCGCAGCAAAGTAAGTCGTTTCTCCACTACGCCTGCACACATGCTGTCGATCATCATTTTGACTCAGACAGAATCGAAACTCATTTCTAAAACGCAAATGTACGCCATTTACGTGTCCATTTGCGTTTTACATAGCACTGGGTTAGACGATGCTGGCAATGGTATCAGGTTAGTGGAAGACATTGCATAGGAGTCAGAGAGTGTAACCCAGCTTGAAACCACTGCTTTACAATCTTCCGGGGGGTGATTCTCTCTGTAACCACTGCATGGATCTGGCCTTGAATCACCCGTCTGCCAGTCTTCACGTGCTGTTGTGTTTCTGTATGGACCCGTGCCTGCTCTAGGATTACTAGAGCCTTCTTTCATTCACTGTGTAATAAGTCTGCATACTGACATTGCACTACGGTCAATGCTTCGAGAGATTTCATGAAATGATGCACTCATTTCAAACACGCCAATTCTCAGACCTGTCTCACAGTTAGACATTTGGGTTTAGAGGGTCGTCGTCCTTCGCTTTGGCATACTTGGTCAACAAGAACATGTGGACAAAAAAGTGTCATGTTACATCACACTGTCCACTTCTTATAGGCTAAACACATAACAACTTTGCATCATAAATAGGCCCGTAATTTTCATACTATTAAATGTAAAAATTCCAATTTTTAATAATTTAATACTCTTTATATTGGGATACTTCGGACCAAATTTCATTCATTTATCACAACTGCGTCTAGGTGTTGCACTTTTAATTTCCACCAGTTTAGAATGCAGGTAACAGACAAACTTTCAGCCAATTTTAATACTTTTAGTGATGATTTATCACCGTAATGCTACATGTTTAATACATGTTTTCTTCTCTCCAGAAGTTCATCACGATGAAAATCGCTTTTTCTCTGAAAGAAGATTTGTCAGCCCTCGCGCGGTGCAGAGACACTCCTGTAATTTATGGTTGAGTAACGCGCCGTACCCTCGCTCTTGTCTGGTCACACCTCTACTATTTATAGCGCGCCGCATCTCTGTTAATAATGACCTTTACTGACAGACTTATGATTGAACTCGCGCTGATTTAAGCCTCGACTCGCTTCACCCCACACACCTGTTCTGCTGCACGTGACTTCAGACTGAATGAACTCACGTGTCACATGTCTCACAGCCCCTCGCGTGGCACGTGACTTTGAGACGACTGGCCTCAGACTGAATTCGACTCCGTCTGACCCGCGCCGTAAAGGAGAGTGCAGAGTGGATTTTGTGCTTTCTGCATTCGGACATTCAGAACATCAGTGATCTGAAATAAACTCCTTTCCAGCAACGTGCCGATGCAATGCGGTGAGGTAATTCCCTCCTGGAACCGCGTGTCACCTCTGAGTCTGCCAACCGGGAATGAGACGCTGCTTATATGTTGCAGCACTGCAGTAAATAATCAATTGAGTACGGATGTTAATACAAAGAATGAAAAATTACTGACTGCAGTGGCCAAACAGGGTTAACTGAAGTTTTGGTAAAGGCAATGTTATGCTGCAACCTCCTCCAATTTTTTTTTAAATTATATACAGTGAGTGTACCTATTAAAAGTATGGATGTAAGAGGGCCCTTCCTTTGTACTGAAACTAATTTGACTACTCCCAGGTGTCATTTTCAACAGAGATGATTTTAATACACTGAGGCTCTTTAAAGTGTGAGCAAGAGGCGCTAAACCAGAGAAGAGCCAGCAGACAGTAATAAACTACAGGAGTCTCACTGAGCCGTGAGCGGCTGGTTAAATTTCTTTCGGAGAAAAAATACTTCTCGTCGTAACGAAATTGTGAAAATGAGAATATGTGTGGCCAGTGGGTCGGTGGCATTAAAGTGTAAAACGTAATGATTTTTTTTTTAATTACAGATTCTTTGTCAATTATATCATTTATAGAATTTCCATTCACATAGGTGGGAAGAAACATTACAAGTTTTTGTTAATTATTTATTAACCTGTTGCATTTATGATGAACTTAACTTCTTTGTGAAGAATTATCATGAACTGCTTTACAACTTAACAGTTGTTCCGACGTATGACGGACGACACATTACAAAAACGGTTATCGTAGCAACTACACTACCGAGCGTGGCGGTGTAACGGTTAGCGTTCTCACCTCGCATTCGGGAGGGAGGCGGTTCGAATCCCCGTCCGGGAATCCAGATTTGGGTTTTCCATAGTTTCCCAAATCACTCCAGGCAAATGCCGGGATGCATCCTTCAAAAGGCCATGGCCGAATTCCTTCCCACTCCTTGCCCCCCATCCTTTCCCGTCTCTAAAGACCTCGCTGTTGAGTGACGTAAAGCAGTTAAAAAAAAAGCAACTACACTGATGAGCCAAAACATTTTTACCAGTGCCCACCGTGAGATTGAATACTGTCTGGAGACGTTGCTGGTACGTCATGCATTACTAATCACTGTTCCGAGGTGCTTTTGGCAAATGGGGAAATCCACTGACATAAGGGCAGATAGCTATGGCCCGGCACCAGGGAACAAGAATCTCCGATACGTTGAGGCTGGTGGGCTGTTAGCGTGCTACTGTAGAGAGCATCTGTCGAAAGTCTTCGAAGGCGGTGAAACACGAGTAGGCGACAAGGTGGTGGACGTCTACGCCTCGTCACAGAACGTGGAGGTCGGAGGCTTGCCCTCTCTGTAAAGCAGGAAAGAAGGCGATCTGTGGCATATCTGACTGCCGAGTATAATCCTGGTGCAGGAACAAGTGTTTCGGAGCGCATTGTTCTGCGCACATTGTTGAACAAGGGGCTCCGCATTAGACAGCCCCTGGGTTTTCTCTCGTTGACTCAAAAACATCGTCAATTACTATTGCAGTGAGCACGGGATCAACAACCTTGGATCATTGGAAACGTGAGGCCTGGTAGTACGAATCACATTTCTGTATACACTAGTTCGATAGTCGTGAACGGCTGCTCGAAACATGCACAGCGTCACACACGCAGGCTGCTGGGGACAGTATTATGCAATGGGGGACATTCATCCGGGCTTCCATGGAAACTGTGTTAGTTATCGATGGTACCATGACAGCTGTGGATCTCCTGCATCGCTTCATGTTTCATGTATACCACGACTGAGATGGCACCTTCCAGCCGAATACCTGTCCATATCACAAGGCCAGAATCGTACTACTGTTGTTTGAGGAGCATGATAGTGAATTCACGCCATGTTTTGGCCACCAAATTCGCCCGTTATCAACACGATGGAACACATCTGGGGCGCCAGCTCAGCGTCCACAAACCACCAGCCCGTAATTTGAAGGAATTGCGTGCCTTGTGCGTAGACATATAGTTCCAGATTCCTCTGGAAACCTATCAAACACTTGTCTAATCCATGCCACGCCTAATCGTTGCTGTTTTGTTTTACAAAGGTGGACCAACGCGCTTTTAAGCAGGTTGTCATAACACTTTGTCTCTACCTATAAGTTTCTATATGTATTAAATATTGTTCCGTTTACAAAGATTTAATTATAATTCAGACAGAAAACAAAAGTGAATAAAATTAGATCAAGAGCCCATAGTTTAACATAAAATGCCTCGTAATCGGAATTTATTGCATTGGAGAACGTCCAGCACATTATGTTTGCACAAAACAGATTCTCTTAACTTGAAATTCGGTCTTTGAATATGTAAATATCGTGATATAGAACCATCATTATGTTATAGGCTCAGGAAGAAATTAAGGAACTATACTGAATTTAGAAATTTGTCATTTAGATATCTTCACCTTTTGGTATGGCGCGCTAATGATCTCACCACTATTCCTTATCCCCAGAAGCATAAAATACGAACTTTTTTGTGGGACATAATCTCCAAAATTAGATCAATTTTTGGTAACACATTCTTATTTTTATTAACTTATTACACAAGCAACTTTCCGAGAGTTTACTTGTACCGTCTAAATTCGCAAAAAAGAGTTCGACACCTAACACCTAGTCTAAAAGATAAAACAATCAGACTTCTGACAGTAGAATTGATTTAAAGTTTTTATAAAAGTATTTTTTTTGGAAAGAATTAAGACTTTCCCGGTGTATCAACAGCATGAAAACTTCTCGGGCCTTTCACCGGGGAAATGCGTCAGTTTGTTGCGACGTTGCGGAACCGACTCCATCCGACTCCTCCACAGTCGGAGAGCGGCTCCGAAAAGTCGCATCCGACTTACGCGCTCCCCCAGTGAGATGCCCGAAAACTTTTCATATGTTTTTTTTTTTTTTTTTTTTTTTTTTTTTTTTTTTTTTTTTTTTTTTTTTTTTTTTTAACTGGGCATTACTCTTCTTGATGAAATGTCACATGTAATTACAGATTATTTCTGCTGGAGATGAAATTAAGGTTGTTCTTTTATTTCTGAAGATGCTGACAGTCTTGACCAATTAGTAAAGGTTCTCAGTTGCTTAGAGCCGTGCATTAATGACTGCGTCTGGCAGCGTCAAGCGTGAGCGCGGGAAATCGATTAGGTAAGGGCAAATTGTGTGTTAAGTGACTGCGGTAATTTATGGAGCCTCATACCCTACTTTCCCAGGTGCCCTTGAGAGCATACATCTGGGCGATACGGCTTATTTCGGCGGCTTACTCATTCGAGAACTGACCTTACTGCCACTTTGTAAACATTTTTGCTTTGAATCTTCTTTTTCTTCCCAATCTGTGAAATGTGAACGAATGATGAAAGCTTGATATTCACTACCCGTTAACTAAACTCAATTAAAAATTACATACTAATTAAATATGTTTATACTGGATAGTTAACATTTTTTTGACAGCTTAACGTCTCTTAACAGCGGGATAGTTATCCTCATCTAAGCAGTAATAAAATACAGGATTTGGAAGGGATTCAAGAAAGGAAACTATGTTCGTTTGTAAAAATTATCGTGAAAAAGTATTAGTATTTAGTTTAAAAGTTCGTGAAATATGAAAGTGGGTAAGTGTTGCTACATAGCAATTTAAAAAAATAAATCAAATTTAATTACGGTGGCAGCAGCCCTAAAAACTGCAGATAATTCTGCTGTCATTATTTACATATAAGGAAGGAAATGTAAATGTGTGCTTTTGGTGATAATGCACTCCGAATTCACTGCTACGATTTTTGTCAAAAAAGTTTTGTTATTGCCTTGGAGCAATTTACCAACCTAGGAAATACAAAAAGCATAACGACTCAGAAAAACCAGTTTTCTTTGCAGTTAGTGGCCATTAATTATAGCCATACAATGCAAGTGACAGCTGGTGTTGAACAAGAACAGTTCGTTAGCTTGTTTAGACAACTGCCTGCTAGTTGTCTGTGCTTATCACCCTGATCTGACTCGTAAAAGGTCCAACACAGGTAATATGACACCTGGTGGATAATTTAATTAACATCAAGGGGAAACCAATGCTACAGAAGCAATCTGTCCATTTACTCCGTAACCACCGATTCTTAGCAGGAAAAATATGGGGACTACTCAAGGCTTTGCCACAATACTTATAAGTATTGAGTAGAAGAGGAGTGAGGAAGCAAGGAAGTTTTCCCGATTGGTTACTTGTGAGTAACGTCCCATTCGTGCCGTCAAACCAGGCTTAGCTCTTCGAAGAAATAGATCGTCTCTATATCGTATTTCGAACGTCAAAGGACGGTAATGCCGTTGGTAAGGCCTCGCAATCCTTTCCCTGACCTTTGCGCTAGTGTAGTGAACAGCACGCCCCTAATTGAAACTCATCCTACCTCTTCACGGAGCTCAGTAGGCTGCCTGGGAAACTATTTGACGTTCAGCTTCGAGGAAACTCCTCAGTCTAGTCAGGGTTTGAATTCCGGTCGTTCGGTTGGTAGTTTGTCCTCTGCGACTCATTTATGACGTTCTTCTTATGTGTGTATATGTACTTAATCAGTATTTTTCCTCATAATGGTTTGCAAACTCGACGTCGGGATGGTTCCTTCAGAAGGCCGTGGTGGAAATCTTCTCATTACTTTCCTCCAGTTCGTTCCCGCCCCTAATGACCACAACGTAGATGAGGCAAAAAGCCAAAAGCAAAAAAAAAAAAAAGTTACGTCGACTTCTTGATACAATTTTGAAAAATAAATTCTTCAAAATGCGTAATAGTGGCTGCCTGCACAGTTGAAGATCATGATTGAATTATCTTTTCTTATCGATGAAATATATTGCTTCACAAGCACTTTTTTGGCTTAGTGTATATTGTTGTAAATTTGTATGTGTGAGAAAACGCGATAGTGACTAACATATTCTCTAAAGATGATGCAAATGTATTCTTGCGACCAACATATGTTCGTACACTTTCTAAAATTGAGTGAGCAAAATAATATTTGTCTCTTCCTTTTTCTCACACACACTGCCTTATTCTTCACATTACGCCGGACAAAATTTATCGTAAAAATACGTAAAGTAGAGAAATTTCTTGGGTGTAGGAACATTTTTCGCAACTGATATTTTTCTGGAAACATACCTCATTAATATTAAGAAACACATTTTACATCGGAATTAGTTTTTCTGCAAACTATGATAAGAGAACATAGGGCGGACGAGAGGCAAGCAAAATCGAGGGGTTTTATAGTGGTTTCGAAAGGACAATAGAAAGGAAGGAACAAAGATCGTTTTTACCTGCGTGACCAGATCCAGTTCAGATACAAATAACTACTGCTTTCCCACGGTTCCTCGCACATTCAAATTTACAATAATATATGTTACTCCAAATGTGAGTTTATCAAGAAATACATTTAATTAAAAACAAAGTTCTACTCGGGACCCTTTGGACCGGCAGAAAAGAATTGCTACGGACCTCGTTGCAAGAGGCTGAACATTATTGGGATTTTTTTTGCTGTCGTCAGTCTTTAGACTGGTTTGATGCAATCCTCCATCCCTTCCTATCCTGTGCTAATCTCTTCATTTCTACATACCCCTTACAACCCACGTCCTCAATTATCTGCTTCATATATTCTAATCTCTGTCTACCTCTACAGTTCTTACCTTCAACTGTTCCCTCCACTAACAAATTAACCAATCCAGCATGTCTCAAAATATGACCTACCAGCCTGTCTCTTCTTTCTGTAAGCTTCTTCCATAAACTTCTTTTCTCACACATCATTTCCAAAACTCGTTCATTTCTTACTTTGTCTGTCCACCTAATTTTCAGCATTCTTCTGTAACACCACATTTCAAATGCTTCAAGTTTCTTTCTTTCCGGTATTCCCAAAGTCCATGTTTCGCTACCGTAAAGTGCTGTGCTCCACACATAGAGTTTTAAGAAGTTCTTTCTAATTCCTAGATCAATATTTGAAACTAAAAGGTTTCTCTTTTTCATGAAGGGTATCCCGAGGACATGTAATCCTCTCAAATTACATATATCATGTTATTGGGATATACGCCAGAAAATCTTGTTTCCTGCTACTTTTCGTCAACTTGCAAACACTTCTTCTTCATCATCACCGTTTCCCAACACTTTGGGATCAACTGCCTTGGATGACTTTTAGTGATCGTTGTCATGGTCAAAATTTGAGCTATGGTTTTACGGCCGCATGCCGTTGCTGACGCCAAGCATTTTATACCTGTTGCCACGTCATACTAATTACATTACTAATTGGGGAAGTGATGTGTTGCGATCTGTTTGTGAAACGTATAGCTATGTTCAGCGCGTGAGAAGTGTATTTTTTGTTTGTGAAATTTTTAGTTTATGACGCGTAGATTGGGGATCGTCCCGGCGTTCGCCTTGACGGCTGCGGAAAACTGCAGTCAGAGCAGCCGGTACGTAGGAGCCTGACTTCGTGCACTGCCCTGTACCTTAGCGATCCAGTGTGGGGCGCATCATCGTACTGAGCCACACTGGCGGTATCAGCAAGCCGACCCTACATTTATGAAAATTAATAATTTTTTTATCACCTTTCTGGTCCCCTAGTCCGAAAGTTCTACGGCACCATGACATCTGACATAGATTTTTTTCGAAACTAAGGATAACGTTATGAGTAGTTTTAATTTAAAACAGTTGTCCTCCCCTTTTAAACTACATTTCAATAAGTTATATTCCCAGTACAGTGTTCAAATATTCCCCCAATCGTGGGACTCCTTAAAAGAGGTGGAGTCGTCTGTCCTTGAAATTATTTATTTTTAATGGAATTAAAGCTGTCCAATTTTAAGTACCTAAAGTGCTAATCAGCCAATCAAACTGGTTTTTGTTTTTGGTGCTTTAGGGAGCGTTGACGTCTAGGTCATTAGCGCCCTCCAATCAAACGTTAGTACTGTTAGTTGAAGTTAACGGAGAAAGGCGAAACAAAAGTGCAGAAAGTATTCAATCCGAAGGTCGATTGAACAGCTCCCAATGTAAATATACTTGGCCTGGTACTGGAGGTAGACTGGGTAGTTCCTTTCCTACCAACCTAATCCAGCCCAGTAATCGTACCACGTAAAGAGGGGCCCACCACGGAAGCGTTCTGGCGTACTTCTCTTACACAAAGCAAATTTTGTAACATGTGAAGGTTGGGTTAAGGGTTTATCACAATTCCCGCCGCAAAAGAGATTCGAACCGGGGACCTTTCGCTTTCGTGTCAGTTGCCTTAACCACTAAGCCACATGACTGTGATGTACAATACTGAAAATTAAACAGCTATATTTATGAACAAAATTGTTTTTTATGATAAAACTATCATTTTCTTACAGTTTTATATTTCTACAATTAATCTGATAAACTACCACTGATAGTAAAATATTGAAAGAAAAGGCTAGATTAATACTATACAAAAAAAGCATAAACTACTATTTCACTTTACACACAAGGTTATGAGATAGTGAATGTGTAAAATAAAAGGTTTTATTGACGGGCTCATCCCTATCCACATGAATTTTAAGCGATGAGGTGAAGTTGGTCTGCACGATTAAAGTACGAATAATTATGTGTCACAATATCAGCATATAAATTTCTTGGATCATAGCAACCCACCGAATACAATATTTAGAGACAAGTTTCTTGGTTGCGGATAATAATAATAATATAGAAAGAGTTCGTTAGAAAACGCTGCTATTCGTAGAAGAAGTGCGAAGTGAAAACTCAGTGACAAGACAGCATCATTGAAAATTCATACTGTATGTTGGAAAACTAAGTACCTTACTATAGATTTGTGTCGCAATATACTGTTCATAGTTTTCCCACACATTCAATGTGTTTATCAGGAACACATGCAGGCGTAAATTGTTACTGGTATCTAAGTGTTAGACCGGAAATAATTATGCCATGTAATAGTTTAGACCAGCGTTTGTCAACATTTTTCTACCCGTGGTCCAGTAAAATATTAAATATATATATATATATATTTAAATCTTAGTGAGTATTAGCAACAAACGCTATCATGACACGGTCCCTTAAGATCTATATTTACATTAAGTCCGTCATATAACGGTCCTCAAAGTAACACCGCTCCCTTTCATGCTGACTGGAAACGTATTGAATGAATTGACTATTATCCTGAAAATGCAGTAATGTCAGTATATCCTAGAAATACCGGGATTTTTGCTGGTCGTTGAAGTATTCATGGACTTTACAAAGATGGCTTACAGTCTTAAACATGAGGAATATGATATTTATGTGAACAATGTTTACTAATTTATTTTTTGTTTTAATATATTAAATTCAGTTAGAATCAATTAAAAAAAAAATTGCCTGTGGATAATCTGTCACATGTTCGCGAACCACAGGTTGAGAAACGCTAGTCTAGATGCCACAAGTGGAATTACAAAGGCGAAATGTCATATCTCTTCTTTTTAAATCGAAAGTATATATAGTGAAGCAATCTGGCCAACATGAAGTGCTCTTATAATGTTCACATAAAAGCTATAATGTGTCAATGAAGTAAACATTTTTAAGGTGGTGGATTGAATGATAAAAAGGATGTTATTAAGCATTATCAAATATCGGTTTCATCAGTGTTTATGTGTGTCTGAATATGTTGTGAAGGTATCTTAAGACTATCCGATTCCATAATTTCTGTAGGAGGTGTCAATATCACCGGGTTAAACATTATTAGCGCCGACTTGACGCTCGTCATGTTGAGCAGGACAGCATCCACTACGCGCAGCTAACTTCGGGAAAAATTGATGTTCCTGCCAGCACATTAAAAGCTAATTCTCCCTTCACTTCTAATTAATTTTTTACGGCAAATTTATGCGGCGTGTGATGTCATTTATAAGCGGTTTTGCGTGGGCCCCTAGAAGTCGTAACATTTTCTCCCCTAGCGGCTTGTTCTCATTTTCCAGTTCTGTCAACAGTCGTTGTGATATTGATCTACCAGCTAATGGGTTTCCATACGTTGTGGCTCAAATTCATGCCTGCGCGGTTGCTGACGTTGTAATAGGGGATTATGGAAATGGTCGACGGATAAGCGGCTCCCGTTTCGACGGTACCCGTGTTACATTAGAATTACAAAACTGCCGTGTGCGGTAAATTTATGAGGCTCTGTGTTAGTTACCGGTAGTGCAGAATCAGGCTGTTAATCTAGTGCAACACTCAAGAGAAGTGTGGCAATTAGACGAATCGAGCGATAGGACGAAAATATATCTGTGTAGACTACTTATAACGGTTTCTTTTTTTATCTTTCTTTATTCCTAACTTATTGCTGTTAATGACCGGGCAAGCGCGAATCGAGACTCCAGCTTATAAGGGTGCGTTCATAAACGACGTAGCTTCATTTTGGCCTCCTGTGAATCCCCCATCCCCCCACGTAGCCGACGTAGCTTTTGCCTCTAAACCTCCCCCCCCTCCCCCCGTGTAGCGCTTAACTTTGTGCCTTATTAATTGCAGAAGACATTTTGTACTGTGTTCTCTTGTCAGACTATCGTAAATTACATATGGAGGTAATTAAATGATGGAAATAAATATTTACATGCTGTTGTGTGTTCTGTACCTTGTTTTAACTGTGACAAATAATATGAATGAAAAGCTACGTGGCTTCCCTCTAACCCCTCCCCCACTCCCACACGTAGCTTTCCAGCCAACCCCTCTCCCCTATACCGAGACACGAAGTTTACGGATGCCACGAATAGTGATTTTGCCGAATACCGAATATTCGGTAGAAAAATGTGTACATTTCGCAGGTGACAGGTTACCTGTTTCATTGCGATGCGTGCGGTAACATCATTTGCTATCAACAAATGCACTCAAAAATTGTGAGAAATGAGTCTTTCCGGGCTAAAAAAAGTTGTTTACATTCATCATAAGGGATTGTGCATAAACTACGTGGCCCGGTCTAGGTGGGAGGAGGGGGTTGCCTGGAAAGCTACGTTGGGCTATGTGTGGGGGAGGGGAGGGGGTTCAGATCCAGGCCACGTAGCTTTTCTAACATATTTGTCACAGTTAAAATGAGATACAGACCACACAGAAGCATGTAAATATTTATTTCCATCATTTAATAATCTCCAGATGTAATTTACGATAGTCTGACAAGAGAAAACAGTACAAAATGTCTTCTGGAATCAATATGGAAAGAAAGCTACGTGCTACGTGGGGGGGGGGGGGGGGGATAGAGACAAAAGCCACGTCGGGCTACGTGGGGGGGAGGGGGGGTTCACAGGAGACCAAAACATGGAGCTACGTGGTTTGTGCACGCTCCCTAACTTGCCGCTGACAGATTTTATATTTAATGTAGTAATTTGTGAATAAAATAAATACGTACATTATGAGTAAGATGTGCTGTTTTTTATCTCCATGATTTAGTATTCGGGCGAATACAGAATATTAAAAAAAAAAGAAAAAAGCGGAATAGGCCGAATACCGAATAGTAGCTGAATATTCGTGGCATCTCTAATAATAAGCTCTATATGGGAGTGGTGCTGTATTAAAGTTGGTGTTTTGCGCCGGCCGAGAAAGATTGTTCTTGATTACTCTATCACATTTAATATTATTAGTATTGAGCTCCATATATGACATATTTCATGGATTGAAAAGGATGAAATGGTTTACAATATAACGGATTTATTTTACAAACCAGTGATTTTCTTATGAGGAGAAGATCCGATACATTTACATGTCTCACAGGTTCAGTTTGGGTTGGTTGATTTAACAAGCCGTTTTCCAGTCAGGGTAATAACTGAGTGCTATTTTGCGGGTCTTTGAGATGTTGCAAACTGGCCGTACAGCCCCCTGGCTAACTGATGACGATACTTGCTTGGTGTTGGTAGGAGAAGGGCGTTGTGCCTCCGACGACACGGATGATACAATAGCGGGTAAGGCAAGTTGGCCCGCTCACGTTGACACTCAAATCGCATTCATGCTTTTCACACCTCCACCGCCCAGTTTCGGGAACACGTTCTCCCATCAGGGGCTGCCATGTCCACCATTGTCGCTGCCCTAGAAAGTTTTCATCCTTGTTGATTTATAGATACACAGGGAACTGATAAAAAAATCGTAGTTAGGTCTCGTGATCGTTTTTACAGGTCAGCTGTGATCCTACAGGTACCACGTGGGCGGGATGCTTGAAAGACGCGTTACTTCTCAAAATCTGCTTGCGACCATTGTCAATGCTTTGCACGTCGTTGCTTTCCTACAACAAAGTAATCTGTTTTCACTACGCCGATCAGAAAGCATTAGGCATTTAGGCAACACGCCGCTTCCAAGGATCTCCGGCAAATCCCTTTGGTTGTACGTTATTCTTGTGGTAGAGGTGGTGTATCGAAGTTTATTCACTGGCAGAAAAATACTGGAACGTTCAGTAGCTCTTCAAGAGCGGAGCGAAAAACAATTTAATTTTAATATGACGGCCATACTGAAAATAATGAGCAACTGTTTTGAACAATATTTAGGTTTTTAGTATAAATCGAATGCATCTTGGTCTAAAGAACCTTTTTTTTTTTTGGAAATTTCACCAGCGGGGATTTCTATTTTAACCAAAAATTAAATGATATGTTGTTCACGAAACGAAACATCACTGTCAGCAGTTTTGTATCAGCTGAAGTAATGTGTAGGATATAAACCAACTGTTTGATACATAATGATTCAGAAACCGCTAATCAAAGTATCTAATTGAATAAAACGAGATGGCGACTGGACGTTATCTCACGGCTCTGTGAAGTCACGTGCCCGGCCTTCGTTAAGATGCTAACAAGAACAGGAGATTTTTTCGCTTTCTGTTCATAAAAAAAGGTATGTATTTCATTTAAATATACATGCTGCTTTTTGTTTATTTACGACTAGAGTTAGACGTGGGAATTGAGATGTGGAAAAGAACGTCCCATGTTTACGCTATGTTCTCTGTAGCATTTAATAGATTCCAAAATAACTGATTATTTTTTTACTCAAGTTGAGAAACAGGGAAGTTTATTAAAGAGTCATTCGTTTTGAAATGATACTTTCCTTACAAACTTTTCCAGCACAACAAGAATTTCGGGCATTTTTGACCGGCTTTTGGAAATAATTGCAAGTAACTAAACAATGAAGAGCCTATTATATACATATACAAGTGTAAGCCCGTGACCGTTTTTTGTGTATGGTCACTTGTGTATGGTCAGAGATTATGACAGGCTGACATTATCTGTCAAAATACGAACTTGACCTGCAATTCACCCTTAATGTGAAAAAAGTCTCTTGAGCCTGAAGAACTCAAAAGTATTAATAAAGTTTAAAACATGTTTCAAAGGTCGTGGTTGGTAAACTCGAAATTGCTGAAGTACAAACTTGTATTTGACCATAAAAGTTCACTCTGCATAAATTGAAAAATTTCTGTTTGAAGGGAGAGCGCTGTTGCTTCGAGAGCATCATGTTGTTGTTTTGCTGATGCTGGGAACACATTTATAATGTAACCTATGGTCATAGTATCTGTAACAGCCAGAGAACTTAATACAGATTGCAGATTATTAAATAGTCGAGGCACTCCGAAGAAATGAATTACCAGAATACTGGATTCGGTAACATATTTGGTAAGCCGACCCCGGCAGCGTAGGGGATAGCGTGCTAGCCTCGCGTTGCAGGGGTCGCCGGTTCGAGTCCGGCCTCGGGCATGGGTGGTTTTAATTAAGTGTTGTGTTTGTCTTGTGTCGTCTATACCACGGAGAATCTATAATACATTGAGTGATCCAATACATACTTGCAAACTACAAAATTACATAATGCTGGCTGTATGGCCTCATAGCCAAATGCCAATTAAAAAAAAAAAAAAACATTTTTTGGTCTGATGTCCATTGTAAATAACCTAATAACTCGCGTACAGCGAACATGAATAAAGACCAACGAAAGTGGTCAGCAAATTACGTAAAAAGCAAATTAACTGTAATGTATAAACTTTGGTCAAGCAGCAACATTAGTGAAAGTTTTAACTGAATTGAAATTTAGCCAGGCCGGAATGACAACTGGCATTTGTCACTTCATTACAACAGAGAGGATGGGTAATTTAAGTTTTTTATGATTTTTTCATTAGGGACATGTGACTGAAAACTATGAATTGCTACGAAAAGCAAACTAAATGAATGTATTGTGGCAATTAATTTTATATCAATTTCTTAGTTATTAAATTATAGACATATTCTTCTAATGATATCTCCGGTCACTGTTAATTTGCGAAAGACGGCTGGCGCGCGACGTCACCGTTCTCCAGCCAATAGCTATCGAGGTGAGTGAGTGAATGAGCTTAAGAAATTATATAGTAGATTGCGAGGCAAAGATACGGAGTTCATTTTCGTGCTGCGACTTTGTTGTGAATGTAACTAAACAGCAAAAATGGCTACAAACAAAAACAAAAATTGCGAAGGACATTAAATATATACTTTTACGGGTAGCAGCTGCTTTGTGAGGTAGTTATCGGTGTGAACTTAAATAATTTGCCAGGCAGCCGGGCACGCTGTCCGCGTTACGCACGTTACCCTATAAAGTAATAAGGGAAGTGATCGGACCTATGAAAAGTTTATATTTTCAGTTCGTACGAGTGAAGGACTCGGCATTTTGGACGAGAACGCTACGTGGACCTCATAAGCTACCACCTTACTGAATTTTGCGAACCAGATTTCATCATTACGGTTTTTAGGAAGTTTTTCCGAAGTATCCTGTCAAATACTGAGACGTTCGTCAATTACACTTCAAACAGCAGCACAGCACTAGTTAAGAAAAAAAGAAATTAGCAGGCAAGTCAACAAAAAGTCAATGGGTTCCAGCCGAGATCTGCATTCGTTGGTCATTAAACCGTCACTCGTTAAGCGTGAGAACTAATTTTAAAGCTTGAATTCATAGCGGGGCCGTCTTCAAACGCGGGCGGTAGTTTTTTCCGGAGCAAAATATATAAATAAAAGCAGGGCGACTGACGCCTTGCTCTTTCTTTTTCCGTGTTTATTTTCCGGGCCGCTAAATCTGGCGACCCGCCTTCCCGCTGCCATGACCGATGACCGGCACTGCCCGTGGCTGTGCTGGACTCACTGGAGAAGTGCAGGTGATGAACTCCTTCTCCAAAAGTTTCTATCTTATCCGATGGACCCATGTAAACGGGCGGGCGCCTGGACGCATGGAATACATCACAATCCCGTTCCTGTGACCACCTATAGATTTATTAATGTAGTGCATGTGTAGAGGCGAGCAGTAGGAAGGCCGCCATGCTTAGAGGAGCGGGTTGTGAGGACTCCCCCAATTATTATTATTTTTTTAACTCTTCTCCAAGGCCCAAGTCGGTGTACCCACTAGCCCAGCTCTGTCGCTGGTCGTTGCGTATCCTTCACGATGGATCGCGTTTACATTAATCGTAAAAGTAATTCTAAAACTACAAACTGGTTAACAAGGCTGCAATGACGTGAAAGATCGATGTTTAAACAACCGAAAATCGTGTTCGTACCTGATCTTTGCTAAATTAGACGCTTATATCAGTACAAATATTTCACGTGGCTGGATACAGGATTTAGTATCAGAAACACTGCGTTCGTTGTTATGAATATTATAACCTAATCGGTCCTGCTGTGTTGGTTGACATATGTATCCTACCTCATCTAGCCCCGCCGAGAGGCTGGATATAGTGTAACCTCCATCTATCCAAATGCGGGATACAAAATCAGCAAGAAAAGACTTATATACAAGTAACAATCTTTTACGTTTAATGACAGTCATAGCCTGGTTATTAATATCTTACTTTAATATGTTTTGATAGTCTTTTTCAGGCAGGATGGTAACATCTTATGTCGTCTTTTTAATTTAGATAACCTGTCGGGTTACAATCTACAAAACACCTTGTTTATTTCTCTCTTAATCTCTGAAGTAAAACGTTTATACCACCTTGTAGTGTTATTTATTCTATTACTTCAAAATACTTCTTGAACTAGTTTCCACCAAATAAACTTTCCTAGTTAAACTTAACAAAATTTTTATTATTCAACTTTACGTACTACATCACAGTGCAGTTATAAGTTTCATGTACGGTATGCATATCCCTTGTCCGTCACCATAATAATCATCATCATATATATTATTTCTATAAGGTATTTTTTTGTCACAAGCCTATATCTTCCTTCATACTTACCCGAAATCAATTAATTAGGTGTCATTTTAAAGCATATGGCCTCCACTTTGGTCACATCATATTTTAAGAAATCAAGTTTTCTGAATTCGACCCTTAAAGGACAAAAAAATCAATATTTCTAAAATGCTGTTTTCTGTGTTACGAGTCATTTATCTCCTTGGACACCTATCTGAAATCGTTTAATGAAGTATCATTTTAAAGATTAAGTTCTCCGCTGTAGTGACGTCATATATTAAGATAGAAATTTTTCAGAATTCGACCCTTAAAGGGCAAAAGTATCAATATTTTTGCAATACGTTTTTGTGTCACGAGCGATTTATCTCCCTGGATATCTAACCAAAATCGATAACTGAAGTAGGATTATGAGGAGTAATGTCTCAGCTTTGAGACATCATATTTTAAGAGAGAATGTTTTTGGAATTTAACCCTTACAAGGAAAAAGTATAAATTTTTCTATAACGCATGTTTGTGTCACGAGTGATTTAAGTCCCTTAGTATCTAACCGATATAGATAAATGAGGTATCATATTAAAGAATAAGGTCTCCGCCGTGGTCACATTATATTTCAAGAAAGGAATTTTTCGTAATTCGACCCTTAAAGGGCAAAATTATCAATTTTTCTAAAATGCATTTTTTGTGTCTCGAGCCATTTATCTCCCTGGATATCTAACCAAAATCGATAAATAAAGTAGGATTATAAGGAGTTGTGACATCATATTTTAAGAAAGAATGTTTTTGGAATTCAAACCTTAAAGGGATAAAGTATACATTTTTCTATAATGGATTTTTGTGTCACGAGCAATTTATCTCCCTTGATATCTAACCGATATAGACAAATGAGGTATCATATTAAATATTAAGTTCTCCGCCATGGTCATATTATATTTTAAGAAAGGAATTTTTCGGAAATCGACCCTTAAAGGGCAAAATTGTCAATTTTTCTAAAATACATTTTTTGTGTCTCGAGCCATTTATCTCCCTTGATAATTAAACAAACTTGAAAAACGAGGTACCATTTTACAGATTGTTGTCTGCGTAAGGTCATCGATTCAGCTAAACCACATTTTAAGAAAGAAATTTTTCAAAACTCGACCCTTAGAGGGCAAAAGTATTAATATTTCTACAACGCATTTTTCGTTCGCGAGCTATTTATTTCCCTTCATACCTAACTGAAATTAATAAATGAGGTATCGTTTTAAATTATCCGCTTTGGTCACAACATATTTTAAGAAAATTTTTTCTCCAAATTCAACCCTTAAGGGGCAAAAATATCATAATTTCTAATAAAAAAATTTATTTGACTTTATAACTAACCGAAATCGGTAAATGAGGTATCATTTTAAAGACCATGGTAGCTGCTTTGGCCACACCAAATTTTATAAAAGGAATTTTTTGGAATTCGAACCTTAAGGGACAATAGTATCAATATTATTTCTGCAGCGTGTTTTTTAAAATTACAAGCGATTTATCTTTTTCGAAACCTAGCTGAAATCGATAAATATTATATTGTTTTAAAGATAAGGTCTCCAGTTAGGTAAAATCATAAATTAAGAAAGAATTTTTCGGAATTTGGTGCTTAAAGTGATAGCGTGTATGAGACAGTTCAGAGCCAAGTTACTAGATTGCAGCAGCGGATATCACAGATATGTCAATAAACTTTTTTTATTCAATAAGTAGCTTTTCGGATATTTTTTCTGTTGCGTAAACACTTTTATTTTGCCATGCATTTTATTCTCACAGCAACAACTATAACAGAGATGTTGATATGCTGAGTGCATTTTGTTCAGGACGGTTGTATTCTGTTAAAGTCAGTGACAGTTTGTCGTAAATAAAGTGTTTTAAATTTTCCTAACTGTTTCGTAATATTTTCCGAGTATTTTGATGCGTACCTATTACACAAAAAAAAAAAAAAATATTTGCTACACAAGTACGGTTCTACTTTTATTACATTACAAGCATTCTACCTCACTATACATTACATCGCATTTTATTAGCGAAATTTTCGTACGGGTCGTCTAGTCTTTACATAATTTAATAGAATTTTTCTCTTATAGTCCAATTAATTTATCCATGATTCGCGTTGCGCCCGCCATTCCCGACCTTCTTGTCTTAATATTTATTCCTCTGCTTCGGCTCCAACGCCACCTGTTACTCCTTGCCTTCAATCTTATCTTATCTTATATCTTTAAACGAGCAATTCTTATATATAGGGTGTTACAAAAAGGTGCGGCCAAACTTTCAGGAAACATTCCTCACACACAAACAAAGAAAATATGTTATGTGGACATGTGTCCGGAAACGCTTACTTTCCATGTTAGAGCTCATTTTATTACTTCTCTTCAAATCACATTAAACATGGAATGGAAACACACAGCAACAGAACGTACCAGCGTGACTTCAAACACTTTGTTACAGGAAATGTTCAAAATGTCCTCCGTTAGCGAGGATACATGCATCCACCCTCCGTCGCATGGAATCCCTGATGCGCTGATGCAGCCCTGGAGTATGGCGTATTGTATCACAGCCGTCCACAATACGAGCACGAAGAGTCTCTACATTTGGTACCGGGGTTGCGTAGACAAGGGTTTTCAAATGCCCCCATAAATGGAAGTCAAGAGGGCGGTGAATCGAGGAAGTACAGTACATACTAACGAAACTAAACTGAGCTCTAACATGGAAAGTAAGTGTTTCCGGACACATGTCCACATAACATATTTTCTTTGTTTGTGTGTGAGGAATGTTTCCTGAAAGTTTGGCCGTACCTTTTTGTAACACCCTGTATATATTTTGGATCTCGAAAACGGCTCTACCGATTTGGATGAAATTTCATATTTAGATAACGTTTTGTTTTTTAAGTTTACGCAAGTCGATATCTTACCTGCAAAAACGCGATTTTACAAAAATATGAAAATTCTTGTATTTGGTATCTTGGGAAAGAAGCTAACGCCATTTCGTAGATGTTTCAGGTACCAGTAAGCTGAGCTGATATTAGTTCTCTCTCATTATAGCAAGGAACTCTTATAACTTTAAATTAATAATTTTTGTACACTAGCTGACCCATGCGATTAGTATCGTTGTCAGTCACCGAATGGTAATATAATAATTCGGAAATAAGTAAATACAAGTATTTATTAATCAATGGTATTTTATTTTGAAGAGCAATAACAAATATAACTTTTACTGTTAAAAGTCGCTATCGTTAAATGCTACATGTTTAATTGTAAAACATTTAAAAAGTAGGTGTTTAAAAAATATTGGCTTTGTCAGATGTCCTTTTTTCAGTCATCTTTACAAAACTTCTTTGAAAACAATATTAGCATTTACAACGTGATAATAGTTGACTTTTTGACCATCACAAAAATAAACATTAATGGGTCTATAAACTCGTGGAAAAGTCGCGTATAGGTGTCCATACGAAAAAAACAGGTTCTGATAAATACAATCCTGTCTTTTGAAGGGTCTGACCTTGTGCTTAATTAATGTTCGCAACGAAGATTACTTCCTTTGGGAATTGCTTTTTTATCATTTGGAAAGGCACGGTTGATCAGAAGATGTGCGGTTACTGCGAGGTAAGAGTATAGTTTTAACGGAGTGAAAGAATTTAGCACTGATGATGTTCTCGTCAAAATGAATTACCACAAATCTTGCATCATTAATTAATCCCTGATTAGCATTAAGGTTTGTATTTAACATAATAATATCATTTATCTTTAAAAGCAATTTATGAGGTGGTAAACCAAACGATCTCAGAAATGGTACTACCGATTTGGATGAAATTTTATACGATGTAGATAACGCATTGGTTTCCAAGTTTGTAATACCATTTAACAACTACAACAAAAAAAAAAAAAAAAAAAAAAAAAAAAAAGGGAGCAATTCTTGTGTTTGGTTTCTCGGAAACGGCTCTTACCTCATCTCGTATAAGTTTCAGGAACCAGTAAGCCTACTGATGTTATTTGAGCTTCTCTTTGTTTAGAACAAGCAACTGTACACCTCAAAATGCCTAGGGAGCCTTTTACTTTAATTAAAATTTACTCGAAAACTTGTATAATGAACAGAAATCGAAAGATTCCGAGAGAAGATCGGCCGTCCAGGTACTATCTTTAAACGAGCGATTCTTGTATATGTAAAAATGGTATCTCGGAAACGATTTGGATGAAATTTCATATTTAGATAACATTTTGCTTTTCAAGTTTATGTAAATACTTGTCTTCACTGCAGAAACGCGATTTAACAAAAAAACGAGCAATCCTTATATTCGGTATCTCGGAAACGGCCTTAACACCATTTCTTAGTAGTTTTAGAAACCACTAAGTCTACTGATGTTAGTTAGTTTCTCTTTGCTTAGAGAAAGGGACTGTGCACCAATTCTTGTATAGATTTGGTACTTCGGAAACGGTTCTAACGATTTGGATGAAATTTCTTATGAAGATAACTTTTTGACTAAATAGGTGTGTTCCATGCAAAAACTAAATTTTACCAAAAAAAACGTGCATTTCTTGTATTTGACATCTCGGAAACAGCTCTACCGCCATCTCGTAGAAATCTGAGGCACCAGTAAGAAAATACGTAAAAAAAAAAACTTTTTTAAAAAAAATTATAATGTTATTTTACAACTTCATCTCGTAGAAGCTTGAAACAGCTTTATATTTTGTATGATAACCGTAAAGTGAAAATGAATAAAAACCATAATATAGATGATTATTTAAAATAAAATGTTCAACTATGTGCATTCATGAATTTTATTTAACCGACTGTAGATCTTATGTAGGCTAGGTAGGTATGAGATATATTGAATGTATAACAAATATGGAGCTCATTAGCGGGGAAAAAAAGTGGTTAAGGCACTTGCTCTCAAAAAATTCTGGCTCCCCTCCTGGGTTCAAACCCGGTGGGGCAACAATTTTTAAGAGTTGTATTTCATCAGATGAGCTACGTTATGTCATTCCGTGGTTCGGATTTCACGTTAAACTGTAGATCCCAGAGGAAAGGAACTTGCCGTCCTACCTCTGATACAATAGCTTAGTATGCTTCCATCTGGAGGATCAATCTAACGTTCGGATTGTGGACAAAGTTGGGATTTTATAATACATACTTTCTACATATCTAATCTATCAAATCTAATACTATTAGTAACTCTTGTGTATAAGTAAACTTAATTTCTCACAAGGATTTTGATTAAATCTTACATACTGAACCGAAATCGAAAGATGCCGAGTGCAGATCGGTCACCCAGGTACTTACTTATAAAACAACATTAGTACCATGTATACTCAATTCAAAACATAACAAAATAAATACTTTTTTATATTTATATATGTAAGTGACGTATGAGCGCAACAATATGGAGTAGTGATCTCATTCTTAATGCTGTGTAATGCATAGCGTTTTAAAAGCACAGTGAATCTCTTCAAACCTGATGAAACCTCTAAGTAAAGATGTAACTTTAAGGTGTGATCTTTTGTATATGATGTGGTTATTTAGAGAGCTCTGAAGTCGCCTATATATCTTCAACAAATCAGAAATGAGTTCATCGATCAGAAAGCCGGAAAGTGCGAACTGAAGAAATTACAGGTTTGATATACCGTAAAGAAAAAATATGAAAAGACAAACGACAAGGAACGACAATCTGACGTTAAGGACTTGCCTCGGCATTAAATTGAAGTGGTTTAGGAAAACTTCAATAGCCGGACGCTGATTGAAAACAGGATCCACTTGAATGGCGTTTGAAGGTCTTAGCGTCCATACTTTACAATAAAAAAAAATCGACAGGTGAAGGTTTCCAGCACATCAGTACATCTGGTTAAAAATTCTGTGATGAAGTGCTGTCATTTGACTTAGACATCTTTCCCTCTTTATGTTTTGTGGACCGTAAGCGAGCCTCGTCTTTAATTGACTCAACAAGATAAGCAGTCGCCCATAACACTTCCTAGGAAGCTCACCAGATGTTTCAGTAAAATATGGAAAACAGGAATCTCTTTGGTGTTACCGACATTTGAATCTAATTACTCCGGGAAAGTCGCTACCGACAAAACCAGCGTTCTTCCTCGCATAATTTTAAAGTGCATTTCGTCTTTCCACAACATTTCAGCGGTACTTGACGCCGATTTCTGGGTTTTAAATCTGGTAGAAGATTAAAGTCAACCGTACCGATAGGATCAACAGGCACACGATGTGGACATTATCATCAAGGCGGATGCTGGGTTGATGTATATTTCGACTCGAAAATGCACGTTTCACTTATAATAAAATTTCAGTGGTGATAAAAAACTAAACTTCATAAGTAATGGGGAATTAGATGATGTTTTACACTGTAACATCGAATATATATATATATTTTTAATTCTGATTTTGGTTTTTCTGGACTCATCAAAGAATCAATGTTAAAAATATTTTTTTTATATATAACTAATGGTAAAGCCAAGAAACAGCTGTCCTTGAAAATAAATTATTCCACGAAAACTAAAGTTCATAAAAATAGATTGGTTAATTCTTTTTTTTACTAACGTCACCACATCACGAACGTCTCCTTTCAGATTTAATTCAGTCTGGAAACAGTTATTCCAAATTCATAAAGATAATTCGTGCTAGTACCACATTTTTTAGTGGTGCGCAGTACGCTTTGAAAATTTGTTTATTGGATGAGTAATTTTCTTTAATCAAATTATTTCTGACATTGAAAATCAACTACAAAAGAACTTTCCTATTTTCTATGAACAGCTCTAGACTATGTAGTCTACAAAAACGAATACATATTTTTTCGGTCAGAATATATCTCGAAATAGCCCAAATCACTTGAAGAAGCTGTGTTTTTATATACAGAATATTTAGAGCAACATCAAAATTGAAACAGAGCCTTGTAGGCTTTTGGGACTGGTACTCCAGAGGACGCGAGTTTCAACCCCGGTCAGGCAAAACAGATTTCGGTTTTCCACCGTTTTGGAAAATAATTTCAGGTGAACGACGGGATGGTTTATTAAAAATCCACGCAAAACTCTTTCATTACTACCCCCCCCCCCCCCGCCCAAACTGTATTCCGATTGTGATTATATCAACGTCAACGAACCTAATACAAAAAAAAAAAAAAATACAAAAAAAAAAGAAAAACTGAAATAATAGTTTTGAAGTTTATCGTTAGATCAGTACACATCGTTTATGATTACAATATATTTTTATACACCGTAATACATCACACGTATTTATCCCATACTTTATCAAGTTCACTCAGTTATAAATTTCATCATCGTTTTCAAAGTTAATCTTTAGTTGATCTTATAAGAATGGCGGTAGGAAACACCAGTATTATCCAGATGAGCGATCCCTTAGTCGTTAATTCGATGTTTTCGCCTGAACTGCCCGTTTCATCTGGCATTCGAGAGACTTCACATCAGCAGCGGAATGGGTGACACCACAAAGTAGAAAAATAAAAGTCGTCTTGTTTTAACTCCATCAGCAGGAGCTACAACAGTACATTCGGTAAGGTGAGAGTAATGAAATACAACAAAGGTATGCCTTCCCTTCATGCTTGTTGCTAAATATTTGCTCACTCCCACCAGAAAAAAACACTAATTGATTTTGTTGTTCAAAGAGATATAAAACTAACACTTGTGCATTAAAAATGTGAAGAAAGAATTTCGACAAATACCTTCCTAAACATGCTGATTCATGCAGTTGTATTTCTTACTGTAATTACTTCCCGTCTACTTGAAAACAATACCTAGTATTCTCTCAACCACAACGTTTTCACATTTTTCTTCTCCTCTGAATAACCAACGATAGTGAAAGCATTCAAAATCAGAGTAATTTCTAACTAGAGTGATATAATGTTTCATAACCCCGAGATCTTAACTATTTAGGCACAATGGAACGTGGACAGATTAAAATTGAAATGAACACTTTGTGTAAACGAGAGATGAATAAAGCAGTTTGCGGAAGAATCCTAAAAAATGCAAAAATAGAACGACGGGTCACATTTTTGTTAACGGTACGTATAAAGGAAATAATCGTTTAGTAAGAGAAGCAGATGAATGGGATTTAGAACTCAGTGATTATGCCGAGCAGATGGAATTAGCACAGGAAAGGAACAGATTGAATATTACATTAAGCTAGTCAAAAAAATTATGTCAATAATATTCTCCTCCCAAATGTTATCTATGTTTTCAAGACGTGGCTACAGCAACAATATGCAACGTTCGATGTTATATGCACGTATTCCTCTAAAGTATCGCTACTTTTACTCACGTTGCTAGAAGCAAGCTACGTAATGCGAAAGTCCCAACCACGGCAAAAAATACACACTGCATAAACTGCCGACGCAATCCATAAATAATGCGCTTTGCTCGGCGGAACAAGTGGCGTAGCTTTTTTTTATGTCAGTGTCTGTTTAACCAAGAACTGAGCTTCTACGATGCAGTTAGTACAAGCGGTACTTTTTTAAACCAAGAGCGTCAAGCTATACTTAATTTACAGTCTCGTTTGTCCACGACTGCATAATTAGCTCCTTTTCGACGTTTCCCTCGCTATCGCTGCCTCTCCTGTTTTTTCGCAGTCAGATCGTTTCTCAGAAATTGTTTGATGGTAATTTAAAGAACAAAAATATGGAACATGGAACATCGAGAAGAAATAACATTAATGCGAAAACTACTCATAAACAACGCTACTTTGTAACTCCTCGTTATTTAAGCCGGAATAATCGCAAGATGGCCAGTTCAGTTTTTTGCGGCACCGATGTCCAGCGTTCATTCGGTTGGAGTCCTGGTGGTGGAAGAAATTTGTTTCATCTTGGCCGGCAAGGTAGGAGACTGGGTGACGCACAGTTCCTAATCAGCAGATTGTGCACCAGAGTCCTGGGTTAAATAACAAACTTCTCCTCAGTGCATAAGGATTGAGTGCGTACGGGACGTTGATGGTGATTCGTCTCAGGAGTCTTTTGGAATAGTAGGCCTGAATGGGCTGGAACGGGTTTCATCGTCTCCTTTCTTCACCTCTTACTTCATACAACACAAGCAACACTCTACACTGAACACACATACACTATCACAGTACAATAACACAGTGGAACACACACTGTGTAAGGCAACGGGAAGCCACCAGAGTTCACCCTCTCAAGAGAGTTCTCAGGAGGGGAACGCTCTCAATGATAACTGCCTGCGCTTGGAATGGACTATGGCGTCACAGAAGAAACACACGATAACTGTTTAGCAGGCAAATGCGGACCCACATATACGTCTTCCAGGATTGTAACGGAAGTCATCTCTGCAGATGCGGATATTCAGTGCTTTATATACGTGGATGAGGATGTTTTGCGGAAGCGGATGCGGAGGTTGAGAAAAGATTTATAATTATTTTGATTTTAATATTTTATCAAAAATATAATTAAAATAAGTATATTTTTATGCCAATTTCTACATTTTTTCATAGCAAAGTCTATTTCCATATAATACTTCCATACACATTATTTTTGCCCGATCTTTCAACAACAAAAAACGTGGGATGATTTCTCATGTGAATTAAATTATTTACACAACTACGCACGCGTCAAAAAAAAAAAAAAAAAAAAAAAAAAACCTATCTTTGTCATATGAACTTTGCGGAGTTCGCGGCTCGACTAATTCAAACGTCAAACACAACGCCACACGACTATACATCTCCGTACCCGCCACCTTCCTTTCCACCGTTCTAGCGTTCCATTCGCAGAGTAACTTGTAGTACCTACGATGCTGCGATTTTCTGATAAAGGACTCTTAGGGCGGTTAAAGGGGTTCCATGACTACATGTATGATGTGTTGGATGTTGTTGGACTCCCTGACAACCAACACGGGTCCCTGCCATACAATAAGCTATGGCGTTGGATCGTATTTGGAGGAAACATCCTAGGAGTGTACGATAAGGACACCGGTGTGCGGAGAACGCATAGAAAGAACCGCTTGGAACAGGTGTAGGGTGAATGGATGAGTGCATCCTACAGTAGTTCTACACGGATCTCCAATAAGTTGAACCCGTGATTACTTTACATACAAGTTCAAACTTGTAAATTCGCCGTTTA
This sequence comes from Vandiemenella viatica, assembly GCA_031002005.1. Classification (NCBI taxonomy): domain Eukaryota; kingdom Metazoa; phylum Arthropoda; class Insecta; order Orthoptera; family Morabidae; genus Vandiemenella; species Vandiemenella viatica. The sequence goes on along the minus strand of JARYHS010013630.1, from coordinate 158,242,404 downwards.
GGTAATAAAACCGCTCAGTTCATTATTACTTTTATTGCAGTATCGCAAGAAAAAAACAACCAAGTTGTTAGATAAGCGACTACGGCCCGAATCTGATTTTTTTTTTAACTTTGGCTTTACGTCTCGTCGACGTCGATGTCATTAGAGGCGGGATGGGACTGAGGGAAAAGGGACAGGGAGGAATTCGGCCATGGCCTTTTGAAGGAAGCATCCCAGAATTTGCCTGGAGTGATTTGGGAAACCATGGAAAACTCAAATTGGATGCCCGGACGGGGATTCGAACCGGTCTCCTCCCGAACGCGAGGCCAGAGCGTTAATTGCTCACCCACGACGCTCGGTGAATCTGGTATAAAGAGAAAAGAATAATAATATCCTTTATACATCCTCATTAGAAATTGTGGATGTGAAAGCCGAGGCACGATTTCAAGCGAAAGTTCCGCATTTGCGGATGCGGAGCTCCTATACATCCCTAGTCATCATTGTCAGCTGACAACTATGTTTAAGGCAACGAATTGTTTGAAGAACGTTAATGTATGTCCTGCAGGTCAGATTTCTAATAACACTGGAATAAAAAGAATGTTAAAAAATGTGAGAATTGATTCTTGAATCTTTCCTGGCGTAGGCCTACTGATGATAAAAATTCTTCCCCGGTGTTATGCAGGATAAGTTCTTCTGCCATAGACGACGTTTCGGTGACGCGTCGTCGCAGTAGTAACTCCGACTTTCAGTTCACCTGATGAAGACAGTGGAAGAAGCTGTCGAAACGTCGCTTATGGCAGAAGCAGCTAACCGGCAGAACACCCGAAAAAAAAGTTTATTATATTAAAAGATATCTGGCACGGAATATTATTTAATTAATCATAGCTACTGTAGCGTTACATAAACATGTTTGTAGTTATTGGGAATGAAAGGGACGGATCACGTGTCGTCGCTGAGTTGCCCGTGAAAGAAGACGTGTCATCGTAACGCTGTTACAACTACACTACACTACAATCGTAGATGAAAATTTCTGCTTAGCAAGGATACTAAAATTTGATCACGTTTATTTAGAATATTTCCCTTTCCTATTAAAATACCTAATTTTCACGCATGTTTATCTACATTTGATTAGTTAATTTCTTATTTTTTCTGTAACACATTACGTTCTCTGTGGGTAAGGATAATATTTATGTAGAATATTTCCTCTTCATCTTAAAATGCCTAATTTTCACGCGGCATTAAAAACATTTGATTAGTTAATTTCTTAATTTTTCTAAGTTCCATTACTTTAAAATATACAGAAATCGAATATTAAAACTGATAGCTGGAGGAACACAGCAAGTAAGAAAGTATCTAAATATATATATTACATCGCATATAGGTTTTTATTTCGCTCTCTGGGATAATAACTTGTGTTGCAAAATGAAAAGAATAAAATGAGGTACACCCCTGACTGCACGCACCTTGGACCAAGCGGGCGAAGCTGCGGTAATTAATTGATTACGATATTTCGCATGGCCTTATTTTTACTACGAGACGTTTTTATTTATTTGTGTTAAATAAATTCACTGAATCTAATAGTGTAGTTACATGTGATCCCGCGTCAATAGCTATTCTTTACATAGTTTTAACGCTTGCTGAGAGAGAAGTTATTTTGAACTCAATATACCGTATGTTCAGGAACTCTACTACAAACATGTTAATGATTCCATTTTAAATATTAGCACCACGTAAGTTGAGTATACTTTCTTTCCTCTAAGGATTTCAGAGGTGATCTGTTTCAGTTGCATATTGCATATTATTCAAACCTCTGCTTTCCTCACTTTAGAGGGTCAAGTATTCTACTTATTTTCAAATTTAGTAATTACTCATTTTTGGTTGTGCGCTGGAAAGTAGGTATATTAATCAAGTTTTCTTCTGTAAATGCAATTTATCTGATATCAGACTCGCTACTGATTCAGTAGCGTTTGCTCTACATTAGCCGTATTTACATAACCATAGCTTATTTTTATCTTTCGTAAGACTTCTATCCTACACACTGGTGACTGCTGGCTCTGCTTTTTCAACAATATTATGAGATTGCGATTATATCAGGACGGATGTTTTCCTTCCCTAATGTTTTATCTAAATATGTGTTTGTCAACATTCTTTCTAATTGTTTTTCTTAACTGGCGGGGATTTTCTTTCGCGATTCCTCGAGTCGCTTTTAATAAAGCGATGTTCGCTCCAGAGAAATACCTGCAACTTATGAGTATCTTATCGTTTCTTTGTTTCGTATGTCTGGAAAGTTTGTATTGAAATCACCGTAAAGTGATCACCTATTCCATAACAACGATTATGAAACTAAATATTATAGATGAACTAATGGTTGCTTGCATGATGTAGCAACAATTTTTAACAAATAGGGCAGTGATTTACTTTCATCCAGGACCTATAATTAAGCATGTGGAATTTAGAGCGAACGTAACATACACAAAGCAACTACCGCTTTAGGTCAAGATCAATTTTTTTTGATTTTAAGCTGTCAGACAGACAACAGCAGTGACTTACCAAACTGCTGCGTCGAATACTTCAATTTGATTAAAGTACCACCGTTGCATAATGTTGCCTCGGCTTGAGCTAAGTAATAATTCACGAACTGGCAATGTTTTATTTTTTACACTTCAAACAACAAATACATTGTTACGCTTGTTGTCTAGGTAAGGCCATAAAGATATCGCCAGCTTTCAAGTCTTCCTGCCATTGCGGAAAAGTTTAATTATTGTTAAACGTTTCCTGGTTTAGACTTGACCAGAATACAATTCCGAGTGGTGTTGTCTATTGTTGAAGGTATTTTTGCAATTTACGACGAATATATAGGTAGGTGCCTGCGTTGCTGCGCTGCGAAGTATACAGTCCGTTCATTTTTTAATACTGCCGTGACCTAACTACATTGCACTCGACAAAGTTTTCGCCACTCTTGCGCCGATTGACTGAGTGACAAAGAATTTATTGCCGAGGCAATTACAGTAGTCTGGTGATGATCCATCATTCGGTCGTGAACTACACATCCTGCTGCAATATCGCCACATTAATTAGAGATTTCTCTTTTAAGTAAACGAAAGTAAGAGACAGATTGACCTCGATTCCGTCTTTAGCGCCCAGACGAGAAATGACCAGCAGTTGGATGCACCATGATCAACCGATTGCCATTCAGCATTATCTACTCTGTCCTGACGATATCTTTTAAGTGGTTTCCTTTATTCTCTTACAATCGCAGCTCCAAACTGTAAAGATCCCTCTCTCGCCGATTGCGCAGGCCTCGCTTGGTGAGGAAATAGCAATGGTCCACGACTGCACGACAGGTTCAGCCTCCAACACGGAAGGACAAGAGTCCAGCTTACTTCACTGCTCCCCCGCCAACTAAGTAAAGAATCAGAGATGTTACTCCCATAGCAATCACACTTCAGTTTCAGAGGAACACTAGTCACCCTGTTGACTCAATGATTAAAGCGTCTATCTGGAGATCAGAAGATTCCCGGTTCGAATCCCTTTCTCGGCGAGGATTTTCATAGGTCCTTGACCCGACATTCACTTCTGGCACAGCTTGCTGTGTAATTTGAAGTACGCCAAAACGTTTCCATAGTTCGGATTTCACGTTAGGCTGCGGCCACATTGGTGTGTTTTCAAGCCGAACTTGTGCGTTAAATCAAGTAGAAAAAATGGATAACATAGAAGAAGACGTTACCAGCCAGACAAAGCTTGATTTCACGCAACTGGAAGTGGGGGAGGCGCATCTTCAAGGTTGCCCACAGAAGAATACACCTTGCCCATTCGTCGGCAGGTTATCACGCAGTATTGAGTGGCCACATTGGCAGAAGAACACTTCACCTTTCTTGTCGTATTCCCTTCCCAGCTTGAACATTTTAGCTTTCACTATTATATTTTGAAATTCTTTTCATAACAATTTCGCTTCAAGACAGAAGATCACTGACCCCTGCTAGCAGAAAAAACTGCAGGTGTGGCCTTTCGAGTTTTGAATAGGCGTGTTTTCACGTGTGGAAAAAACGAGCCAGTGTGGCAATGTCTGCAGAATTTCGAGCTATATCTCGGTTTTGAAAACACACCAGTCTGGCCGTTGCCTTTAACTGCAGGTCCCCTACACGCGGTAGGACTACCGGGTTAGGTTAGGCGGCTACGATAGGGGCGGATTGCGCAGGCGACAAGAAACTCTGTCACCAGCTCATTAATACCACACGGATTTTTAGACGATCACTGCACCCACTAAAAATAATAGCTAGTGTTGATGCTCCCTAAATCTTCCGAGGTACATACAAAACGTATCGGTCCACCATATCGATCTCGGCTTTCTTCGAATGATAATAGCCAAGTTATATTGACAAATTATGCACAAAAAAGTCTTGTAATGTTGTTCTTGGCACACGGGGCGGTATTCCGGTCGCCCCACGCAGTTCACCTTAAAGATCACGGAACTGATAGCTCAAAGCACTGTCTAGATCAAGAATCCTGCTGTTAATCCGAATACGTTGGGAGACTTTGTTAGTTTATTTCCTTGTTCACTGCGACAATGAATAGTACTTTTTATACTAGTTCCGAATCTCGCAACATAAATTCCCAATGTTGCTCCACGATTCGTATCAAATAAGGTTAGAGAAATGCTGGAAAAACTTTCAGTATGTAATATAATATCGGCTAATCTACAAATTGTTCTCTGTCAAAGATGCAATCGAATAGAATCGGCTGAGAGGATCCTATGGTAGTACCAATCAGCGGTTCATAAGCAGTGGCTCTGATTTGGCATATTTCCTGTGATTGACAGAATGAGGCTGACCAGTGACGTGGTGTGGGCGGGCCATCCGTAGTGGAGAGGAATGGCCGGACGAGCGGTGGCTCGTTGCCTCCTGCGAACACGTCACCACTTAAGGGCGCTTTATGGCTCCCGGCTCCAATTCAACACGCGAAATAGACAAATTTACGCTTTCGGCGAACCACTTTACGTTCGACATAGTTTCTTATTGTGTGTCGTTATTCCTGTGGAGTGGCTTGTACTATTAATGCTCAAATAGCATATCAATATGAGTCGAATATACTGTGCTGTTTACCGTGAGATAAATCTGCAAACACAATAATTGCATAGCACGCTTCTCTTACTAATCTGTAAAACTAAATACTATACACCAGCGTTTCTCAATCTTTCTCAACTACAGGAGCTGTAAAATGTCCAAATAATTCCACAGACCACTGATTTATATGGGGCTAATTGTTTCCCATTTGTGCATTACTGACCAATCCTATCAATTGTTATCGGCACATGCCGATATCTCTTAAGAACTTATACCTACAATATGGTTCTCATAAAACGGCCATTATCTTGATTCTTAAAGGAACGCCGCTCTCTTTGGTGCGACTGCAAACGTGTTTGGTAACGTATTATAGTAACAGTACTTTCATATCCTCATATACAGGAAATACCAGACTTTTTATATAGAAATTGAAGTGTTGATGACTTTTCAAAAGTTTGATTTATAGCTTATACTCTCAAATAGCCTTATACAGTACTATTACTGAATCCATTTTGTGTTTACCATTTTTTTCTAATTTACTTATCTTTAATTCAGTAAGAATTAAATTTTTAACATTCTATCTGCAAACCATCTGTCTCATCTTCGCGGACCACAGGTGCAGAAACATTGTTATAAGCTATTTTCACTAGTTTTATTGACTTTTTCTGTGCATATTACTAATGTGCGAACAGCTCCCAGATAAACCTGAACACAACTTTCCAGCTTCAACAGGCCACAAAAAAAAAGAACAGCAAGTTCAGTACCGTTTACATTATTCAAAGAAAAAAAATATCAAAGTGTATAAACTGTTTATTCATTTGTTTCTGCTTTGGAGGAAGCCAGTTTATGACCTTACTTCAAAAATATAATCGAACTGCCTTTGAACTCACGGAACTACATGCTTACCATTTTCTGGTGATTCCTGTGGTGCGAGGAACTCCAAAGTTGTAGCGAGAATGATGACTCGCGTAGTGCATTCGACTTCGATATATCCGATCCCTGAAATCCACTTTTAGTGAATACCCATAACAAATATCAAGTGAACACTATATAACATTTAAATCTTCAGTAATTTTCTTTCTTTGCTTCGAAATGTCGCCCCAGGATGAAACATATCTCATTTTAGCCCTGAGACCCTGGGATGCAACTTGTTTAAAAGTCTACGAAAACCCGTCCAGTAGTTACAGCTAGAATCGCGGTTAAGAAATAGACGGACAGATACTTTTTTTATTTATTTCTTCTCGGCGTGGCATCAAGATTAAACATTAATTTACTGTATAATGTAAAAAACTACATGGAAGTCCGTCGAACAGTTTTTGCGTAAATCGCGCGAACGAAAGACAGACTAGCGTAAAATGTAAACTGCTTCTACGGCCAAGGATATAAAGAAGTCCAAGCGGTGGCCTGGTGGCGGTATTACACGTATGGATTGTGAGTGTTCCAAAATAGGACGTAAATACCACACCCTTTGTTTCGACACGAACTTCAACCCACAAGGCTGAGGTCAAGAAAGAGCTTCATACAGTCAACTACAGCCATAACATCTTCCGCTGAAGCACGCCGTCTAGAACTATGGCGAATTTCGTTGCCTGAAGAGCAGTGGAGGAACATCAAAGAGGCACCGGCTGCGGGGTGTAATCAACCATATGCTATATAGAAGGCTTTAAAAAGATTAAGAACTGAAGTGTCCCGATGTAGATCTAATATTAAAAAATGGGGCTACACTACTGACAACGATCTATGTGAAAGTGGTGAGCTTCAGAACCCACATCTTCTGATATGCAGGAATCTCCCTGAAACCTGCTCTATCGATGACCTTTTCAGGGCAAACGGGAAAACCATCAAGATTGCGGAATTCTGGTCACATTCCTTTTAATTTTGTTCTATAGTTTGATATTAATTAATTAATCTTATTTTTTTTCAACTCGTAATGTTGTGTCCTGGACATGAGAAATAAATAAACCACAACAACTATAAAGCAAGTCAGGAAAAAGTGATAACCTGAATAATCAACGGGCGGAAATAAGAGATGATTGATTACTTCATTAGAGAAGTTTAAAATTAGGCCAGTGTCAATAGGCGACACAGCCTGCAGCAAGCCCATTGTATTAGTAGAATCTGATGTCACATCGTTGTTGGCCACGCACCGCTTGTGCCTTATTAAAACGATCTTCTATTCAGTGCAGATTGTGGTGACTTCATACGGGGTAATTACACTTCCGCTTCTTTGTATTACACGGAAAGATTAATAAACGCTACAGGATATCGCGGTTTATTCGAATTAAGGTACCACCAGAAACAATTACGTGATTAACTAACGTTTAGGAATATAATTGCTATTAGAGGTAATCAGCAACAGATTCGCCTGTAAAGGACGAGACAGCCGATTGATGGGGTTGGACCTCTGGAAAGAGTCATTTTGGTATCTTGGGCGGATTATTATTCTGCAATATCGGAGGGCAAGCAGCTAAAATGGAATTCATTAATTATTATCACAATCAGGTGATGACTTCCTTAACGATTTTAATTAATGGTAGCTCAACTGGATGAAAAAGCCAATACTTGTTTTGCATATCTGTTAAATAATTATTTCTTTTTTAATTTAATTATGATGGAGCTAATGCTCCTCTATCAATTTCCCCAATTACTTACTTTTACATTTCACGAATTTTTATAGAAAATACATTCACTTTTTAGGGAATTTTTTCATCATTTATCTCGCTATTTATTCTAGTCCTTTAGCTATAAAAGAAAATTTTCCAGCTGCCTCAAGTTCTATTTTATGGCCATGTCCGTGTCTTCCCTTCCCCCATCCAAGCCTCATCACCAGTATATGACCTACACACTTCCACAACGCTACACGCCTTCAATCTTCCAACGAATCCCAACACAGATCCTTTATTATATCAGTTACTGATTGTATCCTGCGATAATGTTCACAGGAAAAGTCTAGCTAGTCTGGTTTGCATCCCTCATCACCTCCAACTCCGCCTCACTTTCTGAGCACCCGCGTCCAACGCCAACTCCTCTATTTGATACGTGTGTTATGGAGCCCTACCAGTCCACCATACTCAGACATTGGCCTGAGTAACCTGTCGTATCCCAGTTCTCTCACCCCCTTTCAAACGCATGATTTTGAAGCTCCTCACTACCATTTCTCTAATATGTCCGGCCCAACTGAGTTTATTATGAAATGATATACTAAGATAGTCATTTCATAACAAGTATCCAAATAGTTATCCTCTCGAGATCATCTTGTATCATTTCAATTTTAATATTAGTATAGAGAATGTGACAAACTAGTTTATTTCACAGGCGTAAACGTTTGAAATATAAATTCTGAAATGTAATTGCTAGTTCAAAGAACGTTTGTTTGGCTGAAGTAATGTCATAATGCTTTATTTTATAAAATCCTCATTAAAGCGCTTTCTGAACACCATATTCTCTATTTTACCCAAAACGGGAAAAGTTAAAAAAAATCCACATTAGCAGTTTTAATTATATTTTCCACACATCTTTCTGGTAAAGATGGAAGGAATCTTGTAATTGATAATAGCGGTGTAAGGAGCAATGGAAAAGTACTTCTCAGTACTGCTTGAAAACGTTACTGCGAGGAATAAATACTTGTGCCCAGTTTAATCATAGACCACACTTCCGGACCACTCAAAGTAAAGGACGGTGAGAAAATTGATGAAACCACATCTTCACTTTGTAACTCAACACGGTCGACTCCTTCACGACGCAGTTGTCGTTCCGTTTTCCACAGAAAAGTTTTTGAGCGTCGTTAAAGAACATTTTTTTTTGTAAAATACAGTTCCACCTTGCATATCTGCATATCCTACCAATGTGATATTCATTTGAGGACAGGTGGTTCCGTCAGAACTAATATGCTGTATATTCAATGTTTATGGTGTATGTTTTTTTTTACTCCAGATGCCTTTAAAAGCATGTACTTTTTTATCCTAAAGTCGGCTATACTCAAAGCCATTTTTTTTCTGTAATTAGAATTGCAAACAAAAGATTCTGAAATGTGTTCGTTCAAGAACTATAAATAAAATTGTACGTTTTAGATTGTCTTATTTTGTAAACAGTCAGGAACATAGAGCAGTCGAGGAAGTATACATCGTTAAATCCCGCAGATTATGCAACAAGTGTGTTTCGTGTATCCTCTAAATAAAGAAAACATGTCCAAGATATCTACTGACGAAAATAATATATCTCCTGTTTATTTGTTTCATTTTAATACATGCATTAACCCTATTTGGGCTTACTTGTTGAAATCTGTATAATAATTGATAAAATTAAATCTTGGAGGTAAATAGGATATAAAATTATAACATCCAAACTGGCTGAAGGTTGCACGACATTTAAGTGTACAAAGAAAATAATAAATTCACATGGAAAAAATAAATAAAGCGACGCATGACTGAAGTTTGTAATATACTACTACTGCGTTAGAAATGACAACCTTCCAATCACTATGGCGATTTGGTAAGTAGTCTTCACAGTGACCGGTAAATTTCCGATCGTATTGACACAACTTGGGCAGTTATAAGCAAACCTTGATCTTCGACCAGACGTCTCATGAAGCCAATGTTTTATTACATTCGGTCCATCATTGCGCTCAGTGTTTTCATTATTTAATTTATAAACATTATTGTAATAATAACTTTGTTGTTGGCCATGTTCCACAGTTGTTGCATAAATGTTTTAAATTAAACACCGTCTAATAACAACCGTTTTTATAATTTTTTCACCACACGCGTTTCACCCTTTTGGAGTGAGGCATCATCAGTGGCTATAAATATACAAAGTGTTATAATTAGATCTCTTTAAATGACTAGATATTATAATGTATATACAATATTATGTTCACCCCCTCTATTACTATTAATGTACATAGTTTTCAAAGTATCTGTATAATAAGCATAGCCTTGTATAAAATCAGTTGATAATATTGTATTAACTGTCTGACTGTCAAACTTTATGTAGATACTCTCTGCATCCGAAAATTGTGGTAGCTGTCACATGACAGTTCGGAGCAGCATTTATCTGTACTGGTATTCCAATATAAAATTATTTTTCACTGTAATTTTATGTACACCTCACTTTCTATTATTTTCACAAGTGCATGTTCAACAAGAAACACAGCAAATAACAGAATGTCAAGTGAATATAAGCTTATTTTATACTGGAATACCAGTCCAGAGAAATGCAGGGAATAATGATTCAGCTACCATAGTTTTCGTAAGTAGAGTGTGTTTACATAAAGTTTGTCATTCAAACAGTTAATTCAATATTATGAAGTGAATTTATACAAGGTTATGTTTGTTATACAGATACTATGAAAACTATGTACATTAATAGTAGTAGAGGGAGTGAACATAATATTGTACAAATATTACGACATATTACATACAATATTTAATCATTTATGCAGATATATCTCCCACTCCAAAAGGGCGAAAAGCGTGTGGTGAAAAACATTAATAAAAGCAGTTGTTAATAAACTGTGTTTAATTTAAAACATTATTGTAATAAGTTTGTTACTTCACAACCTTGCTGAGCTGTGGAAAAGAGGATAGGCTTCGGCGTCACGTGGAAGTGAAGATTGGATATCGTAGCGTCGCGTCGGAAGCCATGGCAACGTTATTTCTGGAACAAATGATTTATGAGCAGTAAAATCACCTTTACGGCGTCATGACAGCCCGGCCGGAAACTTCTTTGTTCGTGCTCCACTAAGTTTAGTCTGAGGGAGTGTTCATATCATATTCGCCTCACAGGAAACATGTGTAACATAGAGGAAAGCTCGTTATATTTTCAACAGCGGCGTGTTTTCTATCTTAAATCAGTCTGTGGGAAAACTCATGATTTTATTAAAAATCTTGTATTAGGACTGAGTTCCAAACATTCATTTTGTTTATAGACCTTGTATTTTATAGAGGTGTGGTTATACAGTTTTCATACTTTATTTATTTTAAATGTTTTAAAAATCATGATTCCAACTCTATAACCAAAAACAGTGGCATCTTTATAACATTGGGACAAAAAAAGAGAAGAGATTTTTTTGTTACAGGAAAGAATGATGTAGCCAAATCCGTAAGGCAGCCATCGCATGACTCTGTATGTGATTAGGGAGTTATATTTCATCAACAAATCATCCCGCCATTATCGATATCTTCGAGACGTGTAACGCAGATAAAAGGAACCTTGATTAATAAGACGTCTCTTATAAATGGGATCGTTAAGTATATGTGACCTGTTGTCTGGCGGAAGACAGCGTATGCTTAGATGTGAGCTTGAATCTTGTACGCGTGAGATGGAGCCAAGTTGCCGTGTGACTGCTGTCTGGTGCAATTGTGCGCCGAATTTGTGGTGATGGGTAGTACGATAGTCTCAAGTGGAGGCCTGCGTCTCTGTTAACATCGTTGAATCTCATTCACAGATTTGTTTATCACACTTTTAATAAACTGTAATAGAAACTTTTTTGTCATATAGCTTCTTTGGTCACGAGGGCGGTCTGGTGACTCAGTGATTAAGGCGTCTGACTGTAGATTAAAAGGCTCCCGGTTCGAACATCTGTTTTGGCGGGGACTTTGAAAGGTGCTTAGCTCGGCCTTCACCTCTGGCACAGATTGCTGTCTAACGTGAAGTAAGCCAGAACGCTTCCGTCGTTCGGATTCTACGTTAAACTTTAGGTCCCCATTACGCAGTAGGTTTACCGGGATAGGATAAGGGTAGGCACGACGGAGGCGCATACGCGGGAAATAGAAAAACTGTCAAACCGACGACCGACCTATCCTTCATGGTCTTCCGGCCAATAATGCCATACGCCCTCTCTTTTTTGGTCGGGAGATCTCAGAAGGGATAGTTCAACCGCCTAGTGGCAGAGTTTTAAGTGTCCGCGTTTTACAGTAACGGAGGAAATGAAGTGTTGCCATCTCTCTGCGAAGCGTGCAACTATGTTCTGTGTGTGGGAAGTGTTATTTTTTTTTTTTTTTTTGAAATGTGTAGTTCATGAGGCGGAGTTTGGGGACTGTTTCCAGAATCCGTCTTGATGATTGCAGAAAAAACGCCTAAAAATCACAATCAGGGCGGCCAGTAGGCGGTGGCCTGTACTCGTGCCCAGTGGCTTTATACCTCCCCTACCCAGCGTGCGGCCTCTCAGTGCAGTGAGCCACGCATTCAACTAGACGATCTGCTGCCTGAGTTATCGATATCGTACAGTGATCCTTCTGCGTTCTTATCATCTGGCCGCTGGCAATACCTGCAGTCGCATGGTGTAGTATGAACACAGACAGTTCACAAGTCAATGTTGTCTTTGAATGGGCGTTCTATTTGTTTAGAGTAGGTGCACGTAAACTTTTCCTTATCACGCTCTTCTCGAATCATCTTCTTTTGCTTTATCTTTACGCTTCATCGACTTCATTAGAGATGGGAAAGGATTGGGGGCAAGGAATGGGAAAGAATTCGGCCATGGTCTTTTTGAAGCAACCAACCCGGCTTTCGCCTGGAGTGTTTTGGGGAAAGCATGGAAAACCCAAGTCTAGTTGGGCAGACACGGATTCGAACCCACGTTACCGCTCATCCACCACGCTCGCTGAGAGCGTCTTCTAACCTGGTAGCCGCTTCATGAGCCTCAATTTTTTATTGGTTACATGTTACTGGTATGGGTTTTATCACTTGCGATTAGGAGTATTAAAAATTTGCACAATTCCGCGAAGTATAATTCTTGAAAAATGTAGTCAATGTTATGAATTTAAAGAATTGCAAGTATAGCATTTAAATCAACTAGGTTGGAACATAGATTTTTAAAATGAATTTAATTTAAAAAAAATTGCATTTAAAAACTTCGTCGATGTAACAGATATGTTCTACACATCCAATAGAAAACGTCTTCTGTAATCCTAAAATTAAATTTTTTTTTTATATATATTTCGTTTAGATTAGATGAATAAAAAGAAGAAACTAACACCTGAACACTTTGTTGAAGGTAATTAGAAAATGGACTTGTACAGGATCTTCGTTTTATTTAAAACGTTTTTTATTTTCACGATGAATTAACATTGTTTTAGTTCGACTTATTTCCCTCTGTGGTGACCTCCGTACTGTTTAACAACGGCGCACATGTGCGCAGCGAGTGAGCCGCAGGCAGTGTTTTTGCGGCGTGTCGACTCGTCACTCAGCCTGGCCTCGCCGCCCGCCCAGTTTATCCGCCGTCTCTCGTCACAGGAGCCCAGGTTCGCCACGTAAATAAACCTTGAACCCGGCGACACCCACAAGGCCAAGGCGAGCGCCGTCGCTCAACACTCTTCTGCTTTAGATGACTCATTCAGCGTAATTGCTCTCAGCCTTGCAACATTTTAGCGACAACAAAGCCACCTGTTAGTGTCGAAAGTACACAAAATTGAGTCCTCTTATAGCTTCCATCCAATATAATGCACGCAACAAAGGTGGGTTCATGCATATACTTAATTATATGCTAATGGACACTTTGCGACATATGACTGCCAATTTTTACTACAAGGTCATTTTAATTCTGAAAATTACAACGAGTAACATATACGATAAGAGAGTTACGAAGTTGATTCGCGCTTAACTTCAGGGATGCCTGTTAGGCGTTTCTAATTTCCGCGCAGAGGAATATGAAGACGCGGATTTTGGCAGGTTGGAATGAGCTGTCAGCATAGATCCTTTATTATTTTGAAATTTGATCGCAGATGAGATTGTTTCTGGAAGAAACATGGGAAACGTCTCATAAATTGCATTACAGTTTGTGTCCTTCGTTAATGAATTGTCGTCGCTTTAAAGAAATTGGCAGAGCAAAAAAAAAAAAAAAACAAATTCGCTTTGTTCGTAATATTTCACCAACAGATAACTCAAGCGCAAAATATTAAATGCTTATGAGAGAAATCTATGAAATTGGTCAGACCGCGGCAACATTTCCGTCTGAAATGGCGGTAGAAAGAGCGATGTTATTTAGTGATTTACGAATAGGTGAAGGTCATAATCCCTATTTAAAGATCACTATATAATCTTATAAAAATGGCTCCAGCTAATATACCTGTTAAGTAATAATAACTTCAGTTCATGCGTATTATCAAATACAAATTGCAAATACCTTTTTTAATTTCCAAAAAGTATTTCGAATAAATTATTATGAACCTACTGTTTAAAACCTTCCTTAAGTATTTTCACCGTGTGAGTAGCCAGCTACTATATTTACTTGCTCTTCCTGCTTTAGAAAGAATCCTCACAAAACGAAATGATTGATGAAGAAACACAAGAATCTACGGTAATTTATCACGTTTTATATACATTATCCTGCAATTTACAGTAGGAAAACGTCAGACAAAAGCTATGAAGAACGATATAAATGGCAGCATAATATTAGACTAACTATCAAAAAAGTACTGATGCAAAATATTTAAGTATGCAAGTTATTTAAGAAGCAGAATTGGAATAATGATTGGAACAAAGAAATTACTATAAGCATTCAGAGCTAGCCTTCGTCAAAAAGGTAGATTTCTGTATCAAAAAACTTTGATAACAAAAATCACGAATAAACTACTATATGAAAGATACTGGAAAAGTTAGTTGCAGAATCTTTGTGAAAGGCACGACGGAACTGCGCGCAGTCTTATGAGACATTGATTAATTTATTAGTAGAGCGTTCCAGCTATTGACAAAAATTATAAACGAAGGCAATGGTTAAAAGTTCTTAAGCATTGTAATTGAGAACATAGCCTGTAATAGAGCCTTAGAGTAAGAAACAAAACGAGTAAGAGGCTTGCATCAGATCATTCGAGAGGCTGTTGACAAAATAGTAGTAAGAGAACACAAGGCCTAAAAAAAAATAATGTATACAAAAAATTTTCGGCGGCAATAAAAGGAGTTAGATGCTGAATGAGTAATGCTCGACGCTGAATGTCTGCATGAAGGATAGCTCTGTATGAAGAACAACACAACTAATACAGTTGGGAATTAAGGCAAAAATTGTTTCATGAATCTAATAGAATTTCTCGCGTAAACAAGTCGTTGTTAAATTCAATATTGAACTAGTAACTATGAAATATATGTTCATTATTATGCAGGATACTGTGTTCACAGTAGAGTATTATCAGTTGTATGAAGTGAAATAGCGAATTAGTCACATTCGACAGTTTGTCTTCAAACATTCCAGTGTTATTTAACTGTATCAGACTCACATCACTACAAATATCATCTCTGTTTCTACAATTTTTGTAAGCAATATCTCGAGAACCGCTTAACTGAAAGCAAAGGTTGGGGTGCCGATGTGTATTTTATTATTTTAAGGGCTTATGACGTCTTAGGTCTACAGCAAGCTCAAATATGATTACGAATTATCAAGTGTTTTCGATTTCTGCAGTATATTTTTTTTCCAACTGATTACAGACACTACAGGACGGACACGACATTAAAACACACAATACTTAAACACCGATGCCCTCGGCCGGACTCGAACCGGTGATTCTTGGCACCTACGCTGCAGAGACCGGCGTACTGTTGTCTTGAGGACATGCGCCCGCATGATTTCAATTTAACAAAAACTCCTTCCACTCCACCACATTTTCGGTAACATGTCAATAACAGCTTAGATAACGGTTACTCAGAGTGGGCCACTTGCCAATTTGAGTCACGGTTAATATTAAACACTTTGAATTTGAATACAAGCTACAATGTGATTGAAATTAGTACTGTGGGGCCAAAGAAAAAGAAAGTTGTGAAATTATGTGTCAGTCCCTAAGTAGACAAAAACTTCTAACAACGACACAGCTGCTTCGGGTTTAGAGGTTAAAACATAAATTGATGAAAGAAAATTCGCAGGAGAAAAGTGGACTACTGCCTTCGAACGGCAATCTAAGTCACTTGTGACTAGAAAAATGACGAGGAAAATACAGTACCAACGACGCTTTAAGGAGTATGGGTCTCTCAATGGGATTAGCTTATGATGTGAATAGTATGGTGTGATATAGTGTGGCTGATTTATAATTCAAGAAACAATTCATAGACATCGAAGTGAGACATACATACAATGTCTGTAGTTGAATACAGTTCAAAAAAATAAAAAAAAAATACATGTTATTTTTGAGCACTTGATTCGATGTATGACACATGTGAATAATGGTATAAAGATTTTGAAAATGAAATGAGTTTCAGTGAATCATCTATATATATAAAGATGAATGTATGTATGTTTGTTTGTTCTTCATACAAATCTACAGTTTTCATCCGATCTCGATGAAACTTTGCACACTTATCCTTTGAAACAAGGAGAAAAATACTGTCTACATTTGGTTGAAAAATTATCTGTATAAATAATACATGTTGTCTTATAATTTCGAAAAATTACTGAACGGCGATAGACAGACGCGTTGCATATGGAGGTCTCTGTACTGTTTTCCCGTGTAGCGGTCGGGTAGCTCTGTGGTTAAAGCGCTTGCTTGCTAATGTTTGGGTCGTGGCCTCCGGTTCAAATCTCCGTGGAGGCTAAGATTTTTAAAAATTGTTTTTGATAGTAAGAATCACTCCTGGGCCGTCGGTTATTCGGATTGAATGTGAAATTGTAGATATCACAAAGTTAGGGGTGCAATGCGAGGCAAATCGTAGGTACTCTTGGAATGCTGTAGTTGTGCACTTTTTTACGTTATATTGATCCCTCAGGGGTGATTCGCAGTCAGTGTGTGTGTGATCTGCAGTAATAATACTATAAATTGGGAAGTAAGTCTCTGTATTTTGTTACGTTTTGACAACTAAATGCCTATACCGATATTGACGGAAATTGACAAGAAAATCTGTAGGTAGGGCACAGAACTTTGTTTTTTCGGTAAGATTAGTAGTCACGAAATTTTGAGAACTTATCGAATGGTGACAGAGAGACGGATGTGTGTGTTAGTCTGTAATTTTACGTCGTTTGCTCAAGCTATGCTTCTCGCGCCTTATGTTAGTGTATAATTTGTTAGTAAATTTCGTTTAGAGAAAAAAACGTAAAAGGCTAAATATGTTACCGAATTGGCTATTCTGGCTATTCATTTCTTCAGAGATGATCAACTGTTTAATAATCTGAAATCTGTATTAAGTTCTCTGGTCGTTACAGATATTATGACTAAAAATTACATTATGAATTTTTGCCCAGCCTCATTAAAAAACAACGTGATGCTTTCGAAGCAAACAGGAATTCCTCAGACTTCCACGGCCATCTTTGTTCATGAACAAACAGGAATTCTTCAAATTTTGCAGAGTAGATCTTTTTGGTAGTTCTTAATTTCTTCGAATACCGGAATATGGACAAGATATTGATAGTTCCAAAGTTTTAAGAGGCATGATTAAAAAAAATGTTGATTTTTTAATAAACAGAAGCCTGTAAGAAAGGTGTCGTCCAAATAAATATCTATTATAGCAAGAAGTACACTATATTTGTTCCTCTCGAGGTACTTCCCCTCGCTTCGGATGAGCTTACTCTATCGTTCTTGCCATTTTCCGAAACATTTCTGAAAGTCCTCTTTCCTAGAGTGTTTACCAGGGCTGTCTTGATGTATTTAGTAGATTAAAAACCTTTGCCTTTCACGGTCATTTTGAATTCAACTAAGAGCAACAAATCAAACTTTTGCAGATCCAGCGAACAAGCTGGATGAGGATTCGACAGAAATTGTCGCACCAGAAGCGATGTTTGACCCGGATCGTTGTTATGATATATGATATGGGGTGAAATCATTTGCCAATTTTTCTGGTAGTTTAAATTCTTTGAACAGGATCATAAGGCTTGCTGGGATCCTTAAAAATTTCCTTGTTTAACAGAATAATTTTACTTGTTTAACATTTTCCTCGTTTTTTATTTTATTTCATATTAAGCGTTCGAAACACTTCTCACGTTAAACCGTTTTACATCCATTACGAAATAACTTTAACCACGTGTGAGAAATACAGTGTCACTGCCTGATTAACACACACTAACAGCAATTTTTCATGTGTTTCTTTTTTTCGTTTGCAGTTTGAAATAATCTGACAATTCGTTCTTCGCGATCATTGAAGAAGGACACGCTCAAAAACACTCTTCATTGTAACACAGGGTCACAGCTGACTGACTTTACCGAACATGCGGAGGTTTAAGATATAAATGTCACTATCTCATGTTTGCTGTTCAGCTGTTCAGCTTATCAGCATGCGTAAGAAACAAAGATTTTTGTTTATCATGGTATTTTGTGTAACAGTAGGCTCAGTTTATAAAATTTAAGCCAACGGATTTATCGATCTC
>JARYHS010013630.1:158181924-158223086 GCA_031002005.1 Vandiemenella viatica | reverse complement strand
TCTGCAAGGGCCAAAACTAACAGTATGATTGTGGCACCTCGGGCCACAGATTTACATGTGTCTTTATTAATTGGCAAAGCATGTAACTGGTGTGTTTTGAACCTCCAGTAGACTAGCTATAGTAAAGAAGCGAGAGGTTTACCACTGACTTTCTAGCACTAATCGTTAAAGTCGAGACCATTCGGAACACTTTGTGTAGAATGTTCTGTTTCAGATTGCTGCCACCCTCAGCGACCCCTAAATAGTAACACTGTAATTGCCCAACGAAATATTGTTGCGTTGTCTTGGTGAGCAGATGGTTAATAACGACAACTGTACTTACATTTAAATGTATTATGTAACATGAGACACAATCACAAATGTTTACTGTCATATTTCTTCAACTCAGTGGACTAAACTACAACAGCCTTAATTTCTTTCATACTAGCTGGCATTGACTAGATATGTATTTATTTCAATCTAATGTTATTTTGTCTCTTCCTCCCCTCACTCTCTGTCGCCCATGTCGTCCTTCCCCTCACTCACCATCTCTTCATCCCTTTCTCTGTCCATTTCGCACTTCCCGCTGTATGTGTCCATCTCCTCCTTCCCCTTCTCCATCCACATTACCACCCCACACACACCAAAACACACACACACACACATTTTTTTTAAGAGCTAATGACTAATGATTCCTTTTTCCAAATATTTACCACATATGAAGCTGACCGCCTCTATAAGCGCATTCATGAATCCAAGGCACTTTCATTTAAGATTTATACAACAGCAGATAATTTGTACGAGGCACACACGCCCATGAGTTGTCAGCACTGAGAAACAACGACAAATCTATCTGCCCCTGTACCGAGTGGCACCTGTAAAGGCGACTGAACAACTTTACGCGCTCCTACTTATAATTCTTCCATTCTATTTTTCATTTGACGAAGGAGACAGGTAAAGCCGACAGCTGCAAACCATTTATTCTTTATCGGATTAGGATATACATCATTTATCATTCTTCAGAAGCTGTGAACGTTAGCACCTGTTAAAATGAAATAGTACTTTCGAAAACAGACCATTTGCAACTGTTGGATGTATGTGACTCCTTCGCCAAATAACACTGCTGTGCAGTTGCTGACAACAATAAGCCATGTTTATGACACTGAAATCCTGCAACACAGGGAATAATATTTTTAAATCCCCATCCGCCAGTTTGACAACTATTAGATTTTGAGGGACGTATTTGTGGGAGGCGATTGTTGTCATGTTGACAACAATTACATTTTTAGTCAGTCTTCACAAGAGTCAAGTGTTGAGACCGACTGGAATATTCATTGTAGCACGAGTCATTGATGACATGCGCCATTCAGATTTTCACAAAATGGCTGTCACCATTTATAAGCGTTTAAAATAGCATAAAATGCTGCTGATCAATTTCAATAAACTGAAGAAAAGCATACAGTGCACCTGAATAATTGATTCCAGTCTAATTATCCCTGTGAAAATTCACATGACATGCGTAATGTTACAATATTCATGTAGCTAAGCAGGAGCATAAGAAGGGTGAAGGCAAGGAAGAGAATCATTAGTAATTTTGTCACCACCAAAAACAAATCTGGGATCAGTGTGTTTTGTTCCTTAAATTGATTTTTAAGTACTTTCACGCAAGATGAACTAGACGTATTTTAAAAATATTATATTACATTATTCAAATGGCCACAAAAACTTTATTATAATTTTGTTAATCTCAAACTTTCAAAAGAATATATAAATAAATAACTAATTTAACAAATAAGAAAACGACAGATACACTGCACATGCAAAGGGCTATATAAGAAAGCTACAGGTCTGTTCTTGAATGTGGTTTTTTATTCATTAAAATTGCAAAACAAAGTACAAATATAAAATTTTTCATTAATGTGAATTGTGATGTTGAACGTTTTTGGCTATCTCATCTATATCTGCGTCGTTTGGGCTGCATGCAATCCTCATTGCGTCTTCTAAATGACTGGACAACCGACTACGATATTTATTTTTCAAGTACTTCATTTTTGAAAATGAAGCTTCACAAAGGTAAGTTGAAGGAAATAGTGTTAAAATGAACTGTGCACAGTCTCGTAAATTTTTATAATTGTTAGGCACACATTTCCAAAATTGGGTTTCACGATGTTCTATAAACAGAGCTTTAAGCTGTGTGTCATGTTGAAGTTCGATTATTTCATTTAGCAAGTTAGTTTTAGGAAATCCAAATTGGCAGAATAATTTGAGATCATCATGTTCAACATACCAAGGGTTCTCTATGAGAATGAAACAGCTTCGAATATTTCTAACATCTGCAAATCTGTTTTGTATACCTTCCAAATGTTCTTTCATGTCTTGGTAAATAGTTTCGGCTAGAAGTCTGATCTGAGCATAGCAACAGTTGGAAAATTAGACAGCTCTTTTTTCTCCGAGTTCATTTATATATAATTGCAGTTTGGCTTCAAATGCTAATATTTTGTTAGTCATTTGCCCAATTATCTTGTTTGGTCCTTGTAATTCCAAGTTAAGTGTGTTGAATTTTTGTGTAATATCGGTCAAGAAAGCTGTAAGTATCCACCATTCATCATCATCAAGTTCAGGATAATTTTTGCCACTTTGCTGTAAGAATAAAATAATTCTGATTTCAAATTGGCAAATCGTTCCAGCACTTTTCCTTGCTTAACCATCTGACAGCAGTATGTAGGATAACATCACTGTAACAAGCCTGCAATTCCTCCAGTAGTTCTTTAAATTTCCGGTGATTAAGTTCACGGGCACGAATGAAATTTATAACGCTTATAACCGTTTTCATAACATTCTTCAATTTGGTATTTGAAATTTGACATGCCAGACTTTCTTAATGCAGTAAGCAGTGAATGGAGAGTAAATGTGGCAAATTCCATTCCTTTTTAATCAGTGCTACCAAACCATTGTTGACGCCCATCATTGATGGACAGCCATCTGTACATACTGATATTAATTTGCTCATAGGTAAGTCATTTTTTTTCTACAAACTCTTTAATTGCATCCATAAAATCAGAACCTTTTGTGTGACCTTTCATGGTTATAATTGCTAAAAAATCTTCCTCTATTACCCCATCATATGTGCAGTAACGCACAAATAATGAAAACTGAGCCATTGAAGCTAAATCTGTACTGGAATCACATGCAAGACTGAAGTATTTGCATAGTTTTACTTTATTAATTACTTCCTCAAACATATATTTTGAAATATCTTCTATACGTCGTCGACAGGTAGATTCTGAAAGTGTGAACTTATTTATTTCAGCTAATATTTGCTTACTGTTAGAGAAATTTTGAAACAAAGTGTCAGAAACAGTCATCATACATTTCTTCACTAATTCAGCATCAGTGAAAGGTTTCATATTTTTTGCTAGAATATTACATACTTGGTATGATGCTTTTGTGACAGCCTCACTTTGCCCAACTGCTGCTAACATAACGTTTTGTTGACGACGAATGGTAGATTTTAGATGAGCAATTTTTTCCTTTCTTTCATTTGAATTCAAATGAAAAGCTACTGTAAATGAACTGTGCTTACTTGTGTAGTGGCGAAATTAATTGTATCTCTTCAGTCCCACGATGGTATCCCGGCATATTAAGCAAGTAGCAGTACCCTCGTTGTGCCCACTTATAAAACAAAACTCTTCTTCCCATATTTCTTGGCAACTTCTTTTCTCTTCACTTATTTTCCTCTTAGTCACTGTTTTTGAGGGTACACCAGACATTATTTATTCCACTACTAATGATAGCACAAAATATGAGCACAAATACATTCAAGACGCGACGAACGCTCAGGAGCACCGAAACTTACTGCACGATTGACACGACAAAGCTAACACTGAGGCGGCTGCGGGACAAACCCGCCGACAAACGAGCGGCCCTAGGGGCGCGGCGCGTTTGATGCACGGCTTACATTGTTGGCTAGCAGTGCGCTCACGCCTCTGAGCGCTGCGGAACGCCGCAAGTGGCCCCGACTTTAATCACAATTCTACGCAGTTTCCGCAAACAAAACACGGCTACGCCAGACAAGTAGATAACTAAGTGCTACCCGTGAGAAGCCGAGGAGGGCCGCGGGCCGCACGAAAACTTCATTCGGGCCGCATGCGGCCCGCGGGCCGCAGTTTGACGACCAATGGTTTAGAGGCTCTCAACCCATCGAGGTTATACTTACATCCATCAGTAAACCCCTTCACTGCCTCTTTGAGTTCAAAAAGTGTCTGTGTTTCATTACACATAATTTAATACTTCCTTTAAAATACACGGAACATAGGTGACACTCGTGAGTTATATTGTTCATAATGAATCCAACATGATGTGCAAAAGTGAGTTTGTTTCCAGTCTCTTGGTCGGTGAATTAATTATTAATGTTTGCCTGCTTCGATGAACGGAATTTATGCTTTTCCCTACCTTCGTCGGTGAATATCTATCGGTTTCAATGAAAGGATTTCACCCATTGATGGGTTTTTGAGGCTACGAATTTTGAAAGGAATAACGTATGTCTGGTATTGCTACACTTTATCACAATAATTTCATTTTTTTTAAAAAAACTTTTAAACGTCTCTCTAACAACGTGGTCTTTAGAGACGGGGAAAGGATGGAGGGCAAGGAATGGGAAGGAATTCGGCCATGTCCTTTTGAAGGAAGCATCCCGGTATTCACCTGGAGTGATTTGGGGGAAACCATGGAAAACCCAAATCTGGATGCCCGGAACCGCCGTCCTCCCGAATGCAAAGCCAGAACGCTAAATAATTTCATGAAAACAGGTACACATAGAATTCTTCCTCGGTTTTATATCTGGAGTTTATGACGTTTTTTTTTTTTCCATATCGAACGTTAACGTATTTTAAAGGAAAAATGTATGCTTTTCAACTTATTTTTTTTATTCAATTATAACAAGTCAAGCTGGCGCCATACTCTCTAGGTGCGAAAACTAAAATTTTGATATTCGTTTTGAAATTGACGAGTTGGAACTGCTTTTTCAATAAAAACACCGCGGCCGGACTCGAACCGGCGACCTTCGGCACTCTAGCCCCAACGCTACCGATGTCTGTTCACGTAATATCCGTTGATGTGGACTTTTTTATTTTTTATTAAAAAAATCGCAATGGTTCACGCTTAAGTATTTTTCACGACACAGAACCGAAGAAAATATTTTACTGTGTGTCGATAGTAGCCAAGATGTTTCGCAGCGCAAACAAGTGCTTCTTGCTTAACAGGACGCTAGGAATACCCGCGCGGCACACATTTCGTCACGCTTAATGGATAAGCAAACATAGATAACAGTCGAGTGGAAATTTTGAAACAGTGTACACATTTCGCAAAGCGCGCATTCCAGAACAGAAATACTTTCACCTAGCGCCATCTACCAGTCGGTCAAAGAACTAACGGTGGCTGCCATCTAGCAAACACCAAGTAAACTAACGGTCCAGCGCAAGCCCACCCGGTGCCGCCATCTGGGCGGCCGGTCAAGTAACTAACGATCCGCCATCTTGTGACGTCACGGAGGCAACGACAGTGCTGCCACCTGGCGGTGCGCTTGACTCCCTAAATTACACCTACTGTATAAAAGTTAGATTAACGATAGCAAAATTAATTAATTGATCAGTAAATAATATTTCTTCTAATTTCACTGTAAAATTCATTAATATTTTAATTTCGCGCCTCGTGCATCAGAAAACTCACTCTAACGCTCGGTTTTTGTTACTTTCATTCTGTTTTCGATTTATGGTCCGGGAATTCCCATGTTTAATTTCTTTCGTCTACTTTTGTCATCTTACGCCTATTTTGCTAGCAGCTGTTAGTTCGAGCCACACTTGACCAATGCTGGTCCGCGCCGACAGTTGTCTGAGTGACGGCTAGCCTCTCTCGTGTTTACACTTGGCCGTGTAACAGATATCTTTTTTACTCATTCGTCAGTCTTCTTTAACGTTTTCGCGTGGTTGTTTCACGGAATCAGTGTTCACAAATATCCGTAAAAGTAAGTTCCGTAAGTGCACTTTATAATCTACAAAAGTAATAAAGTACACTCTTTGGCAAAAGAATTGACTGTGGGCGTCTGAGACTAAGTCCGTTATTCCGCACAATGTGACATTATTGCGGGTATCCAATTCAGCGCCATCTGTTATTCATCTCCTTAAGTCAATGCCTCGAACAAAGTAGGAAGAATCCGCCCGCCCATTGACCATCCTTCCGCGTAGTTCATCAATCTTTCCCCACAATTCAGTAGACAAGTAACTCATTTTCCTATCCCTGGATTGACTGTAATATTCAGCAAGATATCGCCGACCATACCTCAATCGGATGAAATTCGGTTCCAGCTATACTTTTCTTAAATTCAGATCGTGAAACATATAGTTAAAGTTGTAATTAACAAGATTGCAATAAGGCGTAGTAAAAATGAGGTTCAGTTATACATTATATTCCAAATGATTAGCGTAAAACTATAACGATAGTTATTTATAAAGTGATGTGGCTAATTACTTGCAATAATGCAACACATAATGAGGTGTGTGGGCCGAGAAGTGGGTGTAAATGTTCAAAGATCCAGAATTTTTTGTTCTACAAAACTATAGAAACGATTATAAAAAGATTATTTCGGATAATTTTCTAATGCCAGTTGAATGTAACTGACTTCCGAGGCAGGATAGGGTAGTTTACACCCTGCACGAGCCGTCTGTTAGCACGAGCTCCGTATGCTTGTGGTTAACGGTCTAGTCTTGTAAACGCGCGGTCCTCGGTTCGAATCTAGGCATTCCAAATATTTTTTTTTGCATTTATTTTAAACAAGTCGAACCTACAAATGGCTTATGCGTAAAATATAACATGGACTCTTACCTGTTTGCGTCAGGAAATAACATACTTAAGGTAAGACGCATAACTGTTTGTTAGTAAAACTGAAAGAAATCTTCTCGGGCTTCAAAATCATCTAAATCGCGTCGTCTGCTTACGTTAGGTGGACTATAACGAGTTCGCACCATCGTCAAGGAGAAGAAAAACTAAATAATATTACTATACCAATTTCTTATTATGCGTCTGGACTTACGATTCGTCGACTTAAAGGTGGGAAGGGAATGGAGACAAGGAATGGGAAGTAATTCGGACCGTGGGTTTTCGAAGAAATAATCCTGCCTTTCACACGAAGTGACTTGGAGAAAGGAAGGAAAATCAAAAACTGGATAGCCGAATGGGGATTCAAACCCACTTGCTTCCGAATGTGGAGCCATAGCGTTAACGCTCAGCCATTAGATTCTTTTTTTCAATACTTTTCGTATTTGGTCTATGATGCCATCCATGAAATTATTTAAAAAATCTATTTAAAACAAAGTTAAAACTTGCAAATTAAAGATATGTGCTGAAGTGAGTTTACCTGATGAGAAAGGGGATATCAAAACAGTCTCTGAAATCAGAAACGCAATTCAAATTTCATCTCTCTCTCTTTGTCTACTTTCCGCCCCTCTCTCCCTTTTTTAATATATTTTTTTTCTCTGGCTTTACGCCTCGTCAGCCACAAGGTCATTAGAGGCGGGATCGGTTTGGGGCAAGAAACGGGCAGGAACTCGACCATGGCAATTTGAAGGAAGCATCTGGCCATTTGCCTGGAGTTATTTGGGGAAACCGTGGAAAACCCAGATCTGGATGCCCGGACGGGGATTCGAACCCATGTCCTCCCGAATGCGAGGCCAGAACGATAACCATTCACGCACCAGGCACGGTAATTTTTTAAAATTTTTATCAGCTATCAAATTCAAAGTGAATATAAGCCCCCTATTATATGGAAGATATTGTCATATTAATCCCGTTGTTGAATGAAGTAGTATTAAACCAAAAATGACGAGCAAAATTGATCGGTTTGCTAGAAACCAAATAGGTAACATTTCAATCTTATCGTATAATTGTTAAAAAAATGAATCCTATTTCACATCCTACTTGAGCAAAGACCTCAAACCAGATGCTAAACTACAGAAATTTTCAGTCTCAATAAAATGTGGTAAAATAATAAATTTCAATGTAGTTATGATGTAACTCTCTATAATGTTTTCTCATTTTTTTTGTTCTCAAGTATGTCTTTAGTTGGAATGAAATTATCACGCTGAGTAATAACACAGCTAATTGTTAGAAAATTTTATAAATCGGCAGTACTACTCTCCGCAGCTAGAGTGTAATTCTAAAATATCGTAGTGGACAGAAACATAGTGTTTACGCTATCCCCTATGCTGTCAGGGTTGGTAAACGTAGTGTTTACAAAGCGTTTAATACTGATTTCCTTGTTTCTTGCCACACTGACATTCCCGCACTGAATTTCAATTTTATGCCTCAGTTTTCCTCCTACAATGTTCTGATTGAATGCCTATAAGACTTTGCAGTATTTAAACTTTCAAAAGAAATTGTTGCTTGTCATTCTGAGACAGACATTATAATGTAAATTCTCTGGGTTGGATTAAAATATACAGTAGCTGCAGTTTGAATTTTGGAAAAACCGCGCCGCAAGAGAATCAATTCTTATCACCAATCAAGAAAAACAAAGTTACATTCATGGCGTTTGTTGATTTAGAAAAAAATCTTTTGATAATGTGAGGCGGGACAAGATGTTCAATTTTTTTTTTAAAAAAAAGTCAGGTCTTACATATCGAGATAGAAGAATATTTTATAATCGATATAAGAATCAAGTGGCTATAATAAAAGTAGAGAAGAGTCACCAATCAGTTGAAAAGGGTATCAGATATGGTTGGAGTTCATCCTCACTAATATTCAACTTATATGTGGAGGAAGCTATAAAAGAAGTAAAAGAGGAAATTGAATGTGGCTTAAGTGTTCACGAAGACAAAACCAGTAACCAGTATAATAGGATTTTCTGATGACACTGTCCTGTTAACAGGACGGACTGAGTATATGGAGGAGTGACTGAATAACATGAACAAAATAATGACGGAGTATTCTGTAATAAATACAGATCAAAGCAAGAGAAAGTGTAAAAGAAATAATAGTAGGTTAAATATAATAATGGGATCGGATGCAAAACTAGAAGTAAATAAATTATGTTACTTAGGAAGTAAAGTTACAACTGATGGCCGAAGCAGGAATGGTTTTAAATGTAGAAAAGCACTAGCAAAAAGAACCTTCATGCAAAAGTAGTTTCAAATATTGACCTAGGAACCAGAAAGAACTTTTTAAAAACTGTATGTATGGAGCATAGCACTTGATGGTAACGAAGCATGGACTTCAGGAATGCCTGAAAGAAGGAAAATTGAAGCATCCGAAATGTGGTGCTACAGGAGGATACTGAAAATTAAGTGGACATTTAAACCACGAAATTAATGTGTTTTGGAAGTGATGGCTGGTGAAAGAAGTTTGTGGAAGAATCTTACACAAAGAAGAAATAGATTCGTGGGTGGTTTTTTTAATACATTTGGGATTGGTTATGTATGAAGCAGATAACGGTGGACGTGTTTTAAGAGAGGTGTTTTGACATGAAGAGGATAGTGCAAAATAAGAAGGGATGGTGGTTTATATCAAACTAATCGAGAGACTGATGACAGTACAATAAGAGATGAAATAAGAGAGTTGGTGCCGGCCGATTGGGACCTTCTCTCCCGAACCACATCGTTGGGGCTGACAGATTAGCGTCCAAATCCGGCGGACGAATCACTGTCAGAAGTGTGGTATGCAATCGTTCTATACGCGCTACAGAGAGGTTTGGTATTTAACCCAGGACTTTCGTGCACCATCTGATAATTAGTAATAATGCACCGCCACTGAAACATGTCCCAGTTCCAAAAAGTTCTTCAACCTCCGGAGCTCAAATCAGGTGACTCCGTATCTGACGCCGCGCATCATCACGGAGCAATAATGACCCGAAACGAGGAAGCTGGCTATAGAAGTATAGCATTTAAAAATCAACCTTTCACCTCAGTCACAAGCTGTTTGGGGCAGACGCGTAAATTCCAATTGAGGTAGCTGACTCAATCTCATACCACTGCGGTGCAAGACAATCTTCTTATATCTATCACCTTAGTAATATATGAATTTTATGAGCTGAACAGAATATAAAGCATCCGGCACCTTTAATTTATAGCTGCAAAAAATAGAAAAAAGGGGGAGGGGTAGAGAATGATAAAGAGAGGCAGAAAAAATAAATTTGAATTGCGTTTCTGATTTCGGAGATTGTTTTGGAAACTCACCCTCTCATCAAATCATCTCACTTCTTCTGACATATTATCATTTACGATTATTATCTTTGCTTTAAGTAGATTTTTAAATAATTTTATGGATGTAATCGTAGACCAAATACGACTAGTAATGAAAAAGTGAAGCTAACGGGTAAGTGGTAACGCTCTAGTGTCGCATTCGGGAGGAGACGGCTTCGAATACCTCCCTCCATCGAGATTTGGGTTTTCTTTGGTTTCCCAAAATCACTCCAGGCAAATGCTGGTATAGTTCCTTTAATAAGACAAGGCCGTATTTCTTCCAGTTCCTTTTCCGCCTCTAACGAAATCGACGTTGACGAAGTGTAATGCCATAAGAAAGAAAAAAATTGAATGGGAAGCAGTCATTGTTACTCGATTTAATGCAAGCTGCGACCACAACAACAACTACTACAGCTACTGTAAAACACTGAAAAAACTCAGAAAGTCAATTCAGAACCGAAGAAGACGAAATGTAAGCAAGAAAGCAAGCATTGTTCACGACATAGCTGGTCCACATGTTGCTCATCACACCGTCGCTCTTCAGCAAAACTTTGCTTGGAAAATAATCACCAACCCACCATATAGATGCAGACTTGGCACACAGTGACTACCACCGTTTCCTAAGCTGCAAAAATATTTGACAGACTAAGATATGAAAGATGAAGTTCAATGCTTGCTCAAAGACATGGCGAGCATACATTCTTTTTCCTTTCTTGCTTATAGGCGTGAGAGGAGTTGTAGCAAGGATTTCTCCAATAGCCTTTTAAAGGAACCATTCCAGTATTCACATGGAGTGATTTGGGGAAACCATTGAAACCCAAATCTAGATGGCCGGACGAGGATTTGAACCTGCGTCCTCCCGAATGAGAGGCCACGCTCGATTATTTATTAAATTTGTCACAGCATCTACAAAAATGCGTGTGCCGAATGGTGATGGTGTATAAAAATAGATGATTGCTCAATCTTTTAAACAATGTATACATTAAAGAAAATAAATTAAGTCTTTATCTATAAATTCTTGGGATACCTTACTTTTCGGACTGCCCTCCTACAATTAATACGGATTCCAACAGTATTTTTAATTAAAAACTGTGATTTGCTGCCTTAAGTTCGATAATTGTAATGAAAATCTGTAAAATCTTTAGCCAAATGAGCTGATCGTGATAAATAATTACATGTGTTATGTAGTGTTATAAAGGTATTCTTCTTGGCCGAAGGAAATGGGAAAGTTCGCACTTCTTTTCTCTTCGATGTTGCCACAACTACTTCCTCCAGTGTTACCACGATTTCTGACTTCTGGCAGTGCTGCGGTAATTTCCTATTCAAGGAAACGTGTCTTATTGCTAGGGCGGTATCAAAAGAACAGACACATTTCTGAAATAGAAAATTACTTTCCTTCCCCTTCTATCATATTTTTATTTGACTGATTATTTCTGTTATAACAGTTTGATTCTTTATACAGATCAACATTAACTATTTAACACGAAATGTTGTATCTTTATGTATATATGTTTACTTTTGTTATATAATGGACAAGGCACATTTCTGTGTAAGGTGCAGTGGCTGAACGGTTGCGGATTTGCCTGCGGAAGTGAAGGTACCGGGTTTAGTTTACTTTAGTTCCGTAAAGGCAGAGAGTGTGATTCGAGTTGTTGTTGCTATAGTTTCTCTTACTTTTTCTGTCAAAGAAACTATTTTTTTTCTGTGATTTTAATTTCCTGTGTGGCATTTTTATTTTAAATACGCCGTCAAGACATCAGGCGAAATACCATCATAATCTTTTAATCACTTGGGCTGTTGCAAGTTATGTCACAAAACAAGAACATGTCGTGTGCAATTTTGTCTAAGTGCGGCACTAATTACATATATGACACGTGGGCAACTGGCAACGAAACATTGCCTTGAAGGCATTAGCACTAATATGGGTAATTACATGATTTAATGATCTTTTTAACTGAATGGATAACCCTATATTCCTAAATAAGATATATTCTACTAAATAATATATATTCTACTACCACCACCACCACGGTTGTTCTGCCTTTGTTTCATTCATGTGGCAGGTCGGGATGTGACCACATCTTTCCTCCTGCCAATTGTCTTGTCACTCACATGATTAAGGCTCATGCTGAAATATTGTGCATTTGTGTTTGTGTGTTCGTCTCGCCCTCCTGCCTCCTCCCCCCCCCCCACCCAATATTATTTTCAGTGCCTCACGGCAGTTTCTTTGTTTCCACCATCCAAACCTCTGTATATAATCATAATGCACTAAATGTGGATTTATGGTATTATCTATAGTTACTGACGTGTATAAAGAACTTATTTATGGTTTTCATTAGACCGCGTTCTGATCTCATAACTTGTAATACTTCCAAACTTAATACTTATCAAACACGTACACATCAAACTTCATGTCTATGGTGAATCAATCTACAGAACATATACAAATTGTTGGTAGTAATCATTGAAATACTGTAGATTTGAGCATGC
This sequence comes from Vandiemenella viatica, assembly GCA_031002005.1. Taxonomy (NCBI): domain Eukaryota; kingdom Metazoa; phylum Arthropoda; class Insecta; order Orthoptera; family Morabidae; genus Vandiemenella; species Vandiemenella viatica. Next base: position 158,210,388 of record JARYHS010013630.1, on the reverse strand, counting down.
CCCTGCCCTACCATCTTGTCCAGTTTTCTATGATGTACCATTCATAAAGCGCGGCGTGGGTGAGGAAGGCACTATTCCTTCACTGCCGAGCCTTCGTTTGACCACCAAGCCTGGAGAAACTCCAGAGGGCACAGCTCACCCGAGTAGAAAGGAGCAGTCATTGGAAGAACCGAGTGATTTGAAGTAGGTATCAATAGACGGAAATTTATCATGACACGAATTTATATACACATTTTTTTGCAAATATATGATCCAAATTATTAATTTTGTTCAATTATTTGCAGAGCATTTTGATTAGATTATACTTTCCCTTTATTATCAACTGTCTACTTTTCTTCTTCCCCCCCCCCCCCCAAAATACTGCCACTACTACCATGGTCACAACATTTATCTCCTGCTTCAGTGAAGCAGTGAGTCTCAACATGTACATAAATGATCACTTCGGCATGTATCTCATTTCTACATGTGATTACAATTTTTGTAGCAAAATATGTTAGTGTTTGTGTGCTCATCATGTCTCTTCCTCCTTGATCTGTGGTGAGTGATTTATTTACTTTCCCAACCCTTTCTTATTTATAAATGTACATGATAAAGTCCTCCTCCAATCATGATGAGGTTTATACCGAAATACTGTAAAGTGTGTTTGTATTTGTGCGTTTATCATGGCCATCCTACCTACAGTTGTGGTGAATGATGAGTTTATTTTGCCTATCCTTCTTTACTGTCTAGCAACGTTTTTATTGACAGTATGTTATGGAAGAAAATATAAAGCTGTAGCAAGGAGGGCTAAAGTAAAAAAAAAAAAAAAAAAAAAAAAAAAAAAAAAAAAAAGTGTTTTTGGCTATGCCCTTACTCATGAATAGGGTTCAGATCTTTATGACAGGTGATATTTTTTTCCTGGCATATTTTTGAGCTGTAATGCTGAATTAAATACTGATTCAACGTTTCCAACTGTATTTTATGTAGCATATAAATGCATATTCAGGACATTTTCATAGTTTTGATAATATTGCAGTAGTATTTATGGTCATATTTTGACGAAAAATCTGGTAATTTTTTAATAGTACTAGAAATTCACTACTATTTATTGATGAGAACAAATTAAGATAATTATTCTAAGAAATTTACTCCTATTATACTTCAGAAATGGCCAAATTCGCCAGTCAAGAATTAAAGTTATAAATTATCTCCACTCTCTAAACCAGGGGTGGCCAACCTGTGGCATGCGACCTGCCTTGAACATTTTTCCGGCACATGAGATTCATAAAAAAGTAGTAAAAACCAAAGTTTTTTTTTTTTTTTTTTTTAACAAAAACATATTTGTATATCTATATATTCAAAAATTAACTGTCAAAATTATGATAAAAAATTAAATTAGATTTTAAATGTTGCCCGTGGAATTAAGATGCATTTTCAAAGTGGCCCGCAAGATCATTTGGGTTGGTCACCCCTGCTCTAAATATTAATGTTCCTCCCGCATTTTTAAAAGTGTGAAAACTTAGATGGGTCAAGCAGGGGACAGTGTTGCTAGTATGCTAAGGAACAATCTTGATAAAGAGTTGAGTGGGATTACTGGATACAAAACAATTTGTAAATTTTACACGGTGGTGAATCTGTTTTGACTGAAGACGACCCAGAATTAATTTGCAGTGACTTGATTCTGTTTAAGTACACTACTGTGACATCTTGAGATTTCGAACAAAGCTTCCAACAGTACAAGACGGGTTTAGGAGAAAATTCTTCATTGAGAAGATGCATATACTTCAATGCCGGCATCAAACAAGAATAAACAATGATGTATACACTAATTCACAACAAATTTATGATAAATTCCCACTGTTTAAAAGTAAAAATCTAGTAACCTATCCTTTAATAGGAGCATGAAAGTAATTTTCGTAAAAATTTAATTTCCATATGAAGCAATCAGTGCACATAAGCAAATTATTTTTGACTAAATGAAAGTGACACTACTAGATAAAATAAATTATGTATAACTGAGCATGTTGTAATGTATAATAAATGTAAAGTTTGGTCATATTTTGCCATTTTTAGGTCAATTTGCATGTATATTTTCCTAATTTTAGGTCATAAAGATCCGGACAGTACACATGAAAATAAATATATGAAAGGTTCCAAGGCCAATATTCCTGGAGTGTTGTCCATTAGAGAGAAATTATTAGTGTGTGATAATTCTATGACATATGTTTGGCAACAGTGCAGAGCTTCAGCTACCAGCCACCTACAGCACTAGTTGTAGGTAAAAACAAATGGCAATTCATTCAGAAAACTGGTCTCGCAAATAAATCCACTCAATTTCTGTGGGCAAAATATGTAACCACAGCTTAAATTTATGGAAAGACTGTAATGTCTCCTCAGCATGTCGCAGAATGGCGTCAAAAGATTGGGACAGGTAGAGAAAATGTCTTCGATGAGCATAGCAGTGGCCACACCAGCATGGCATCAGCCGCCCGGACATCGCTCCAAGCAGCTTTCACCTTTTTCCTTGCTTGAAGGAGAATCTAGGAGGCTGACGATTCAATTCAGACGAGGAGGTGAAACACTTTGTGACAAAAATACAGGATTTTTACCAAGAGGGAACATTCAAACTCATCTCATGAAGCAACAAGCACCTAAACCAGGGATGGCCAACCCATGGCCCGCGGGCCGCATGTGGCCCGTCTTATACATTTCTCCGGCCCGCGACATTCATCAAATTTTTACAAAATATTTTTTATATTTCATTTTTAGTGTTATATAGTTCTCTACAATGTGCGTTTAGTATCGTTATTATTATATTATCTATGTTTACATGTAAGAATAATAGTAAACACAATAATAACTCATGTTTCAATTTTTCACTCCAAAAAAATGTCTAGTGGGGATATATAATTTTATATGCGGCCCGCAGAGTTATGATGCACTTCCAAAGTGGCCCGCAATATCATTTGGGTTGGCCACCTCTGACCTAAACTGATATGGAGACTGTGTCAACCATTGTTGAAGGTGGGGGAACAAACCAATTAACATGAGAGAATGTAAATATAATAATAAAAAAAGGAATGTTAAAGACAAGAGCTATAAAATGTGAAGAAATAGTAAAAATAAGTGCTGGTAAAAACTTAATAAAAAATTAAGCCACTTCTATAGTTTATAGAGTGTAGAACTTTTCTCAGCACTAACACAAACTTTCAGTGAAACTAGGTCCTGTCAAGATCAATCCAAGTTTATGTGATGGCTGGTGTCATGTACTGACAATGTTCAGTTCTCAGATTTAATACATATTAAAATTTCATCATTGATCCAAGAAAAACTTTACAATATCATTTCTAATTCTATGAAATATGATATAAAACACACATTAAAACAAAAATTAAACTGCTAAGGTTTTAAAATACATTAAACAAAATCATCTTAAGTTTTAATTCAATTTTCAGCTGTTTCCATTGCTTCATCTCCTCCTCCTTCGGCTTCCATGTCATCTTCCTCACCTTCCTTTTTCTCCAATGGTTTCTCATATGCTTTGTCTAGAGGTGAGACTACAACTCCATCCCATGCAGACATATCTGTAGCAATACCTGTACAGATACAAACTCATATCAATCATAACAGCAATAATAAAATTAAACAGAAAGTGGTATAGCAATGGCACACATTTATTATTTATGGTGCTCTGTTTTCAATTAAGCATCTGGATCCACTGATGAGGTTGAAATCTAACCACAAACTCATAGTAAATTCAGTTTGTGATTTTATATAAATATGTATAATATGAAGTTATATCTTCCCCCTTAACAGCCAATTATTTTAGAAGTTATAATGAAAAACACTCTTAAAATTATTATTTACTGAATAAAAAATGAGAAAATAGAAATTGGGATTTGATATACATAAGATAATGTAATTACCAGAATTTCCTTCTAGGCCCAAAATATGTTTGTAGCCTCCATGAGCTAAAACTCGCAATAGGGTTTGTGCTGTGAGACAAACCATATCCTGCTGTTCCAAGGTCATGGCTGTATGAACTCTTATGTTACCTCCCTCACATGGATCTGAAATACCTGTGAAATAATGAAGGACTATTTTTATTGAATTTCATTGACACTAAGACGCAAAAGAGTTCTTACAGAATATCTTGTTCAGAAATATTTTTATACATTTTGGATATTCTTAAACAAAAACACACCTGCTGATCCTGGGAGAAACAAACCAGCAGCAAGCAGCTGAAGTACTCTTCTGTATGCCTGATTAATTGGTAAGGCCTGGCGACTGGGATTATTCATTATTGAACTATGTGCCTGCAAGTACATAAAGAATGGCACATGCCAGATAGTTACTTTCAATAAAACGCATAAAAATAAAATGTTGAGTTGTTAGGACAAGTATTAAAAATTCCTAAGCTGATAAAGTTTTACAAATTTGAGTAAATAAAAGTACTCAAATAAAGAAAAGTTGCTCACCAGTAAATCAAGCATCCATGGAGACAGAGGTTCAAAACCATCAAATCTGTTTCTCAGATCTCTAAGCAGTCGAATAAGCACTTTTATGGATGAATGATGAGCATTTTCCTCAAACCAGCGGCTGAAAGTTATTAAAACTTTAATATGATAATACTAGAAATGCTTACAAATTTACAAAAACATCGTATACATTTTTTATAGCAAGTTGCTGGTTTTTTTAATCAAATAAAATACTCATCATCCACAAATGTAGAAAGAAATTGTTTTTGTACCCAAGTACAAAGTTTTAATGAATTGTACAGCCATAACATTGAATGTTAGTAAATTTTGAGCATTCTTTTTAGCATCACAATGTTATGATACTCCCTGAAAATGATGTAAGTTATCAGCATTTGAAAAGATATAAAAATTAAATTTTCCAACATACTTATGCCAACAGCCTCTTGGGAAGAGGGGAGGCACATCTACAGAGGTGTCGGCATTGAAAACTCCTGTTTTCTGCTACTTTCTGCATTTAAAAAACAAGATAATGCAGTCAAACACTTCTGCAGCCAGAATAAATAGTCTCTATGTTGAATAAATGCAGGCTTTCCCAGTGTATTATATGTTTTCAGACATCCCACCAGGTGGGCATGTAAATTTCATGTGACATTTCGAAGTTACTCTCTAACCTCCAGCAAAGTGTTATGCTCCCAGATTGATCACCCTTAAATAGCCCATGCCAATCAACAATTGCTGGCGATGTCTTGGTACACATTACCATGACATCACCAACAACCATTGGCTGAGCAGTCATACCCAACTTTGAAATGTCGCGTCTAACTGACGTGCTTCCCGGTAGGAGGCCCAGCAACATTTTATACAGTGTCTACATTGTCCGAGTAGTTAGTCTGGTATAAAATGTTGTCTCATGTAATATGTTCTGGCCTTCCTCTAGATATAACTCTGCAGCAATGTGGTCCAAACACTCTACTAAACAAAACTAACTTCCCATCCACAAAGTTTGATATTCTGGAAGGTTCTGTCAGTCTGGCCAATCAAAAAAGCACGGCTGTAGTATGGCTTCAAAATGGGATTCATGATGCCTCTAATATAGAGTATGATGACGACACTGCACAATGGGGTTGTGGTTTTGTTATAAGCCAGTGTATTTGCTTTATTGTCGATGTTTGCGCATGTTGCCTGATTTCAGAGTTGTATCAGTTGGCAAGGAACATATGTTCTAGTATCTCCAGTTTTGAGGACTATCTTTCCTGGTTGTTTTGTCATCTCTTTGTGTTTTAATATCCATTGGCCCCTTTTATCAAAAGTATATTACACTTGTATGGAAAGGAAATATAAAGTACGCCGATCACTTAAAAAAACAGAATATTTTGGACACTGTCCTTTCTCAAGCACATCAAAGCTGAAGCTCATGGTTAAGTTCACATATGTGCCTGCCTGCATTCCCATAGTTAATATAACCAAATGAATAGTTAGAGTTCGACAACTAGGTTCAAAGCAGAAGTCGTAGGCAGGCGTAAGGTGGAGTCATAAGAACATGAAAGCTATAGCAGAGATTCTATTCCAAAAATATTTTGTGCACTGGAAAGACAGTTGACATAATTGCAACTAATAATATTTTGTAGAGCACAATATGAGTAATGACAAGAAAATACATATTGTTCAATAAAAATCAAAATTATTATTATTATAACACCTCATATGTATTGAACACCCAGAAACTAACATTTTCTCTAATTTGCTGTATAATCAACATCAACTATCTTCTATTTCCGAAGCCAATTTGCTCATATTCTGGGTGAATAAATTCCATTACAAACTATTTTTTATAATTTTGAGAGTAGTATGGAACAAGTGAATTCTTTTTTTTCTACTAATTTACCCTCTCCCTATTTAATGTTCAACATTAAAATACTCCACATTTATTATGAAAAGGTTGGGAAAAGAAACAACTGCTACCACAGGCCACAGAATGATATGGAAGTCTACAGACAAAACACAGAACACAGAACCAGTCACCAGCATAAGAATAAGTATTTTTTTTTTTTTTTTTTTTTATGAAACTAGTTATTTTCTTCTAAGCAGATCCCACTGCATTTTACTAATTGATTGTTTTTCAGTTTTATAACCTGAAAATTTCAACACACTGTGTGTATACATGTCTATCCACGTTTCGATGCCACAGCAGTCTATAACTTTAGTAAGCACTGGTTATTCTACTATCCAAACGTAATATATATATATATATCCAAACACATATTTTCTGATTCTTAGTACTTTGGGTTTGCAGTATGTGCTATTTCATCCTCTAGCTGGAATGGTTGACAAGTAATAGTTTCTTTCACACATTTGTAAATCTGTTATTTTGGTTGTCCGGGTTGAACCGTGTAAATTTATCGAAACATTTCGGCCATCATTTTGTGGCCTTCAGAGGACTGTCATGGCTGGAACTGCTGCCGCCGCTATATAGCTGCCGAAGAAGGCTACCACCGCCAGCGTTGCCGGTCCAATGGGGGCCTGCGTCCTGCGTTTTCCTAATCAATTGGCACATTTGTAAACGTATTGATGAAGCCATCAATAAATCAGGGAATGACTAGAAAATCTCAGTCTGCCGGAAGAATGGGCGTTGCTAACTGAATTCTGTCTTAGCACTATATTCTTTCAATACAAGCTTTATTTCTACCAACAGAATGAGGGAGCAGCGATGGGTTGCCCACTGTCTCCAATTGTGGCCGATGTGTTTATGGAGTCGTTTGAGGCTGAAGTGGTCAACAATTCCAATCTGAAACCTTCTTGATGGCTGCATTACATGGATGACACATTTGATATCTGGCCTCACAGGCGAGAACCCCTCCAGGCTTTTTCCAGCACTTAAATAGTGCCACCGACAAAATTAAGTTCACCATGGAAGTTGAGCTGGACAAACAACTTCCTTTCATGGACATGATTTTGAAGCAGAAGGAAGATGGCTCCCTAGGCCATGGAGTTTATCGCAAGCCCACACATACGAAACGCTATTCGCATGTAGCCTATCACCACCATCCAGCAGTGAAATGCAGAATTTTAAATACTTTAACCATCCGTGCTTCCATAGTCAGTGACGAAGCGAGCATAGCTGCTGAAAGAGAAATTTTAAAGGAGACGTTTCTGACATCATCAATAAGGCCACTGCAAGGCTTGAACCTCTAGCACCACCCTGTGATCCTACACCGGGAGTTGAAGCCAGACGACAAACAGTATTACCCTACGTCCACAAGGTGACGGATAGAATCAGCAGTCTTTTAAAGAAGAAAAATATCCGTCCAATATATAGAGCGCATAGGAAGATTTCAGATGTGTTTGTAAAGGTTAAAGACCGGAGGGAGAAGCTGCAGACAGCGGGCGTATACCAAATACCCTGTAGCTTTGGCCAAGTGTATATCGGCGAAACTGGACGGACGGCCAAGGACAGGTTGTGTGAACACGTACGACATCTTGAAAATAATGACGTCAGCAAATCAGCAGTAGCACAACATTCTGCTGACAGTGGGCACGCAATTTTATTCAGTGACACATGTGTATTGGTTCAAGAAAGCAGATAGTGACCCAGGCGTGTCAGAGAAGCGTTGGAAAAAAAGACCAAATATGGCCATGCTTGATTGGGAAAACGTGGGACGCAGGTCCCCATCGGACCGGCCATGCTGGCGGTGGTAGCTTGAGTGATGTCATTCCAAATGGTTAGTGAGTTCTTTGGGAGCTATATATAATCAGCAGCAGTTCCAGCCGCGACTGTCCTCTGAAGAAGGCCACAAAATGATGGCCGAAACATTAGGTTGACGTGGTTCAACCCGGACAACCAAGATAACATCGACAATGACCGCGGAAGTCTGCGCACTCATTTGTAAAGCTGTTTGTACTATGTAAACAAGCATTATTTTGAAGCATATTTGATCGTGATCTGAATCATTAATAAAATTTCAGTTGCAAAAACAGTTAAAAAATTATGTTCAGCCAAGCCTACTGAGGACATTAAATCTGTGGACAACTATTACACATATGGAAATATTCATAGCAAACAAAGCATTTGATCATACATTTATTATTTAAATAAATAAGTATAGATGAAAGGGGATGAACAAATTGTTTTTTGAACTAGGTGATGCAATGGTAGCAACTGAACAGCTTCATTTATCAACAATCACTTATTTCCCATATTACTTTCATACATTATCTTAGATCATGATATGAAGGCTTTTTCTTGTTCAAAATGTCATGAAAGTCTCCTAAGATTTTAATGTTAAGCTTGAAAACAAGGAAGGCTGGACAAAAATCCATCACTTACCATAGATGAAGGCAGAAACGAATACAAAACATGAACACACATTACAATGTTTTGGAAAAAACCCTCATCATTTAAGAGGTACGGTGTATGGCAAAGGGAAAGATGTGTACATATTTGTCTTGTGGTAGGTCTGGATGTGTACACACCTTTCCCCTTGCCATATGTCCTCTTACATATGGCAAGGGAAAGAGTGTTTTTTTTTCTGGCTTTACATCTCGTCAATGTCGAGGTCTTTAGAAGCAGGAAAGGACTGCAGACAAAGAATTGGAAGGAATTTGGTCATGGCTTTTTGAAGGAAATATCCCAGCATTCACTCGGAGTTAGGTGGGGAAACCACAGAGAACAAAAATCTGGATGGCTGGAGGCGGATTTGAGCCCATGTCCTCCTGAATGCAAGGCAAGAACGTTACCACTCAGCCTCCACCATGCTCAGCGTTGGAAAGATGTGTACATATCCACACCTCCCACATGATGAAGTTTTTTTTTACTGAAATATTGTAAAGTGTGTTTGTTTTTCTGTCCATCCTGGCTCTCCTGCTTTCATTCGTGGTAAGTGACTGGTAATTTTCCATATCCTTTAGTGTTTCCATTGGTTAACAGGAGTTTTATTGACACTATTATCATAATTTTGAGCTTGGTTATATATGGTATACCTACCAAAACCTCAACTAAAAAATCTTTAATGAGTTAAAATCACACAGAACTAAGCCTATTACCTGTGTCTTATTGCTGCTAAGTGACTCTGCAAAATCTTCTGATCTAGATGAAGTTCAGGATCTAGCTTACGAAGATTATGATGAACAGTTGTCATCAATACTCGAACAGTTGCATCAGAACTGCTGATCTCAAACCCACGATCATTGGTTAACATAGAAAGAACTGTAATCCAAGATAAAACAAATTTTTAATTTATTGATGTATTACACAGGAAAGCAGCTCATAATTACTTCCATTTCAACATAGCATTATAGTCTAATGACAGAATAGTGAAAAGGCACAGCTGATTTACAACTGACCACATTTTCTTTCTTACAAATGACTTTTTGTAGGATATAGTCAGTAAACCAAGAGATATATACTGGGAGAAAATACATCTGATAATGTATGTGATATGACTAAGGATGCAATACTTGAATATAATTCTAGAATAGAAAGCAGCTCTAGATGCTAACATTTATTTGAACATATTAAAGCTGAAGATATGAGGGCTGTGACAGCAAAAATAGATGAACAAATGTGGTGTACAAATAGGTTTTTCTGTACAAGAATATTTTCTTATAAAAATGTATTTTGTTGCTGGTTTCTCTAAGGTTTATGAGTTACATTTTTAAGAATTGAAATCACAACAAAATTTAATTAAATGTTAGGGAACATGACAAATGAAGTTATGAAATGGACACACAATTAACAGAACAAATGCTGTGGAGAGTACCTGATCTTACAGAGCTGCGTTGGTAATTTTGGGTTTATGCAGTAGTTCCACATCTTGGAACTTAGTACATAACTGCAAGACAGAGGGATGGGATAGAATGGGTGGTGGTGGTAGAAAGAACAGATGTCCTGGAATTTTGATAATAAGGATTGTCAAACTGTTGGAATAGGGAACAATCAAATAGAAGAATTGTTTAGGAAGATAACGATTTATGGATGTAGGTTGTCATGTGTATTTCCAGATAAAAAGATTGATTCAGGTTATGAACATGTGGATGATTTTATCAATCCTGACAGGAGGATGACAAAAAAATGAAATGAAAAAGACGGCAATCCTCACTAACACAGTTTGGAGAGATCATTGTTTAAGACTGTGACCATGAATTCTCAGTGAATACAGTTAAATATATATAACAATCTTATGCTGAAGCTGTTATTAACGAAGAGAGTGATGATAAAAGCAGCACTTAATAATAACTCATGTGGTGTTTATATTGGAGCTTCAATACTGGTGTAGATCTGTGCAAGTCAAGTAAAGATAAGTGGAGTGTTGTTTGAAAAATGTGAGAGTCTCAAGAAGAAATACTTTTATCCTCAAGTGCTGTAAAATATTACATGCTAAAAGTAAAAAAGAAAAGTGCAGTTTTCTAACCACTCTATTAACGGGCAAAGAGCTTTATAAAAAAAATAAGGCAACCCTAGAAAATTTGCGGCTTATATGACAAACATAGTAGCAGAATACTCCAATATCTGTAATTTTTCAAATTGCATCAGCACTATCGATGGAAAACCCGTCTGGATTAATGTTAAATAGTTACGAGAATTATTTTCTGCAATATTTGTCCAATATTAATTACAAATTTATAAACAGAGTAATGGTGAAACATTTAAATCTTCAGCTTCGTACTCATTAGATTGTCTTTATTTATTTTATATGGCACAAGAATACAGTAACTACATTGAATCACAATAGATAGAACCAAATAAGGATGTTACTACAGAGTGATGTCCAACCATTGCGGCCATTCAATTGCTTCTGTGGTCGCTTCATGAATCTGATGCATTGTACCAATGACTCTCCTAAGAGGGCATTCCATAGCGATGTGGTGAATGGTTTGCTGATGGTTACCATAGTCACAAGAAGGATTCTCTAACATTCCTCACTTGTACATCCAGTAGTTGCATCTACTATGGGCTGTTCTTACTTGGTTCAGTGCCGTCCAGGTTTTCCTAGGAAAGTTGAATCCAGGAGGCTGTTGTGTAGGGACTTGGATTAGTCCATGTTTGTGAGGGTTGGAATTGGTCCCCTCAGTGCACCGTGCTTTGATTATGTTGAAGTGATTTTGAACCAGCACTTGACCAAACTTCAATGTTGATACCTAGATTTTAGTCTATTTGGAGTTTTATAAGTGCAGTCCTGATGAAGTGGAAGGTGTGGATATCTTAAGCATTTCTGCCATTCCTTTTTTTAAGCCGCTTGTCTTCAGAGACTTGGGGGGGGGGGGGGGGAGGATGTTAGAGAGTACAAGCAGCCAGTCTGTAGGTGTAGGTTTAACAGTTCCAGATATTGTTCTCATTGTGTCATTTAGCTGTATGTCGATCTTTTTTGTATGAGGGAGTGCTATTTAGGCATACTGGAATGCAGTATTCAGCAGCTGAGTGTACCAGAGCAAGAGAGGATGTTCTGAGTGTTCCCAAACCCAATCCTGAAAGTTTGAGAAGGATGTTATTTCAAGTTTTTAGACTAGCCTCCTCGTGGTGCACCACGGACAACGTGGCAAAGCCGTGGCTGAATAGTCTACATCTCAATAGGCTGCTGAACCTAGAGCTTAAGCTTGTGGATATCCAAGCAATAAGGGATACAGAACAATGTTATTTATTAGATGGAAAACTTCTTCTTCTCGTGTCGATGACAGCATCAAATGTGTGGTAGTTTTTCCGCCAATGCAATGGCTTTGTCAGTAGCTCATTGGAGGTCAAATTGGGATACATTCATTTCGCAGGCAGCATATGTACCACGGTTTCTCTCTCGCCGCATCAACATGTGGTATCTGGCTGTTCTTCCAAGTGTCTCCATGTGGCAAGAGTATATTTGCAATGGCCAACTCCAACTCAAAGCCTGTTTAATGACTTCCATGGGCCATGGTTGTTCATATCCAGGCGGTAGACCCTCTTTTGGCTTGATCCACTCGAAATCATGTTGCACTCTCATCTTCCAAGCAAATATTCTTTCACTGCTTGGTGCTCCATTTAGTAGATTTGAAGTACGTAGGAAGCTTGATCAGGACTTTAGTCTTGATGGCACTGGTGTATAGCCATGTAGAGGGTGTCGGGTATCTTTGTTCACTTTAAGCCTTGCCACACTAGTGGCAACTTCCCGGCACATGTCTCCAGGGGCAATGCCAGTTAATATCTCCACATTCCCCACATGCGATGGTCTGAGCCAACCTGAGATGAGCTGGCATGTCGTGTGGAGTGCAACGTCTACTGTCTTAGCATGACTTGACTTGGACATACGTACTCTGCTGTGGAGTAGGATAATGCTAAGGCAGATGTGTAGATGATGCTTGGGTTAGTTCCCTAGCTAGATCCGGTCAACTTGCTTAAGATATTGTTGCATGATGATATTTTCACCTTGACATTGCAAAGGTGACTTTTAAAAGTGAAACCTCTATCAAAGTGACGCCGAGGTATTTTAGGTTTACACTGTGCAGCAGAGTCGATCCATTCCAGGTCACATTCAGCTTTCGCTTAGGGAGTGTGCACAAACCACGTAGCTCCATTTTGGCCTCCTGTCTTCCTTTCTTTTGTAAACTTGTTCATAACAATAATCATTTCTCCTCCCCGCTGTCAAATAGTTAACAATGCCTGATTCATGAAATATATGAATCTTCTAAAAACTTCAACAAGAAATGAAACAAAAAATTAAAAATTAGCAAAAGTAATTTCTGAGGCAGGGGCAAAATATCAAAAGCACCTCAAACCAATGACTGCAAAATACATAGCATCATGAGTAAGCAGCTGCTAGGCAATGCACCCTAAACATTCTCTTCAGTCATGTCTCAAGTATTCACGATCAAACTCTGTCACAAATGCATTAGCCATCTGAGCATCATTTATGGATGACCTCTGACCAAAGCAAATGCTGATACAAAGCCAATCTGTACCTACCCCCAAAATAGTGTACAATTTAAAAAAATTGTCAAAAAAATGCATTTAAATCTTTTATATCTCAACAGTACATACAGTCACATTAAACAATAATAATAAAAGTTCCCACTGATTTCAAATAGTTACAATCTCACAGTAACACTTACCCTCTTGTGGATCTTGAGCTTTCAGATCTTCCTGCACTTTGACACCAAGTGCTTCAACGGCTTCTCTTGTGGGCAAAGTCTTCAATATAACAACAATATCAGCTACATTGTGACCTGTCATCATGGTTCCTTTCTTGAATGAACCCACTTGTCTTACTTCTTCCAGCTGGCATGCATCAAAACCACCAGGTGCAACAACCAGATTATCCATTACAGTCTGTATCTTGGTAACAAGATTCAAAACTGAAGTCTGTTCTTGAGGTGAAGGTGAAAGATCAGTATTTCGCTTTAGAAGAGCCTAGAAAGTGAAAAATTGCAAACCAATAACATTGTGCTGAAAAAAAATTTATAAAAAAAATAGTCACAAGAAAAATATAAGAACTCATAGAAAATATTCTTCAAGATGGTTCAGTGGTTATGAACTGACAAACTGTTATGTTTCTTTACACAACTATTGTCTGCTGCGGAAATCGGGGAGGAGGAGGGTGCTGTAACATACAATAAAAAGTTTAAATGAGAAGTCAGTAAAATATATGGAAAGTAAAGATAAACTATGCCCTCCACCAACAAAAACTGAAGGGGGAAGGGCACCTGTAACAAAAAAATATAGTCCACAATATACTTCTCAATCTCAGATAATATACCTGCATTCCCCACCACTTGCCAGCATGTATGTATGTATATATAAAATTATTAGGAAATAATAGGAACTAATTAGCGAATGGATTTACAAAAAAAGGATAGCGAAATGAACCACCACTTACCTTAGATGATGGTATCATGGGGTGAACACACAAATAAGCACAAAACACAGGAAAAACAATGAATACTTCGGGACTTGGCCCTTCGTCAACAGGAGAATATACATACCCCCAATTTATTTTCTTGATTATGATTTTTGATCATTATCCACTTAAAAAAACTAAAACTTCTATCTTTTTGCTTAGACTTTATATCTTGCTGACATCACTATAGGCGAGAGAGGATTGGAGGCAAGGAATTGGGCCATGGCTTTTGAAGGAACCATCCCCAGCATATGGCTGTAGTAATTTGGGGAAACCATGGAAAACTCAAGTCTGGATGGCCAGGGATTCAAACCTCACACTCACCCACCAATCTCGGTAACTTTTTTCACTCTTTTACATATCCCCCTTTATATCTTATTTCAATTAATTTCTTTCCCCCAGTTAATATTTTCCAATGATATTTTCATTGCTTCCCCACCACCTCCAATGATTAAATCCATTATAATGTGGCTGTGTTGGTTGAAGGCATTTGCGCAAGCTTAGTCACATGTTTTTATTTTCTTGAAAATATGTGTTGAGGTTTTTCTTTTTTTGTTGCGCTCCTTTACTTAATCTTTAGTGAGTGGTGCATATCACTTATCTTTACTTTTAATTTAAATATCACCTCAACATTTCTTCCTACCCCACTGTTGCTGAGGTCAGTTAAATGTTTCTCAAAATCACAATTTCACAACACATGACAAATTTTGCAGGTCATTTGAGTTGATGTCATGAATTCTTTCTTCTTACATCTCTTTCATAACACTATGTCATTTGGAAAAGCTCTGTTGTCTTTTGTAACTGCCCTGGAAGAAGATCCCCGAATGAAGGTCGAAACGTCGGTTTTAAGAAATATGACGCGGCGCCACCCGGATAGCCAAGAATCACCATTTTAAGGAGTGTTTTTTCCCCCTTAGAAACAATAGCTTTCTAATCTCTATGAAACATACCAGATTAACTATGTATTGTGATAAAACAGTAATCTGTAGATGGATATGGGGAAAGATTATTAAAACAGGTTTGCATATGTAAATAATTTTTATTAGTTTTAAAGTTTTTTTCATATTAATCAGGGTTGTTTAGTTAAATGGCAAATTTTGTAAAAAAAAAAAAAAAAAAAATATGTATCCCGAAGGTGGAACGATCTTGTAAAGAAGCAGTGGATTAAAATAGTTCTAATGTGAAAGTTTTAAGTATAAACTAGCTGCTGTTGAAGACTTCGTGTTTGTCAAGAATTTTGATGGTTTTTATGTGATAAAAAGTAGCATATATTACTCCCTGCCAAATCAACAACCTAACAGTGAAAGTCCCACCTAAATCAGTTCACACGCTAAATATGTTGCATATAAATTATTTATATTTATTAATAGCTGAAAAACCTGTTGTTTAATTCAACAACATCTAGAGGATTTTAGATCCAAGAACATTCTGGTACATTCTAGAAGATTCCGATGTTTCAGAACACTTTGGTTGAAATATAAGAATGCCCTAGGTTGATCACTTTCAATCACCATATCTCCCACACCCACACACTGACATGCAACTACCACACTGCACAATGAGACACTCGAGGCTACTACCACACACAAACACCAGTGATTTGCACTAGGTAGTTATGGCTGCAATATGAACTATAGGGACACACAAATCTATTATATATATATACTAGCAGAGTACAAGGGTTTGCCCAGTCAAATTGGATTCTGTGATAAGATAGGACCATTTTACATTTTGATCCAATCACAACATCTGGTGAAGTTGTTGCTCAGTAATCGAAACGTGTACCATCCACTCATTAATACATACCACAAATATAAATCTGTATCTGGATAATATCTGTTTGTTCGAGCATCACACAGAAAATACATAATTTTTAAATGGTTTATACAACTTTACAGCTTGAGGTCCAAGTTAAAATTTGATGTACATATTGATACATTGGGACACATTTATTTTGTGAATATTATGGCATAACTTAAAAACAGCTGAATCGATTCTGATCGGATTTAAAACTGTGGGTTTCTGTAAAGAATACTGGAAAATTAAAAGGAGTGGGGGCAAAGGGGGAAGAAAGGCTGGGCTTTTGTAATCCAAATAGAGACAGTGTTTTTCCCTTTAAAAGTATGCATGTGAAAAGATCCAACGATATCGGATAAATAGATAATGTGGATATATAGAAAGAATATTGGCAAAAATTAAGGAGGTAGATTTGTATAAAAAATAAGGGGTGTAAAGGGGGTGGTTTATGGAAGTTTTCATTCATAAACCTTCTCCTTGAAAAAAATAGATATCTGTGGCAAATTTCTTGGCTGTGACAACTTTCATGATTATCGGTCAAACAGTGTAGATTGTAGCTTTGTATAAAGAACATTGACAAAAATTAAGTGGGTGGAAAGGGGGAGAGGGGTTGGATTTTGCAAATCAAATTTTTACAGTATTTTTCTCTTTATTTTAAACTATACAAGTGCAAATTTCCATCTAAATTTGATAAGAAATGTGGGTTTGTATACAAATTAAGGATTGTAAAGTGGGAGGTATTTTTATTTTTCTAGCTATAAATCTTCTCCATGAAAAAATACATATATGTGCCAACTTTCATAGTGATCGGTGAAACGGCATGGTTGCCCATTAATCTTATGTGTGATATATATAGGAAGCAATGAAATAAAAGGCACTAAGTAGCGAATAACAAAATAAGATGGGGAAATGAGTTTAGATGATGGATGTGGGGCGCAAACACAAGGAAAAGACAATAACACACATGATATGGAAATTTTTGGGTCTAGCTCTTTGTCAACAGAACAATGAGGGTGGGGGGGGGGGGGGGAGGGAGAAAGGTTGTTGGCCAGCTAAATTCAAACTGAGGACAAGTAGAGGGGCAGTGATTCAGAGCTAATACCCAAGCATAGATGTATATCAAAACTGATCTCTGGTACGTGGGAAGAGAAAAATAATATAATACAATCTAAGTATATATAAATTAAAAAATTAAACCAAAGATTTTGTGAAGTTAAACATCACCTCAGGTTAGAGGGCGTCCATTAACTACGCAAGGGGTTTTTCCGGAATTCTGGACCCTCGCCCACAACCAACCTTGTAGCTCTTCAAAAAATTAAAAAGATGTCATGATATTTCCATCAATTTAGATGTCGGGGTATCGGGGAGTCATGGATGAAATAAAATTTTGAATTTCACTAACTTCCAGAATAAGGAAAGGAAAGAAGTAAAATTTAACACATTAGTTAAACTCAGAAAGCTCACTCTACAATGAAAATCTGAGGCGCATAAAGTTATTAGGGTAGAAAGCGATTTCACGTTAAGGGTTGGTAAGGACTAGATATATGGAAGTTTATGAGTGTCAGAATTTTCTTATAATACGTGGGTAAAATGTTATCGGAGTACCAAACTTTAGATGTATACAACTACGGGAAGTACCTCATAGTTTTGATGATCATTAGTGAGTGAGTGAATAACAAAATTGTTGAAATTTATGTATTAATAACATCCCAACTAAGAATAATAACGAATAAAATTTATTATGTTTGCTAAGATTGCTGATATCTATACTTAACAGAAATTTGAGACATGAAACATCAATACAACCTAAGAAACTGAGGTTCAAAAATGGCCTGAATTGTTTCAAGAAAAGGGTAGGCAGTGCCAATGTTGACTTGACTTGGTGGTCGTACTGGTAAGCAAGTTCCAACCTTCCAAGTTCAGAGGAGCTGCTGCTATTAGGGAGGACTCTGATAGCATAGACTGTGAAACAAGAATTTAAATTATTCGTGACACGGATGATGGCATGGGCAGGTACTGAATGCTTTGGGTTCCATGTGAATACCGTCTGTCAATGGCCATTTATTCATATGGAAAGCGGATTTGTGGTCAAACCTATATATGAAGCCAGGCAGTGTTTGCATTTTAACTGGTAAATTACATGGGAGGTTTTGCAGGTGATCGGAAAGCTTTCCCCAGTGACAGGACTGGTGAAAGTGGTGGTGGAATGGTGTGTTACACATCTTGCAGTGAGGTCTATTGCATGGTAAAGAGCTTTGGGGCTAGCTGTTGGGATGAGGAAGACTGTTTGTGAGGTTTCTGGGAGGGGCAGGGAGGATTTTGAGAAGAATGAATCTCATTTTTGGGCAGGTTTGCATGAAATCATAACCCTGCCAGAGGATTCTGTTAATGGATTCCAGGCCTGGGTACTATTGTGTAACCAGGACTGAACTGTGGTTGGTTTTTGCGGGTTTGGGATGATTGATGGGCTAAGTAGGTTTTAATGTTGCCTGTGAAAGCTGTTAAGTAAAGCCAGAGGGTAGTTGCGAGATATCAATATTTTGAAATGTGGTTTGAATAATGCATGAGAGACTGTTAGTTTGAGCATATACAACTGCCCTGAATGCCAAGATTAGGGGTAGGAATGTTTGGTATGGTACAGGTGGCAACTATCAAAAGGTTGGTGTGTTTGATGTGGACTGAAGAGCTGGGGTAGCCATTGGAGAGGGACAAATCCACAACCAGTGGTCTGGGTGTAGGTCCAAGTGAATTTCAGCATGATAAAGGTATTAAGATGGTTCAGGAAATTTAACAGGTCGTTTTCACCACGAGTCCAAATCATAAAGATATAATCTATGAACCTAAGCCAAATGAGGGGTCTGAGAGGGACTTCCTCCACAAATGTATGTACCAGATGGCCCATGAACAGGTTCGAATAAGTGGGTGCCATGCGGGTGACCATGGCAGCGCCACAGGTTTGATGATAGATGTTGCCTTCAAAGGAAAAGTAGTTGTTAAGAATCAGGTTAGCCAATTTGATGAGGATGTCATAGGGATGCTGTTGGGAGGGCACTGATACAGAAAATGTTCCATGGTCCTGAGGCCAGGCCAGAGTGGAATGTTTGTTTACAAGGACATGCCATCAATTGTTACCAGTATGGAGTTGGAAGGAAGAGGTGTGGGTATAGTAGAAAGCTGGAAGAGAAAGTGTTGTGTTTCCATGTTATGTGAGAGAAGCTGACAAGATTGTTGGTTGCAGGTGGAGAGGTGTTCAATTAGCAATCCATAAGCTGCAACAATAGGTCATCCTGCATAACCAGGCTTACGGGTTTTGGGAAGGAGATAAAGGGTAGGCATACATGGATTTTGAGGAGAAAGAAGTGAAACGAAAGACCTTGGAGGGGTTCACTGACCTGTAAATATTCCTGTATTTTGTTGACAGCAGGTATCAGATCTTCGGACAGGGACAGTGCTGGTGTCTTATAACTGACGAAGAGCTTCAGCCACAGTTACTCCATTCATGACTACAGTGGGTGAGCCTTTGCCTTTGTCAGCGGGAAGGGTGATGAGGTCTGAGTTGGTATAGATTTGTTTCATGGTGCAGGTTTCAGCTGGGCTAAGATTACTGGTTTGCACAAAGGATTTAAGGAAAGCGGGAGCAGCCAAACTAGTAGACAGGAAATCCTCTAAGTTTTGGAGAGAATGGTTCTGGGGAAGAGGTGGAGAGTCAAGTGTGGATGATGGTTTGAATTTCTGAATACTTGGTTCCAGGCGGTCCAGAAGCTCCTGTTTACAGCCATGAGTGGAAAAGTGATACCACCAGTGGAGTGTACAGCTGAATGATAGAGCGCATGGACTAGGTTGGCATGGTCAAATATGGGGGTAGGTGAAAAGGTGAGTCCTTTGGAGAGTATAGAGAACTGGGATTCAGATAGTGGTGAAGATGACAGGTTTACAACTGACAGTTTAGGCTAAGGAGTAGGGCAGAAAGTGAGTTGTAGGTCTTAAAGAAGGAGGTTGAGGTATGTTGAGGAGATATGAAATGGACAGTTTTTAGGAACTCAGGGGACGTTACAGTTTCATTTGGTGGCCCATTGGCTGGCAGGGAAGAAACTGCCCCAATGAAAGATGGGACTTCAGCAATTTGGACAACTTATGTGTAAATGTTTCTGGGCATGCCTACTTCTGGAATTAACAGATTGCTGTAAAATCTGCTGTGTAAGTGGAATTACTTGTGGGAATGATAACACGAGTATTTTGTGAAGGTGTCTGGAATGTTGATTTGCCAGATTGGTATATTGTTGCAGGACAAGGTGAGTAAGGGCCAAAGACTAATTGTAGCAAAAGGCAAGTAGGGCAGGGCAAGCTTGCGGGGGACAACCAAATATCGGCAATTTGACTGTAAGACTATTTGGGGGTATGTTGGAGGACAGACATGCTTTTAAAAAAACATATTGTTAATCAAGTGGACATGAGCTAAGAAATTTGTGAATCTAGTAAGGGGATTATTGCATTTCATTTGTATACACTGCAGAGTTTAAAGAAGCAGTCTTAAAAATACCCACTAGTTGTAAAACACCTTTAAATGTGGCCTTTCAACATTACTGACCTGTTCACTGCCAGAAATAGCCAAAGCCAGCCTGCACACACAGTTTCTACTTCAGAGCAAAATTTGGTTAAAAAAAGTGTCTACTTCAATTGAAACTATATAAGAAATAGGACACTAACTTTTCTGAATATTTGTAGGGGTTGCATATTCATTTCAGACTACATCTGAGCAAGTGAGAGATTTTAAAAGTAATAATTTTTTGAGAGTGCTTTTTATGAGGTTTTGTCGAGTGGATTTTGGAATGTGTAGTGAGAACCTGCTGTCTTTTGGAAGAAGTAGACTTTTGAAAAAATTTCTCAGTCAAATTGAGCTGGTAAATACCAGTGGTGCCTTTTGGAACATTTATGCAGTGGTTATATGAAATGAAAGTGAATCAATTTTATAATTTCTACCTGTTAGATACCTTCAACTTAATTTTATACATTTCTTTATGTGTGGAAGTGGCAACCAAATTAAGTCAGAAAAGAACATTTTCGAAGCAACCTGGTGAGTAAAAACTGTTTAAAAATTGATCTCTCAACTTTAGCAAGACCACAAATACCCCCACCAAGCATTACATTAACCCCAAAGTGAGTTCTAATAAACACCAACCAGAGTAAAAGTGCCTGGTGGCAATGTTGTATGTTAAAGGTATGAACATGTGATTTTTAAAAAAAGTAAATGCAGCAGAGTTCCTCTTGTTTCAAAAACATTAATGGATGCATCAATTACTGTCCAATGTGTTTTATTTTTTAACTAGTGTAAGCCCATGACCGTTTTTTGCCTATCATTATGGGTCTAGAATAGTTCCAGTTTATAGGATAAACGATTATGACAGGTAGACCTGATCTGACCAAATATGAACTTGATTTGTATTTCACACTTAGGGTGGATAAACTCTCTTTGAGCTTGAACAACTCAGAATTATTAACAGACATTGGTATTAAATACGAACAGGAACGATCGTGTTATCACATAATTGTTTCACTGGTCGTAGACTCGAACTTACTGAAATAGAAACTTGTATCTGACCACTAAAGTTCACTCGTCAAAATTTGAAAAATTCCTGTTTGCTTTGAAAGTACCAAGTTTTTTGTTTATTGAAGCTGAGCATTCAGAGTGTAATGTTTGGTCATAGAGTCTATACCAGCTAGAGAACTTAATACAGATGCCATATTATTAAACAGTTGAGCAACTTTGAAAAAATGAATTGCCAGAATATTCAATTCCGTAACACATTTGGTCTGACGTCCACTTTAAATAACCTAATAACCCACGTAAAGCGAACATGAACAAAGACCATTAATGAACGTGATCAGTAAAATACTTTAAAAAAATAAATGTTAATGTATAAATTCTGGTCAAGCAATGACATCAGCAAAAGTTTTATTATTTAAATTGAATTTAGCCTAGGCTAGAATGACAATTGGCATTCGTGGTTACAGCAGAGGCCATGAATAATTTAAGTTTTTTTAATGTTATTTTCATTGAATTGAAATCAACATTTATTGGGGAGTAAGTTATTTGGCAAAGTGTTGGTTAAGAGTCATAAATCCTCGAGAAGGTTTGGTAGGGGGCTCAGAATAACTGTTTGAGGACCCATAGATTATGTTCAGTGTTTTGGTTTTGAAAGGGCGTTGAGAGTTTAAAGTGTTGTGAAGGGCCATACAAACTTCCGAACTAGAGAAGATTCAGCCAAGTGAATGTAGTATTAAATTTGTGTATGCTTCATGATCAGAGAAATAGTTTTGCAGTGATAAGTTTTGTTTTATTTGAATAGGATATGTCAAGCTGCACAATAGGGTGACATAGTGTCTAGGATATATGTGGCCAAACGTGAATGAATGTAGAAATAAATTTGAAGGGAACAATGATTTGAAAACACTTCCGTAACTTCATGGTTTCCCCAAATCACTCCAGGTGAATGCCGGGATGCTTCCTTCAAAAGGCCATGGCCGAATTCCTTCCCATTCCTTGCCCCCCATCCTTTCCCGTCTCTAAAGACCTAGTTGTTATAGGAGAAGTTAAGCAGTTAAAAAAAAAAAAAAAAAAATCCGTAACTTACAGCTAAGAATTTTTCGGACCTTATTGTTGAAACTGTAAATGTGGTGTTAATTTTTTTGGATCTTTGTTGCAGCGGGAATCTTCTGACAATTTATCGTTAAACTTACAATCAGTTGGTGGCTTTTTGAAGGAAAAGATAATTTGAAATGAAGTCTTGGTGTATTATAAACTTATTTGTTTTTTTTTGTCATTATTTAAGAAGTAGAAACATTTTCTATTTCTGGTTTGATAATCAGAATTACAGGTCTCTCTGAAGTTTAGGTAATATCGCCGCTGGTGATATAAATTAAGATTAGTTGCTCTCTCAAACACACCACTGTCTGCAGGCATTTGAATGAGTCTTGCAGAAAATAGGGGAAGTGGGCTGTTACAGTCATTGTAATAATAATATTATAACCTGGGTTCATTATTTACAGCCCCATCAAAGATTAGTTCATGTACAGTGGAGAGACATGTCTTCTCCCCATAGAAAAAAAAAAAAAGCATTTTGCATTCATAATTTATGCCTAAAAGGTGCAGCAATTATTGCAGCTGCCTACTGTTAGACCTTGAATGATTGAGGAAAGTAGTTATGGATAAATTACAACTGACATTGTGCTTCTCCATGACAATGCAACCCCACATTTTCCAATTATCACTAAAGACATCTTCCAAAAAAAGTCAAATGGGAATTGTGGCCACAGCTACCTCCCACCTCCCTTTCTAAAGCTCACTCCAATTCATGTGTTGGGGCCTATGAAAAATAAACTGCAGAGTTAGCTTTACCACTCAAATAACTACGGGAAAATTGTTGCTTTTGCTGGTACACTCCAAGTTAAACAGAATTTTTAAACGTATACTGACATTAAAAAAGCACAAAAACTTGTTTGGGAGTTAAGTAGAAAAACGTATTTTTATGTCGTTTTCGATAAAAAAAATAATTCAGTTTGTTAAACTTTTTGAATTATCATCATTTTCATTTTACTTTAGAGTGTATCATCGCATAGATGTGGATAAATGTAAGATACACAAGACAAAAACTTCTAAACATGTTTAAAAGGGCAAACTGAAACACTACCAGAAGATAAAAAAAAAAATGAATTGAAATTGTTTTCTGTATATTGCTAAATCGGCATCTTTCTTAATTGTTGGTGGCCAAGTTCCCACTTCAGCCAGCTCAAAAACTGCAACATCAAGAAGACACTTTCAGCTATCTCCGAGGCAAATTTGAGAATGTTACAAATTTCTGCACAATAGCTAATTTAAATGATTGACAATGGTGAGTAATATGCAGATGTGAATTATTATTTAATTATAGCAACACTGAAGAGTAAACATCTAGGTAAGAAAGAATCTTCTTTTCCTTCTTGCAAAATTCGCATGCAACATTTCATGGGAAGTAATTGTCGTTATAACTTACTTTTGTGGCTAGCGTAAGCATGGAGCCACCAACATGTAAACGTGGTGCAACAATTAACTCAGAAAGGTACAAAACTAACGTGAGCAACACAAAACAAGTGCCAGGGAAAAATTAGCTCAAAAGTGCTCTCTTCCTCCCCTTTTTTCACAACAACGCACATCCAAACACGGCTAACTGTATCCGACATTTCTTGGGTGGGAGGTGTTTGATCACCCACATTCCGCTGAACAATTATACCTCTTCTCATCAATTAATACTCGGCTGGTAACAAACAGCTTTGACAGCAACACAGAACGTCATATGAGTGTTAACCAGTGGTTGAAATATAAGGTGGCAGATTTCTACAGGGATGGAATTGAAAACCTTGGGAATTGTTATGATAAGTGCCTCAATTTAACTGGTGACTATGTAGAAAAATAGTTTAAGATTGTCTCTTTCAAATGAAAATAATTTATTTTTCTTATTTGATAAATTACTTTCTGGACAGCCCCCCCTTTTCTGCTGTCATCAGTCTTTTGACTGGTTTGATGCAATCCTTCATCCCTTCCTATCTTGCACAAGACTTTTCATCTCAACATACCCCTTACAACCCACACCCTCAACTATCTACTTCAGCCCTTGTACATGCCAGCAATAGGCACTTTTACATCAACACCAAGCACCAAACAGTAATATCAACTATTATTGTAATCAGCAATGATATTAATAATAATTATTATTTTTTGCTGTCTCCAAGACCTAGTGACAGTTTCCTGATGTCTGCACAATGCATCTCTATCATATGTAGCTAAACAACATTGGTAATCCTATAGGTCAGCGGTCGGCAACCTTTTAGCAGGCAAGGGCCACAAGGTGGCAAAACAAAGTAAAGGCGGGGCCGCACATACACAGTAACAATGCGAAAACCCAGTTTTCAAATTTTATTAATAAAATGAATATACAAATAAAGACAAGTTACAAAATTGATCTTAAATTCTAAATTCAGTGCGACATTTGAGGTAGCAGTTGACTGGCTATTTTTTGTATGTCAGCTTTCATGTTAGAAGTTGAAATAAGTAATATATCTCTCAAATGCTCATCTGTGAGACGAGAAGCGTATTTACTTTTTCGATAATTGACGATTGAAAAAGTTTGCTCACATAAATAAGTGCTTCCAAAAATTGAAATAAACTGCTGAGCAAACTTTTTCAATTCGACAAAATCAGACGGTAAGCTACCATAAAATTTGACCAAATCATTCATCTCGTAAAAGGCGTTTTTTAGACTCTCATTGGATTGAAGTTCAATCACTTCCTCAGCATCGCATGAAAAAAGGGTTAGCAAAAATCTTCAGTTTGTTCGAAACCTTCTCGAAATCACGAAATCTGTCACTGAATTGACCTTGTAACTCCATTAGAATGTCTTTCATTTTTTCACTATTACAGTTAAAATCAGTGCCAGCTTCCTCCACAGCCTTTAGACAATTCGGGAAGTGATCTAATTTTTTTTTCATCAATATGTTTTATGAAGAGCCAGTTTTTTAGTTTGGAACGCCTTTACGTCTGTATGCATATCAGATATTAGTTTGTTTTTCTCTTGAAGCTTGACATTCAGCGTATTTAATTCATGAGTTAAATCTGTCAAAAATCCAAGATCTATTAACCATTGAGGGTCTGTTAACTCTGGAACATATTTACCTTTCTGATTCATAAAAGTGTTGATTTCTTTTCTGAGATCGAAAAATCTTTTCAGTACTGCACCTCTACTTAACCATCTTACTTCTGAATCATAAAGGACATTTTCACGATCTGCTTCCATTTTGGATATAAACTCTCGGCATTGACGATGTGTCAACCCATTATTTCTGATATAGTTTACAGTGGATATCACGATGTCCATTACTTTTCTCCATGAAACGACTTTGGAACGTAACGCTTCTTGGTGAATAATGCAATGAAAAAATAACGGGATTTCACATCCTATCGCTGCCAATTTTGTTTTAATTCTACCCACCAGGGCCTTGTTTTGCCCACTCATGTTTCTACCTCCGTCAGTTGTTAGACTTACCAATTTTTCCCACGCCAATTGCATTGACAAAACAAATCTTCCCCCGTAGTCGTTCCCTTAAACCTACATAACTGTTAAAGTTCCTCACACACGTTGAAGTAATTATCAATTCCACAAACAAATATTAGAAGCTGGGCAGTATCTGACACATCATTACTTTCGTCGGTAGCTAAGGAGAACCATTCAAATTGTTGTGCTTTTTCCCGAAGTTTTTCGCATAAATTAGCGCCCAAATCTTCGGTGCGCCGGGTACAAGTTCTGGCAGATAAGCTTATATTTTCAATTTTTTTTTTTGATTTGGGCATACCTCTTCAGCCATAGCTAAAGCACATTGTTTTATTAATTCGCTGTCGGCAAACGGTCCCACTGACTTGGCAAGTATTTCGGCCACCCTTAAACTCGCTCATATATTTGACTCGTTACTTTGAATTTGCACCGTAAAAACACTTTGTTGGTGCTTGAATGAAGATTTGAGTGAGTTTATTTTGTTTTTCCCGGAATCACCATCTAGGCACGCAAATTTTGCTTTGTGCTCGGTATCATAGTGACGTTTGACGTTATATTATTTTTCTATAGCAAGGGTTTTTTGGCATATTAAGCATAGCGGCTTTCTATTGCAATTAATGAAAAAGTATAAATCTGTCCATGCATCACTAAACACTCTATTTTCTTCAATTAACTTCCTCTTTTTTGTAGCCATGAGTAAAACGTATAACCAACAATGCCAAATACACGCTGTAAGAATAAAAGCGGTGTTGAAAACATGTCACTTAATTTCGCTATGTCATTGTATGAACTATTAATATCTCACACCTATCTAACTGTAAACAAAATAGTAGGTACTCGTAGGTCACAGAACAATAACTTGTTTCACTCAATGACACAGCCAGCGCGGACGGACGGCTGGCGAGCAAGAGAAGATTATTGTCAACGCTGACCTATTGTTTCAATCATAGGACTTGTCCTGCTCTGTTCGGGTAGTTCATTCGCTGCGCTGTTAGATCGCGTTCACTCTTTTATGCATTTATATTTTATAATATGGGCTTTCGATGTGATTTTTATAAGACGGACACGGGCCACAAATAGAGAGGTCACGGGCCGCATGTGGCCCACGGGCCGCGCGTTGCCGACCGCTGCTATAGGTAATGGAAGCCTATAGTTTAATGTGGAATCTGAACCACAGAACGTCTTACCATCTTCACATTAACAATGCAAAGCTTTGCCAGTGATGAAAGTTAAAATAAAAACCCATGAGAATTTCAGCTGAGACAGCAACCTCCAGTATTCCAGACACCAAGTGATCTACCATACAGCTCAAGTGATGCTAAATATTGCCAGCAAGAATTTTCCCATGCATCGTTTCATGAGATGTCTACAAAAAAAATCTCCTCTTAACATACTTTCTTGTGCTACTAAAATTAAATTACTTTGCACATATCTATTATGCACTCTTCCTTCTAGGGAATCATCATATCACATCGCATAACTGTACTATCAGTAACTTCTTTACTACACAGTATACAAGTCATCTGCAACATATTGAGGCAATTCCAGGAATGGACAAACAGGCAGTTTGTAAATACTGCATTAATAGCGGGCTTATATATATTGCTACCGATATTAATAATGCTGGTGACCTATTGGGTCATTTAGATGGCAAATATAATTAAATCACATATTGTGAAAACTGGAATTATTTACACACATTTGAAATTTTAATGTTGATAATCTGGTACTCATTAAAAATGAAAACCAAAATCATTAAAACTCATTCTCTACTGTGGAATGTCATTTGTAACTCTGGTCGGGGCAATACAATTTGTGGAAAAATTACAAATTTTGAAGGAAATGGATGCTCATGGAAACAACGCAAATAAAATAAAATACAAAAACTCTTTTGCCCTTAAGCTGTACCATAGAATATCCGTTTCTAGAATGGTCCACAACTTAACTAATACTGCTGCTTGAAATAAAAATAATTCCACCACATATGGAAGGTCACATTAATGTAGTGCAATCTTAAACTGAATCAATGTTTGCATGTATGCATTTAAAACAGCAATATAAGTAGAGGTTGTGTAGTCAACTGCAGATTGTGGCTCACGTCGGCACCAACGATGCTTGTCGCCTTGGGTCGGAGGTTATCCTCTCTTCCTTCCGGCGGCTGGCTGAAAGGGTGAACTCTGTGGCAAGTGGCCGCAAGATTTCGGCGAAGCTAACCATCTGTAACATCGTAGACAGAGTTGATTGTGTGGACTGGTTCAGAGCCGTATTGAG